>JAVJGI010000001.1:39114138-39134510 GCA_035590275.1 Ibycter americanus
CAAGCTCTAAAAACACCTCAGGAAAATAAATCTTCCAGGATTTTTTTTTGTCCAAAATACGTAGAGTTAGCAATAAAACACAACTGACGGCAAAACTGAAGTGCTGTCCATCAGCCAACAAACAACTAAGATACTTAATTATATAAATATGTAATATAGTGCTAGAGAGACATCTTAAATCATCTAAACCACCTATCTACCAAAGCCTATGCAGGTATTTTCCCACACTATATGTTTTAGATTTAGCCGTCCCCAGTTCAGTAGCAAGCTAAACATTTCAGACCCTTGCAAGTCCAATCCCTTGTGCACAGAGCAAACAACGCTGGTTGAATTATTCAGTGTGAAATATTTGTCAGATTCTCTTCTCTTTCCTCCTCTCTTTATGAACTGTCAGAGAACACACTATGATTTTCACCCATTTATTCCCAACTCTCAGTGGCTTATTTTTAGCCCAGAGGTTTCTTGCCAACTTTGCGCAGCGAGTCCTCAGTTAATTATTCAATGTGTCAAATTTGCTCTTCCAGATGTGTGAAAAGGAATTAAGGAAAGGTTTAAAAATAAGCACAGGCTCAGTACTTTCCTGAATTAGAGTCATAAACCCTCATGCTTCAGGGCAGCCTGTAATGATGTGGACTAGGACCTTCTGGACTTTTTATTTCATAATCTGCATGTTTCCTGCACCTTCCAAGCCATGCATGCAAATTAAACTTGGTCTGGAAGGTTTTTCCATGTGTCTACACCACAGGGTCTCATTGGATGAGACAGATTTCCCCAGATACTGGTCTCACTCTTCAATATCAGGAGAGGTCGTGATTGACCTCAGAACACACTGTTGCACGAGGTTACTCCACACAAGCGACAAGAAGAGGGGTTGCTTTTGGCAATTCTCCTTACAGCTATCTGGTGGGGGGGTTTTTTCCCCTTAGAAGATGGGGATCTTTCCTTGTTTGCAGAGTTTTGCATCCCCACCCTCTGCTCTGGCAGAGGAAGGAGTGAGAGGAATACCAAAGATGACTACAATGATTTCTCCAGAAGGAGCTTGTTTTCAACCTTTTTTCCTCTGCCAGAGATGGTTAGTGACACTGGAGATGAAATAGCACCTCTGTTTCTTGTCATGTGTCTCAGCAGAGGACTGGGCAGACATGAAAGGACAAAGAGGCCAACTTCTGGTTTACTTATGCTGGAGTAAATTTAAGTTTTACTCCCAGTTTAGGCACTCTTAAAATACATCAGATACACCAATCCATTCAGTATTAAACTCCTACTTATTATTCCTGGTTCTGGCATGTAGTGCAGAAGGAAAGTAAAAGTCACTCGAGATTCAATCTCCTCAAATTCAGAGAAAAACCAGATCTGGCATCCGGTACTGTATGCTTTGTGTACGAGCATCCATGGCCTGTTGAGTACATGGCAATGGCTGTAACACCGAAGGCAGGGACCTCTGCAGCTGAGCCAGCACCCCAAGCTCCATGGACAGGAAAAGCCCCCCAGTAACAGATTTCCTGAGTGTCATTATTTAGAAGTTGAGGTCTTCCCTGAAGAAGTACTGCATTCACTACAAAAATAGAGTAGTTCCAAAACTACCATAAAGCATCACATCTGCCAGTGAAAGCAGTGGCGATGCACTCATTTGCAGAAGGATTCAGCCTTCATATTTGTTAATTTAAGACTTTCATGCCACAACCAGGCAGCATCGGTACTTCTATTAGACATCCAGCCATTTCTTTTTTACTTCCTCCCTCTCTTCTCCCCTCTTTTTCTTTCTTTCTTTCCTTTTTCCTTCTCTCTTTCTTTCTCGCTGACTTTTTTCTTTCTCCCTTCCTCTTTATTTCTTTCTCTCTGTGTCTTTTTCTTTCTTCTTCCTTTTAAAATCTCGGTAACTCCTGGCTTCAACTCCTGCGCAACAACTCATTATCTGGGCATTGCATAAAAACCTTGCTTCTCTCAAGCACACTCAGCTCTCCAGGGGGATTTTTCTGAGAAAAACATAAAGGAGCCTGGGGGTAACACCTGAAGAAAAACTAACCTGTTACAGGAATGGTAATGGGGGCTTGAGGTAAACCCAAAGAAAGCCAGAAAGGTGCTTTAAGCAAGGCTCCAATGCCTACCAGGTCCCTGCCTGGTAGAAGTGGAGGACCAGCTCTTCCACAGGTTAAGCTCAGCCTCCCCTCCATCAGCTCCAGTGACGCTGCACTGGTTTCAACTGGGTCAAGGTGCTGGCTCAGAGAAGAAAGCCTGAGAAAGGCAACGCGTGAGTGCTTATGGGATGTACTGGTGAGCTTGAAAGGACAGCGCAGAAAGAGACATGACTGCACAGGGTCTCCTCATGTATCAGGACACTTTGGTCTCTGCCAGAGGCAAAACCCCCAATCTCCTGGTGAACACAAGCACCCCTCAGCAGCCTGCCCCACTCCCCTTGGGGTGGGGATGGACGCTTCCACAGCCTCTGTATCAAGGCAGTTTGCTGGCCTGAGGGGCTTTCACAACAGAGGAAAAGAGAACTTCTGTCCCCCAAGAAGAGCCTCACCACCAGCCAGACCCGCTCAGCCCAGAGAGGAGCTGGAGCTGGCCCCTGCTGAAAGGCGCTCAGGCAGGATCCAGCCCCTGCACCCAAGGCTGCTTTCCCAACTTCCAGCTGCACCAGGACATGCTCCTGTCCCCATCTGTCCCTGTTGGCACCACACAGAGCTCAAGGGCAGCGCAGAAGGTCAGTGATCCCTGACATGCCCAGAAAACTAAGGCACGGAGAAACCAGTGAAGGATCAGAAAGCAAGCAGGGTTAGCTGAGAAAGCCACCAGGACACAGCAGCAAGCCAGTGCACCAGACTGCCCTCTCACACCGGCAAAGCCAGTGCTGACATCAACCCATGCCCCTGAAGTCAACCAGAGTTTACCTGAGTAAGGATTGAGCCAAAAGGCTTTGCATTTCAGGCATGGTGAACTATGGGAGGAACAGCGTTAATCTAAGGGAGGTTAGTGGTGGGTGAGCACGGGGAGCAGATCCAACTGGATTTTGGAATGTCCTAATTACCCCGGCAAGTCGTGTTGGCTTCATTAAGCCAAAGCCCAGCTGCTTCCAAGGCTCTGGGTGACTGGGAGAGCTTCCAAAAACTCAAAAGCAAGGTGGGGCCAGGACAGGGTGAAACTCCTGCCTGGTAGTGCCAGTGTGGAAGAGGGGGGTGGCGGAGATGAGATGGGCTGGGTGGGGAGGGGAGAGGCAGGAGGGGGAGGCACATGTCTTCAGCATCTCTGAAGCTGGAGCATTAGTGACCGCAATGGATTTGCATCCTCCCTTCTGCTTCCCATCCCACAATATGAGGCAGCAGTCTGTAACTCACTGCCACTTCCAAGCAGAAATGGGATCTCAAATGACCTGTTGTGCTACCCAAAGAGCAGCGAGCATCCCCCGAGAGCAAGGAGAAAACAACACCAGCATGATAGCCAGCTGATGGGCTCCCACAATTCAGCATTTTCTACACTTCTCACATTGGGGGAAAGGGGGAAAACTGATTCTGGAGAAGCCATCCCAGGCTGAGTGTTCAGGCTACCGGCAAAGACTGAACTGGATGTCCACCGAGGTTTATCACTGGGTTTATCTACACGTCCCTACTGCTTGTGCATATCACACACTAGCATGGGCTTGCAGCTGAGGCAGCTGCTCCTCACATCCACTCAGGGCACAATAAGACGACATAGATCAAATTGCACCAGGCAAAAGGGATTTAGATTAAGCACAGCAAGACATTTTCCAGCAGGGAGGAGAAGTGAATTTTCTAAGGAGGTTCTGGAATCACCAGCACTGGAGGGTTCTTGCCCTTCTTTTTTTCTGAGAATGATTAGAGAGACATCTGTCAGAGGTGGATTAGGTAGAGCTGATCCTGCCTTGGGGCGGCGGAAGAACCTGCACAATCTCAAATGGTCCCCTCAGCCCATTTTCCATGACTATATCAGTCACAGGCACAAGACAGATACTGGCACCACTTGTGGGTGGGTGATGTGGCATTACGCCAATGCCTGGTCTACAGGGAGGGTGAAGGACCTGCCTTTACAAGTGCTCCCTGCAGGGAAGGCAGGTCTCCTCCAACCCAGGCCAGCCTTTCAACTCAGGACTCATTTATCACTGAGCATGAGAGCATGCAATGGCCAAAGTCTCTGAGACCAAGGCAAGTTGTGACCTGACACAGACTCTCACCAGAGATAGACAGTCAGAGATGTCAGGAGCGAGAACCTGCAAGACGCAAGCATGGGTGCAATAGCAAAACACAGACTATGAGATATCTCCTAAGAGGCAAGAAAGCATTCCTTAGACATTTGCTAAGGTGAGGGTCCCACTCCTGTGGCAACAGCAGGACCACTGTTGGCCCCGGTCAAGAAGGTCCCAGAGGATCCATCCTGGCTGTAGACATCTGCATAGCCCACCCCATGTCCCTGTAGGGCCACTGGCTGCCCTTGGTGACAACAGACTGTCAATGTGGCCGTCACAGCCTCTCTCCAGGTGTAAGTGGGGTCTGGGAAAACAACTAGTTGAGTATCTATGAATGACTCCCATCTCTCCACTTTCTTCTTCCTCTCCCTGTGTCCTCCTTTGCCCACCTCCTCTTCTTCATCATGGCCCATTTTGCCAGCAAGTTCACCAAAATGAGCAGCCACTCTGGAGTCACATTGGCAGCAGACTCTGCAGATGGGCTCGGGATACCAGAGATGTTGGGAGCTCCAGAGGCTTTCCTCACTTAACCCCTTCCTGCTGGCACATCAACTACAGCCTCTGCTTCTGCTCCAAAATCAAAATCAGGTCTCTGGAAAGCCGGTTACCACTGTGCTTTGCTCTGCCAGAGTGAGAAAGGAGTGGGCTGGTTTTTTTGGTGGTGTTTTAAGCCCTGCATTGAATAGGTCGGGGAACTGATTAAAGCAAGCATGCCAGCCTGAAAACACAAGAGCCAGTTGCCAAAGCCACCTGAGCTTGTGCTGACCAGGCATTTCAGACTGCAGACAGATCTCATGTTAACAGGGCAAATCTCAGGGAAGGGATCTGGAAAAAGACAGGAGCAGAAGGGGGTGGAAAGTCTCCCCCATTTCACAGCTCTTCCCAGGAGTGCAGGACAGTGTGGATGAACCACCTGGGTCTGAGCACATTTCTGAGTGATACCTGTGGGAGAATTAATATGTACTGGAGAAGGGCCAAAATGTAAAGGATCAATGTGTACTAGTCACATACTGCTTGCACTGGAAATAGCCTGACTCTCGAAGCATGGAGCCGGGAATTAAAAGAGGTCCCAGTACAGACTGATCCACCAGCGGTGGAAGTGGGTGAGGGAGTGAGGTGTCCAGGAGCACCTGAGTTGCTCCAGCACTGCTTTTCTTGGTGCTTGGTTTTCTTGGTTCACAGGCAAGGTGGCCCAAAGCTGTTCTGTGACACAGGACCTGAAATGGCCATTTCTAAAAGTCACTTCAAAATTAAAGCCTAAAAGCTTTCAGAGGAGAGATTCTCAAAACTCTATTTGTTTCAATGCTGTTATATTAAAACTCTTTCTTAGGTGCTGAGGGGAAGAAAAGCAAAGACAAAGATATTATCACCCATAATGTTCTTTGCAGAGTGCTTGTCTGTGGGAAGATACACCCTCAAAGCTGCCGGACCTCCTGGGCTTTATGCTGCTCGCTTTTTCCAAGGACAGCACAAGCTTTGTCAGGCCCTGTCTTCTCACAGAACTCCTGTTCATTGCATGCATACTACCCAAAACCAGAATCTCAGACATAAGCCCTTTCTGGATGCCAAATGCCTCTTTTAAATTTGTTGGAAACAAAAGCCAACTGTAAATTCCATCTCTTCACCCCCCACGAAAAAGGTGGAATGCAAACCTCAGTTCGCCATGCTGTGGAAATCATAGAATAGTTTATTTTAGAAGGAACTTTTAAAGGTCATCTAGTCCAACCCCCGTGCCATGAGCAGGGACATTTTCAACTAGACCAGATTGCTCAGAGCTCCGTCCAACCTGGCCTTGAACGTTTCCAAGGATGAGCCATCAACAACCTCTCTGGGCAACCTGTGCCAGTGTTTCACCACCCTCATCATAAAGAATTTCTTCCTTAATATCTAGTCTAAATCTACCCTCTTTTAGTTTAAAACCCTTACCCCTTGTCCTATTGCAACAGGTCCTACTAAGAGGTTTCTCCCCATCTTTCTTATAAGCCCCCTTTAAGTATTGGAAGGCTGTAATAAGGTCTCCCTGGAGCTTTCTCTTCTCCACCTTTTCTCCTCGAGGCTGAAAAACCCCAGCTGTCTCAGCCTTTCCTCATAGGAGAGGTGCTTCAGCCCTCTGATCTCAAAGTTCAAATGCAAACAGTGTATTTCACAGCAGGTCTAAGAGGGGGTTGAGTTTGACACAGTTGCCAGCCAAAGTGTTGGGCTGTCTCCTCTGTAACTGCGGCAACAAGTTCTACAGATGCACTACATGGAGAAGGTGGCCTTAGAACCTGAGCAGATCCATAAGCCTTGAGTAGACCTGTGCACCTGAACTGAGCTCTGCGGTTAGTCTACTGAAAGTGCAAGACAGCACCACTTTACTCAGCCTGTTTCAACACAATAGTGTCTTGAAGTTCTTTCAAAAGTTATCTACGCGTGACCTGCTGGCACCAAAGCCCAACTAAATAGCATCAATTAAATTAATCAGTAAGATTCAAAATTGACCAGAAAACAAAACGAAAAACAAAACCAAAACCCAACCCAACCAACCAAGCAAACAAACAAACAAAAAACCAACAACTAGGCAGCTTTTGACCCACCCTTTTAATTTTGGAATACACTTCTTCATCACCACTAGATCTCCCAGAGGAGAGCAACAGCTGTGCCAGCGGCTGGTCCCATGCCCTCTACCACAAAGGATGCACATACACCATTCCCATGTTAATACAGTGCAGTTAAGTATAGCCTGCACAGAAACATGCCCAGAGATGCTCAAGGCAGATGTCATAGCATATTAGACCAAGCAAAGCCTCAAGTCTGCAACCACTCAGTGTGGGCCCATATGTATCTCCATCCCTATGGAAAGCAAGACAGCCTTGGAGCAGTCTGTCTGCTGACAGCAATGTCATACCTGCACGGTGTCAGCCACAGTCCTTCCTAGAAAAGTCCCGGTTTCCTTACCCCAAGGGCAGACAGGATAGAGCCCAAAGCAGACAGGTTACTCTGGTAAAACATGAACACCGTCAACTTTAGCCATGGCCTTCCTATAGGAGCATGCATGGAATTCCTATATAGCAGCATGGAAGCACAGGTCAAGGTCACACAGAATACCAGCTGCTCTCCTGAAGATAGGGTCAACTTAACCAATGCACCTCCTTTCAGAAATATAAACCAGCAACAAACTCCTAGGGTTAAAGCAGTAAAGACAGTGGCAGTCCACCCAGCAAAGGATGCAGCTCTTACTAAATTGCAGCAGCCAGGGAAGCAAGAGGAGAAACACAGTACACATTTTTGTGAACAGAGCAGCACCCAATACCATCATTCCTTGTCTCGCAGTCTTGGCTCTGTCACAAAGTGGGATGAACCTGGAGTCATAAATTACTATTTAGATTTGGGTTAGCTTTGGGTTTTTGTTTTTTTTTTTAAGGCAGGGATTACAAACTCATTGAGATAAACACATTTCCTTTTTTTTTTTTTTCTTTCTTTTTTTCTTTTTCTAAATAATGCCTCCAGGGACAGGAGAGCTCTAGCATAAAATAGAGATATAATCTATTACAACACAGAAGCCATCTGTCACTGAGATAAGCACACAGACTATTTATTACCCAGCTACAGCAACCAAAAAAATTAGTCAGAGATTCAACCAATATAATCTTTCATTAAAAAAGTGGTTAATGAGCTTCCCAAGAATGATAAGAAATGTGTTGAAACCTGACAAAAAGTTTTTACTGCTTCTTCTGCAGAACAAGGCAGAGCCGGTTTGGTCTGTAAGAAAGCTGGGTAAGTGTGAGCTTTTAAAGGGCTTCACCCAGTCACTTGGTAGCTCTAAGTCCTCACTGCAAAGAAACTAAAACCAGCAGTATCATTTCCACCACGGCTCATTAAGCCCTTGGCAACTTGAAAGCAAGAGGTGGAACACACCACTAGTACAACATCCCTGACATTGCTCAAAAAAGCCCTTGAATAGTTTGTGGAAACATTGTGAGAATGGCTGTCAATGAGTTCTCGAGTCAAAATTCTGAATTTCCATGTGGTCTTCAGTCTCTACCTTGATGTGTCTGCAAAGCAGCATCCAGCACTCCTGGCTGCTCTCACAGGCTGAGCTACCTGCAGCACCCTAGCCAAGAACTAAGTGGGAGTATTGGTTCCCAGCAAAAACACTGGGACTCCAGCTATTGCCAGCTGTTAGTACTCCTGCAGATCTGCACAGCACTGGTAGCATGGCCAATTTCCTTCTGCCAGACATCTCTGAGGAGTTCTGGGAGGTCTATGGGCCCAGCCAGCCTTGCACGCTTCCAGTTTGAATCCCTTGGGGTCATGAAGCAAGTGTCTGTACATTGCAGGCACAGCCAGTGGGAAATACATCTTGGTGGGTTTAGAGGAGCCAAAACCAAAGCTGAAGTCCATAATGAAACCTTGGGTTTGCCCCGTCCAAGTTACGGCGTCCCCACAAGACCTCCGGCAGTGCCCGGACTTCACCATGACCACACCACACCTGGCAGCCAAGCCATCACTTTTGTGATAGAGCGTCATGTACCAGGCGCCAGCAGGACTTTCTTCTGCCACTGCCATTTGCATGTTTTCCTGCTCCTGGTCCTGCCCTGGCCAAACCTGCTCTGCTGCCTTCACACCCTTGGTGCAAATGAGGGGCCAAAAGGTTGGCACCACGATGCTCCTCAGTTGATATATGTCTCTTGAGCACTGCGGGAGGTGCAGCAGCCCCCTGGGAGCACAACTGAACCTCAGCTCTAGGGACTCCGAAGAAAGGACATCTCCTTATTGCCACCACTGAAGCAAGAGAGCACGGAGCAGGGTAGCATGCATGAGTCAATATTTAACGGCATTGCTTCAGGGAGCTTTCCTGCCATATCAACGTCGTCGCATACCACGGCGCGCCTTAGGGACAGCTGTAAAGGGCCATTAGCAAGACCACAGCCCAGCCCAAAGGCATCGCCAGAGCCATGAGACTGTCCCAAGGTGCTTTCAGCGGTCAAGATCAATGACAGCATGGAAAGGTCGTTGCTGGAAGACCACGGACTCTCAAGGCACCGGCACAGGTCTGGCGTTGAGGGCTGCAGGCTTGCTCTCCACTGGGCTGCTACGTTTGTAGCCCAGCCATAGGCATGGCATTATTTTATTTTTTTATCTCTGTTTTCTAAATCTTCCTGCTCCCAATTCCCCCACCCTCTCCTCTGCTAGATCAAAAGAACAATACAGCTCTGCAGTGCCAGGAGCTGAGTGGATGTTTACACAGCGCTTTGAGATCCCCCAGGTAAAAGGTGTTAAGTGCAAAGCACTGTCATTACAATGACATGACTGCCAGCCAGTCTGTCAAACCTCCGCCCCCGAGCTCATTAAGGAACAGGAATAGGGAGCCACATTCCTGCCTGTTCTCAACTGCTGTTCCCGTTTACGGAAGGAAAAAGTAAAAGTTTAATTGCTTTGTTTATCTCAAATGCCACCTGCAGCTGGTTCCTTACCTGCCCACCTTCCTGCTGCTTCTTCGCAATGAAACCAAGCCCACTTTGGCTAGAATGCCACCAAAGCATACAGAAAAGGTGATCTCCTCTCTGCCTCGGTGCTAGTGGCAGAGGAGAACTTAGAAGGGAGGTGGGCTAAGGGGTCTGTAGCTCTCCTCCCCGACATCCCCATCAGCACCTTGGGTACATCTTGCCTCAGTAATGGGTCCTCCGCCACGGCACACCCCCTCTGCCCCTCCAGCCCTGCTCCTCACACCCCTTCCCCACCACAGCTGCCTCCAGCCCCGAGAAGCATTCGGGTTCATGCTGCGGAGCAGAGGGTCAGGCTGCAGATCAATAGCTCCTGTGGTCAGTGCAGCAGTGCACCGCAGAGCGAAATAACGCAGCAAGCGTTGGTGCATCGCTGTGCTATCTACGGGCAGACTTGCTGGCACCATCAGCTCCAGGAGGTCGTGCCCCCATATCATAAGCACTAGTCTGCAGAGAGCCCAAGGTGACCCCCTCTACCCTTCTCCCCCAGCAACAAATGAAACTGGGATCCCTTCGGTCCGTTGTCTGCTGCTATAAATCAGCACAGCTGCTAATTTACCCTGGCTGAGGATCCAGCCTGCCTGTCCTCTTTAGTTTCTTTGCACTTCTGGAATACCAAGTACATCTTTGCCTGATTTGCTCCCTGCATGGGTATCACTGTGGTAGCAGGACAGAGATGTGTAGGCTACGTGTCTCCAGCTGTGCACCATCGATAAGAAAAACGGATGTTTTAAAGGTGCTTTTCATGGAAAGCAAGAGCTTTACGGCAGGGAGGCATATTCCACCCAGGCATAAAAACTGCAGAGTCTCCTGGCAGAGTGGCATTTCACACAAGCAAGGAACTTTGGCCCACTGTCTCCTATCTGACCCTTAGCAAACCTCAAAATTTGCTTGCATTTGCTTTACAGGAGGCTGGTTACACCTCTATCATTTACTGTGACTTGCAAATCTGATGTTGTTTGGTCTTTCTCTACCAATGCATAAAAGATTTATGGCAGGGTGTAGCCATCCGGATGTCTTAATTCTTTTCCTTTGCCAATAGACACCCATAAACCCTACCTGTCTGCTGTATTTTTCAACATAAATGCAAGAAGAAAAAAATCATAGCAATGAAGACAATATTGGCACACTGAACTGCTGTCTGCTGAGCCACAAATGGAATCAGGCCTGGATTCTTTATTTTTTTTTAATTATTCACTGTCCCAAAGCGAAGGTAGAAGCTGCCTCTGAAGTCAATCAGCTGAATAATTACATGAGCTTAAGCAAGAGAAGTGTCATCACCACTAGCCCCAAAAGAACAATAGCAGCTCTGCTAACAACTATTCTGAGGCTCCTTCGAAAGATCTTCTAAAGATCTTGGTACTTTCAAGGTGGTGGGGGTGGAGGCTTCAATCTGCACAAAAGCAAAAGAATGTCTTTGCTTCCCTTTCGCCCAGAGAAGCCTGAAATTGGGAGGCTTGAGGACAAGCCCCAGTTGCAATATCAGAACAGAAGGATCAGGTTGACCCTTCAACCTGGACCACTCATTTTTTTGGTCCCAGCTGTCCTGTGTGGCTGCTTTGCCTACATGGTGGTGCTCTGACCACCTGCAGCCAGTCTATGGCATCACTGCAGCTGACAAAGGATGTCCCACAGCAAACTTCTCTCCTGCAAGGAGCTGCGCTGGAAAATAGCTTCCCTGGCTGCCTGCTTTTGGCTGAACTCCTCTAAGCCATGCAAACACGTGCCAAAGGCACATATATTGTGCGACACATGCCAGGCACATACCTCCGTTGCATAACTCAGCACAGGAGATTTCTTTCATGCATCACAGGGACAAAACTTTAGAGGTTCAGTAACATCACCATTTAGACTGTGGCCCATAATAATGTATGCTGTAGTAAGGACTTGCAAGAAACCATCAAATAAAGAAAATAATGAGGAAAAAAAATGCCTAGGGAAGTCATCAGCTTGAACCTCTCCCCTCATCTTCTTTCCTCTGAGGTCAGCTGTTGCATCAGATTTTTCTCTCATGTCTCCTAATTCTTTCTATCTAATGCATCTGAGGGTGGGTCTCGTCCTCACTCCACCGGCCTAAAATCTGACGAGTTCACGGACTCAGCATTTCCTGGAGGCAATGAGGTCTGCAGGCCCAAGGTCAAAGGCAGGCACGTTCATACACGATGCCCAGGTTATGCTAAAAGATCGCACACACAGCAAGGCCCCGCTCTCAGAGGTTCAGCAGTATCCAAATTAAGCTGCCACTGTCACCTCCATCCAGTTCCTATGAACCTTTCCAGCTACACTCAGGTCTTTAATTGCGTGTCTAGCCTCCCAGCCACTTTAAGACTCTCCCAAACTGCATTCTTGCCTGTGGCCAGGCTCCTTCTGCATCTGGAAGAGATCACCCAGAAGCCGCACTGCCCCGAACACTGCATCCTCCAGCAGCAGAGTTGGGTCTGATGAGCAAAGAGACCTTGAAAGACAAGGTCATCTGCAGGCGGGTGCCTGACCTCCAGGTAGGATGCAATCGCTCCAGCCCAGTTTGTGCAATGCCTGGGGAGAGCAGAGCTTCACTCCTGTAGCCTTGTGCATGATAAGCCAGCAGGCACCAGAGTGCAGGACACATGGTAACGAGTCCTGGGACCATGCCAGTCTCGGTGCAGAACCAACCCAGCATTTTCCAGAGCCTGTGCTCAGTTACAGAGTGCCTTCCTAGCCATTGCCAAAGCCCTGGTAGCCCCAGTTTAGCAGCCAAGACCCTGCTAAGAGAGCTGTGCTTTGCAGTGCACGAGGTAGCACACCCAGAGGTAGGGGGGCGTGGATTCCCCCCCAGCCCCTGCTTCCTTTCCCCCCCTTGATGAATGCGCTCGCCACAGAGCAGCTGATCAGCACTTTGTTTCTCCCGAGGCCATACGTGGAGCACGCTCCCCCAGCCCTGCTCTGGCAGCACGGCCTGTCTCTCCCTGATGCTGCACACAGGCTCACCAGAGGGACTAAGCGGAGCAGGGGACAGGAGCATCGAAGCCAGATGTTGGTCACATGGAGGAGGCACTACGCAAGTACTGGCCTGAGAAACACCAGCCTTTTGTCCCCCCAGGTTTTGACTCTCTTCCCTGCTCCATCTCCTCCTCCTTTGTACCAGCGCCAGCAGGGATTCCTGTTTGCTTTTTAACCTCAGGTTAGTTCCTGGGTCCCAGTTCCAGGACTAAGTTGCTGATTTTTGAACTCTGATCGAGATTCTTCCCCCATGAAAGTCTGGAGAAGGCAACCTACTTGACCCCTCTTACAGCCCAGGTCAGTTTCATACACAAGAGCCTGAGACACAAATGAGTCAGAACCACAGCTAATTTAAATTCGAAAGGTTCATAGAAAAGCAACAAAGATTTGTCCAAAGATTATTACATCTGAATCAGCTGATTTTTAAAATTTTTTTTAACAAAGCAGAACTTGTGCAGTGTGGTACAGGGACCCTTCCCAACTAGACTATGATGGTTCATGAACAAGAACTGTAGTGAGTTCAACAAGTTCTATCCTACCTGTCTTACAAGACCTGTCAATGTCCCCATCACAAGAGAAGAGGATACTGTGTGTATGGAGATAAACCCCTGTAAATCCCACTCTGGTGTTTTCATGGAATAATGTTCCTGAAGGGTGGGTTACCTGCACTCCCACGGAGACTACCATGGAAGAGTCACAGTGGAGAAGACCCTGGTGAACATCACTCAAGTTCTGCACAGAGCCAGGCTGATGTAAGACAGCATTTACTCCATGCGGAGTGGAAATATGAGACCCCTCATATATCAAGTTCTCTCAGCCCTAACTCAATGCTTCCAGAGATCTTGCTTGAGACACAACAGCAAGAAAACTACCCCCTCACCAGTGCCACCCTCTTTCTCAATTAGTCATTTATCATAGCTAGGCAAGGCACAGGGCTTTCTAAGTCACGAGCCTGCAGGGAAGTTTTGCCAACGACACACTCACGTCCAGATGCAAGAAGAGGAAAAGGAAGATTCCCATCTTACCCAGATAACTCACCTGCTTATGTGATTCAACGCAGCAGATGGATCTAAGCAAGCCTTAAACGTGACATGCAAACCTGCACACACATGCAGGTCCATGGGCTCGGGCTCTGAGACTCATAAGCCTCTTCTGTTTGAGTTTTCATTTCAGCCTCAAACTCAGCATCCTGCAAAAATCAAGGTACTCTTATGCAAAAGCCTACATCACAGATTACAGTCTCACTCCGTATCTGCATGCCTTGCCCTACACAGTGGCAGCGCTGGACCCTGCAGTAGGTGCTTCCTTTCGTTCCCATGGGATTCCGCTCAGAAGTTTTCCACCAGCTGCAACCACATGGTTTCGCATGGCCGTCAGCCAAGCTCAGGGATAGGTTCAGTTGCACATCAGTAAGTAGGCGAAAAGAGAATCTAACCAAGCCAAAGGGCCCGTTCCTTGGATGTAGCAGCACCAAAGTCATCCTTCACCTCATGAAGGGAAAATGAGGTGGAAAATCCTACTACTAGTTCAAGAACCATGCAGGGAAGGTCTTGACAAAGCATGAAGCGAGCCAAGGAACCTGCACTCTGGACTTAACCACCGAGATAACTGCTGCTGTCTCAGGTGTCTGTTGGGAACTATCCCGTCTGCCTGGCTGCATTTTTGTTGAATACAGCCCAGGAGTGAAGCACTGTTCCATTCCCTGCCATGTCCATACAACCCCCAGTGGTCAGGAAAACTCCAGGTCCTCTTCTCAGTGGTTAATGCTAGAATATAAGCTTCTTTGAAACTAAGAAAAGATGTTGCAGATGCCCTCTCCCCCGAAAAAAAAACCAACAACCAACAACCCAACACCACCACACTCTATTGTAGATTAGACCCCAGCAAAATGCAAAGATAACTAATTTTGCAGCTGGTGGTGGTGGGTCTCATGCAGCCAAAGTTACCTGTCACACTTAATTAAGCTAACCACTGCACTTTTAGACCAATGGACCACCACGGTCCATTGCTAGCCCATCTGCCCTCACTCCCTGACTCCATCGCTGTGGTGGAGCATGCTCCAGGGAGGAGTATACATGAGGATAACGTGGCAAAGACAAGCATTCCCTCAGTGCATTTGTCCAGTTCTTGGCAACCAACAGCTTAAGGACCCCTGATGGGGAGTTTGCAGAGGCACCAGTGTCTAACAGCTCCAGCAGACCTCTCCATCCAACTGTCCTGCCTCTCCTGACTGCGGGGATTCTACACCTGTTGGCTGTTGGACGGTAGACTAAAATAGACTGCAAGTCTGGGCTAGACTGGGAATTTCTACATCCCGGACAAGTAGAGAAGCAGCAGCCAACAATGCTGACATCACGATGTACAAAGGGGAGGTTGGAACAGGTGAAAGGAGGGAAAACTCCCAAGAGACATGGCAGAGAGAAAAAGTAAATAAAAGTGTTCCATCTTCTATGTAGGTGAATAACCAGTGTGCCAAAAAAGGCAGTTGACTAAGTTTGCCACCTGTTTTTCCACATTTTAACCCTTTCAAAGCATCAGGAGGATCTCAGCTTCACTGCAAAAGGACCACATACATCTAATCACACATTGTGAAACTCAATCATGCAGACCAGTACAGGTCTGGGTCCTAACTGGCAGCTGGAGAAACTGATTCTTCAACTCTGTAGCCAAAATAATAACAAAAAATAATAAACAAACACAAACAAACAAAAACAAAAAATCCAAACAAACACAACCCAACCTCTTTGATTTTTCAGGTAGAAAACTTAGTAAAACAAAATAATTTCTTACAGGCTACAGACTCAGGTGGGAGAAAACCCTTTGTTCTATTTTGTATAATTTAACTTTTACAAACTATCAGAACAATGTTAAAACTAAAAATGTCATTGAAAAATTAAACAGGCAAAAGTTTATTTGGAGAAAGCAACAAGAAAAGTATAATTCTTTTTTTCTTTTTTTTCCCCAAATGAAGCCTTTTCAAATTTTGAACCCATAATCACAAGTATTTTTGATCCAAGGTGCTATTTGGGGTAAAACCATTTTTAGACAAAAATGTTTTTTGCCAAAAATACTCAGCTCAGTTCTCTTCATTCTCATTGCCCTGAAGTTCAGGGTCTTGGTTCAAAAGCAAGGGGCAGACCAGGTTTTGTTTCCAGGCTCAGGATAAATGCCACTGAAATCTCTCAAAGGTGTTCCCAGGAGTCCTTAAGCAGCTGAGACATCAGCTTTTTCTTCTCACTTGGGACACTTCCAGACCTGAAAAAACTTGTTGCAAGGGAAAAACAAAAAGGGTGTATTTGTTGCCAGGAAAACGCAAGCATTGCAACCCACCCAGGAATTTCACAGAGGGGCTTCAGACCCCAGATTCCCCTGCAGGCCCGTCTCAGGTCTCTAATGAGGAATGGGTTTGATTCGCCTTCATGCAGAGTGACATTTCTCACTGCCAGTGCTGGGATTCTCCATTTGATACCTAGTGTGGGTCTCAGCTCTCTTCCCCAGGGTGGAAATGAGCACGTCAAGAGAAGCAGAGTACTGGAATTGACATCTGTCGCCTTCTTTGCAAAAGAAAGTTTTGCCCCAGGTGAAGATGTTCAGATTGGGCTGGGCTGCATGTTTTCCAGTGGGTTCCAGTCCCTATCAGCTTCACCCATTTAGTAGGCTGGTGTTAAACAAGTTCAGAGGCAGGTGTGGCCCCTGTAAGGAATTTCTTTGGCTGTGGGAAACTTGCACTGAGAAACAGTTTTTGTAATGCTTGTCCAGGCACGTAGGAAGCCTGTCCCCAAGGTCCCGTGAAAGTTTTGGTGGTAGATATAACATCGCCTAATACAGAGCAGCACCCAGAGAGAACCAGTTGATGGTACCCAAAGAAAGCTCTGATACTACAGAAGACCAGCCAATGGATTGGTATAAATTAGAAGATTCATTAGCAAGGAGGTGATAGGAGATGCTTACATGATATAGACTGCAACCATGGGAGGCCCAAGATCTTACTGTTTCAGAGTCTTCCCCATGTCTTTTTCTCACAGATGGAACTGTAGAGCAGTCAATCTTCCAGGGCAAACCCTTGCCAGTTTCCTCAACTTCAGAGGGGCAGAAGAACCCAAGAACTCAACCTTTCCAGAATTGCCACGTCCTCCCTCACACATACATGCTCATACCATCCAGGTACCAAACATGAGAAGAAAGCCTCTGCCAGGACCATCTTTCCCCAACATCCAGCATCAGTGCAGGGCTCAGGAAACCTGAACAGCTCTGGCTGCCCTAATGCAGAGGGACTTGCCTCTGGATTACAGCATATTGTGATATCCCAATCCATTCTCCACAAACGCATAGAGAGTCCTCCATCCCTCAGTTTGAAATGACTGGAGCCTGAGTCCCTTCCCACCTGAGGAAGAGAGTCCATATCCAGCCTTTGTCTGTTTTGTCCCTCTACGGATCACAAACACCTCAGGCCAAAGAGTGTGTGTTTGTACAGCGTCAAGCACAATGTGGCCATGATCTTTGATGAAACCTCCAGGTACTTCGGAAATACAGGTCAAATGTTTAATGATGTCCTTTCAGTGGTGGAACAGCTGTGCTGACAGCAACCCAGAACAACCGTCCCCCAGATCATCTTGTCCATCCACCATGGGTAGCCTTCCTTGGCCCCAGAACCAATGCTCCACACCAACTACTGTTGCAAACAAGGCTGATATGGCCAGGAATATAATTTGGTCATGGCAAAGCATTAGACCCCAGAGGCATTTATTTCTGTTTGTTGAAAGTGTGAGAGAAATTACCCTTTAAACTTAACTATACCAGATAGCACCCATAGAGAAGCAATCAGCTGATGGCCAAGTGTCCATCTGGTGTAAAAAAGTACCACCAGCTGTGAATCTACAGCATAATAGTCACCAGGCACAGAAGAAATCTGGGTGATTGCCACAGCCTCGTTGGCTACATGCATCACATGAGGACCTGGCACCCCTTTTCTACTTCTTGTGCTTATGAGATTGCCGAACTAGTTTCTCAGCAATTATTAGTGCTCCTTGGTTATGCATAGCTGCTGCTTTGATGTCCTCAATTCTCTGCACTCAGCACCAATGTCCTGATCAGAGGTGTAGCAGAATAATGCTTGGAGGTGGGTTTCTCACCTGAGGTTTTGCAATTAGCTTTCTTTTGTAGTTTAAGCTTTTTTGTGTTCTCCACTAAGCCTGATTAACATCTACAGCCACTTTGCTGTACACTGCTCCTCCCCATGCTCAAGGGTGGTTCTTTTTCTATACATTAAATTATAGGCGTTTAACATGCAACCTGAAAGATTTTTCTAAAATCACCTCTCAGCATGCCTTCCTTCTGGTGAGCAGAGGGAATGCCATGAGAGGTGATGTCCCTCTACTACCAGAACAAGCTCCATGGCTTGCCCTTGACCGTTTAGAGCTATAACAGACCCTTTAGAGCTAGAATTGCTAGTAGGTCCTCACCCCCATAAACCAATTGAATGCCCTTTCTCAGAAATGACTGTTATTATAGATTTTCCCCCATCATGTTCCAGCTACCTGCAGTGATACAGGGGCACTGGTCTGTACGGGTGTCTGAGGAAAGATTTTAAAAAGCCACGTTCTCTGCTTTTGGAGGAAAGACTCAGTTTTGCCTAAGACTGATGGAGAACACTTCATGTGCGAATGACAAGTGTGTGGGTACCCAACCCTACACATCTAAGGCCAGGTGTTATTTGAAAGACCTTACAACCGCCAGCCCAGCTGAACAACAGCCGCTGCTGCAAGAAAAACACCTCAGAGGCTGAGGGCATGAAGGGGAGGGGGGCAACATCACGCCATCGGCTTCAGGAGGATGAGCGATGGCTGGCCCACGCCGGCCTGGTCCCCACGGGCGGTGGCCCCCGGGTGGGGCCGGCACCGTCCCACCGCTGTCCATGGTACCGCCGCGCCGGGGGCTGCCGGCTCCCCCCGCCCAGCGCCGGGGGCTGGCCCGCAGGCAGCGCGTTCTGCCCTCGCTTCCAAAAGCTACAGAGGAGGAGAGGGTTGATGTCACGGTTTGGAAGCGCCCAGACTCCCAGAATTTCCCTCAGTTCAGTGCTCGGCTCTCGGGAGACCATAATCTCTCATTAGAATCTGCTCTGGGGGCCTTAAAAGCCAAATACATTTATGAAACAAGCCAAAGTGTAAAGTACATCATGAAGAGCATTATTTCATGAACAAAGGCAAGTCAGCAATACTAGAAAAGCCTGACAAAGTTACTGTTCCCACTTGATGACCATACTCCCCACACACGAACGGCTGAGCTGCTTTTGAAATGCTCCTGAAGCTCTGCGGAATTTTTAAAGTTGGAAGCTAGTACAGATTTAAACTGAGACTGAACATCATGCCATAAAATAGGAGAGGGTTATGAGCATGCCAGCCATGCATGCAGCAAGGGGGAGCTGAGGGTAGCAGTCCCCAAAGACAGTGTCCCTCGAGGCAGGGCCATCGGTGATCGGGACTCACCAGCTCTGCCTGCCCCAGGTGACCAAGGTTGGGATTCCCCACCACAAAGGAACAGACCAGAGAAGATACTCAAAGGACAAGAAGAGGCAAGAGTAGAAAATCAGATGACCAGAAGACACTTGCATTTTTACCCCACTTCTGTGCCCTTTCTATTTAGGACATGATGGAGGAGACTTTGCAGGAAAATAAAGGGTCCTGAGGAAGCCCTACCAGCCACCAGCCCTAGACAGCATGGGACATGCTCCTGTTTCGCATGGCTCAGCCTCAGCAGTTTGTTTCCACAGCCTTCTGCCTCCTTATGCAGAACAGGGCTGCATCTCCCCCTGCTTCACTGTGAGTTTCAGATAACGTTTTCTGACCGGTCACCTGAACGAATTTCTCTCATTTTCAATAAGTTCCCTTTGCTTTTCCCCTCCCAGCACCAACTGCACACCTGTGTAATACAGGAAACACAAAGCAGGAGGTCAGTGAGTATCTCACAGTATCTTATTTACTGTTTGGTTTCCTTGACTATGGAAAAATCCTTTCTAATGCTGGCTGACAGATTAAGACAGACGTACCCCCATCCCATCCAGGTTAATGAATGCATAGCTAAAAGCAAACCTAAAGAATTAAATGAAATCTCTGATGGCATGCATTTCTACCTGCAGACTGCTACTGAAAGTTTTAGTGCAATTTCAAAATGCATCTTTAGGAATCAGTTACTTACTTTCCGAAAGTTAGAATGAGAATATAACTGCATTAATATTTCATGAGAATATTCGCGAAGAATTATGTTTTCAATAAACAGGAGTTCATGGAAAACTTCCTCAGTAATGGCCAAAGCTCCATAGAACTGTATGTTGAGTAAACATACATAGCAGCAGGAATCTATGGAAGTGCTGCTTGTGATCCGTATCAGAGAACATGAGAAGGATCATTGATCCTTTGAGAGGACTGATCCTTCTGAGAGGCTGAGAGAGTTGAGGTTATTTAGCCAGAGAAGAGAAGGCTCTGGGAAGACCTTATAGAAGCCTTCCAGTACTTTAAATGGGGCCTAAAGGAAAGATGGGGAGGGACTCTTTAACAGGGCATTTAGTGATAGGACAAGGGGTAATGGTTTTAAACTGAAAGAGAGGAGATTCAGATTAGATATAAAGGTGAAATTCTTTACCATGAGGGTGGCGAGGCGCTGGCACAGGCTGCCCAGAGCAGCTGTGGGTGCCCCATCCCTGGCAG
>JAVJGI010000001.1:39134515-39148763 GCA_035590275.1 Ibycter americanus
AAGGCCAGGCTGGACGGGGCTGGGAGCAGCCTGGGCTGGTGGAAGGTGTCCCTGCCCGTGGCAGGGGGTGGGACTGGGTGGGCTTTAAGGTCCCTTGCAACCCAAATCATGCTGTGATCCTATGATCCCACTCTACAGGTAGAAACATTGCTCTGGTAACACAGCAAGTCTATGGAAATCTGGACATACAGCCCGCATCTTCTGGGTCTCCGAATTCAGTAAATTAGACTAGAATCTTCCCTTCTGTATGCTTTCCACAGCCAGCCCAATCATGTGCAGCTCCAGTCAGCTGCAGACTTGTCCAGCAATCAGATTCAAGGTGTTTCTAAATCTTTCTGGCATCTGAAGAGAGCATGGTCATTGCTCTCGGATGCTCCCTGCCCACAGCCAGTTTCAAGCACCACGTCCACCACCCATCTAGGGCACAACTGGTCCCCCAAAGCTTCCTTGAACCAAACTATGGCTGTCCTAACACTGACATAATTCAGGCACATTCCCCAAAGAGACCACCTGACTCTGGAGCTTGGGGTTTCTTAATTACAATCCCCAGGATGAAGGGGTGGGAAAGCAAAGAAATTTCTTTCCGCAATCTCTTTAGTCATGGTTGTTTCTAAGGTTACAGGAAAACAGAAAGCCACTGAATACCACACCACCACATCCGGACCCAGGAATGGTTCTCAGTGATTAGGATGGACAGCTTTTCTTGGTCTAAATTCCTTGTGATTTTGCAATGTGCTCCTTTGCTTTTATGTAGTGCTCCATTTAAAACAAGCAACAAAAAGAAATAAAAAAACCCTCAACAAAACCAAACCCAAGCAAACAACAACAACAAAAAACCCAAACACCTCCCTACCACGGTTCACCTAACTTAAGGCACTTAGACTGAAAGGTGATTCTGAGGAATCCATTGCTCTGTGTGCAGTCATTGGAGGGCGAAGACCTGACACCCATTCTCTGGAAATGCCTTTTTCCTAATAGCTAACACAGAGATGCATCCAGATCCCAGGTATGGACATATCAGTCCCATGTGTGTCCCACCACAGGATCTCAGAAACTGCCTGTCCATGTCCTTCCAAATAGCCACCAACAAGAATAAGACTCCCAAAATCATAACAAATCAGTTCAGCCCCAATGTATTCTATTTTTCTCAAAATGAATGTGCAGAATCCAGGCAAAACTTTATCATGCCTACAACCCACAGTCACCGAGCAAGACATTGCTGTGTTAAGTTCTGTACAAATGCAGAAGGTATTTGTATAGATAATTTTCTGCAATTAAGTTTTTAAGAGAAGATTTACAGCAAGACATGAGACAACATTCTCTCAAAATCTGCAAGTTATGATCATAAGCCAGAAATTACTTGCTAACATATTTTTTCTGTAGGACTCCTCTCAGAGTAGAGAAAGCTCAGGTCCTTGATTACAACATACCCAACAAAATTAGCACCACTATTCCTCATGAAAACTCTTCAAAGAAGGGAGCTGAAGAGAAGCGAGGGTGGAGAAAATCCTCAGTTTTCCTGTCTTCAAATTCAATTTCAGATCTGTGAAAGATTTTTTTTTTACTTGAAAATACAAAAAACCCACGTGAACAGTTCTACACTTGGCAGAGAAACAACAGTAAAGGAACTTTTGTTTTTCAAGATTGCAGTATGATTTCCTTTTTTTACTATTAGAAATTTTGTTATTTTCATCTACAGCTGAACCACAGGAGCTCTGTGTTGTTTGACCGCCCATACAGACACACAGACCTTTGGGTGGCACACAGCAGCGTACCCATCCTGAACCTTACCAGGTGAGATGCAGTAAGTGACAGCAAATGTGTGCAACCACAGGGGGAAACATCATCAAACAGGCCTAAATCCAAAAATATCTGCCTAAATCAGGAGCTCAGGCATCTGAAACGTGACTAGAATATAAGTGGTGCTTCTTTTATCTGAGGTATTGATAAAAAACCTACAGTACCTTCATTGACTCTGCCTTTACTGGTGATGCTTACTGACCCAAACGTGCTCAGGAGACACCCCAGTGTGGCTGCTTCTTTGCCAAGGACACCTAATCTAACCATGTAAAGGAAGAGGTTTTCCCATCAATGGGAGGTATGGGATGTGCTGGGCTTCAGGGACCCCGTACCTGCCCTCTGCTGCTGAGAGCTGCTGTACAGACACCAGCCCAAGTCCGGGGATGAGCTTAGTCCAGATTAGTCAACCCACTCCAACAGACTGTGGGAAGCCTTCACTTCGAACCCATAAGCTAAAGCCAGCTTACATCGATATGAATTGGCTAAAGTGAAAACAAGAAAAGCCGCTCTGAAAATGAGGTAAGTGTCCACAGTGTGTTTTCCACCTGTTTTACTAAATTGGCACATGTTTCTCACGTAGACAAGGCCTAATTTACTTGACCCTGGGCAAATCCCACAACCTCCTTCTGCTTTATGTTTCCCACTTTGTAAAATGAGGGTAACGCTGTACCCGCTTTTGTGAAGTGCTCAGAGATTTATGGAGGAGGAGTGCTACATTAAACTGAATAAGTAGGAATTATTTTACCTTGACATAAAAAAAAAAAAAAAAAAAAAAAAGTGCTCCAAGTCCAGTTCTCCACTATTTTACTGGCATTTTGTGACTTAGCAGAAGCAAGAGTTTAGGGAACAATAAAAACAAAGTTAAAGCGTTCTCAGCTCATTACACATTTTCTCAATGTCTTTTCAGACGCAATTAAACCAAAGAACCCTGAAATTAACTGGTTTCCAGCCTGAGTAACACTGGAAACATTTATTTCCTACCCTACATGTCTAATTAGTGCCGTTTAGTCAAAAGGGAGCAAAACTCCAATTTGTAAGTGAAACTAGACGTATATTAAAAACACACTCTGTAATAATGCCCCAGTGCTTCTGTAATGCTTCATGCCTTCAAAGGGCTGAGCAAGTATGATCTCATTAATTCTCACAGGTAGGTAATTTGGTGTTATTAGCCTTGTTTTACAGCCAGATCTTAGAGAGGTGGAAGTGATTTGCCCACAGGCACAGACTCCACGCTTGAGACTGAACTAGAACTTGGGAGACCAACGTCGTAACTGGAGCTGGGGACCCTCCGCGCCTCCAGAGCCTTGCAGGGTCAGGAGACAACTCCTGTGGGATTTAGGGGTCTGCTATAAAGACCATTAAAAACCCAGAGGGAAAGCTGGGGAACATGGGAGCACCAAGCTCCATGGCAGCTGTGCAAGAGCTTTTCTTCTTGCTCTTCATCCCTAACGCCAGCAATATCAAAGCTTTCCTGTTTATGGCTCCGCTGTGACTTTTGCTGCCAGGCTTTAGACCACGCTGCTTTCCAAGGGGCCTCACTGAACGCTTGCTGCCATTGAAGACTGCAAAAGCTTTGCCCAGGATAAACCCAGAGTAAGAACACTCTCCCACAGGATCTACAGAGCTGAATCCCGTGTGTTTTAGCCACTGATGTCCAAGATTTCATTCTCACACCCTTCCTCACCTGCCATGTCACCGTGGGGGCATCACAGACCATGGAAAAAACTCATTTTTTTTTCTACAGTAAAGATCCCCAGCCCAAAAGCACGGCATCAGGACTTGCTCAGAAGTGTCTCGGTCCATGCAGGCCATGCCTGGCTAACGCATCATGCCTCCCTTGTGTCACCACCAAAGCCTGGCCCACAGGTGTTTCCATCGCATGCCTACCACATCACACGCCATGCGGCACCAGCAGCTGCCCATAATACACAGGAGTAGGAGGCAAAACTCACGCACCTCCCTCCCAATTAACAACTGAAATGCTAGCAAGCATTCTCCAGCTCTGGGAAAACTCAGCCCAGCTCTCTCTGATGTTGAAGGCAGAAATCTTCCAAATCCTACCTGCCATGGGCACTTCCCCTACCCAACAGGAGAGCCGGAGAGGGGCTTACACACCCCCTTTCTGGAGAAACTACTCAGCAGTGGGAAAAAAAAATAAATAAAACCAAAACCTGAAGCTCCAGAGGGCAAGAGTGAGCATGACTCCGCAGCCCTGGGATCGGGGCACTCCCCTGGGAGTGGGGAGACCTGAATTCCAGTTACCAGCACCATGGGTTGTTTAATTTTAAAACACATAAACAGTCCTTGGAGCAGGAGCTGGATCTCTGGCCGCCCCGCTCCCAGGTGAATTTCCCCAAGCACTAACACAGACAGCCTTGCTTGTTCTTTCTTGCTGACCCACTGAACCTGGTGTTTCCCTGCTGCAAGGTGGAACAGCTTTCCCCAAATGGGGGGGAAGGGAGAGCAAAGAAGCACCTGCCACCTCTCCACATCGCCCCAGGAGGGTGGTAGGAGAGTGCGGTGGGAGATGTGGCTTTGGACCCTTCCTGGTGGAAAAGGGACCTGAGCCCACGTCTCCCCTGTTGTGAACGCATGTTGGGGCTGGCGAGGTGAAGAACTGCTGACACAGGAGGAGAAGCCCGATCCCCTTGCAGTGATGCCAGCACACCTATGGTTTTGGATAAAAAGGGTTTACATGCTGTACGTGCTGCCCATGCAGTTTACACCAGGGACACAGCTCCAAAGAGCATGCAGTACTTGCATTGGCTTTAGGAGTGCAGTGTTGATTCTGGAAGGGGAAAAACCCTCACCCTATCACAGCAACATGAAAATAAGGACAACTTCACTCTCCTAAGAGAGTCTTTGAAGTCACCTATACCCCAGCCCCTACCCCATGGGTCTCTAAATCATACCTCTTCCATCAGGGAGCCCAATGGGCAGTGGTGGAAGAGATGTAGGAGATGTTGTGTTTCTCCATCTCTCAGAAGCGTCAAAAGCCCTGGCAAGAGGAGGCTAGTGGAGTGAGGAGCCGGTGCTGGGCTCCCCTAGATGTCCCTCTGTACCTGCCCTGACCTCCAGCACACCTCCTTGCAGCCAGTGCAGCTGCATTAGCTAGCACAAGCTGCTTCAAATGCGTTACAAGGCACAGCCAGGAAACCTGTCCCCCCTAGGTGTCCGCAGACTTCATAACTTTTCAAGATGGGTTGATTATTTTTGGAACTGGGGCCTGTTTGAATACTGCAGTGCTCCAAAAAGGTTTTCAAAGTGTGGGGATGGAAATACATGCACACTCTCACACACACCTCACGCCCACGCTCGCTCACTTCCAAATATTCCTTTCTCACACCCACAGACAAACTCCATCTCACACAGGGACACTATCACAGCATCGGCAGCTCTCGTTCCCAAGTCCTCTCCCTCTCTCAGACCCATGCACGCACTTTCTCCCTTCTTCTGCCCTACTGTGCATTGGCTCTCAGCAGGTTAATCTCCCAGGAACCATACAAGCAGTGGTTTGAAAGATCCTAAGAGAAAGTTCTGGAGGAATTTAATAAGAGGAGCAAAATCATAGTGAAAACAAGCAGATCAGACAAACCCTACAAGTTGGGTACTTGCACCAGGAAGGAACTTGGAGGGATGTTTTCTTTGAGAATAACAATACAGATAAAGGCGTGGAGACACTTCTGTATACATGGCTACCATCCCTACATGGATGACAGACAAGTTTATTCGTGAAAGTCACCGAAGCATTACAGTGCTCAGCCCTGAGGGCCTGGTTTCCCAATTATCAAGCTTGAGATGGGGTTTCAAACCTTCCTGCAGAGCCCAAGGCAAGCGAAGTGCTTAACAGGGCACATCCCTCAACCCAGGAGCCTAGGGCCTCATCTCAAGTCTCCCTCCTCATCCGAGCTGCAGGTGCTTCATGCACCACCACAACCACAGACAGGTTCCCTATGCCTCAGAGCTTCCTCCCAAAGGTGGTGCACACTCTTGTCCCCATGGCACCATTGCAGTGGTATGAAAGAGAGAAAGGGAAGGAAAAAAACAAGCATGTGGTCTGAGCAATTGCCACAGGCGATGGAAATGGGGATTCAGTTCCCTGTTGCTTGGGGAGGAAGACTAAGGGTCATATATGCCACCCCCCAGCAGTGCAGTCTACTCATCTGGCACCGGGCTCAGCTCTACTGTCCCTTCAAGCTGCTCTTGGAGTAGGCTGCTGGTACTAGGAGTCACCACATCTCCAGCAGACCCCTAGTCACATATTTCTACTTCGCCTCGTTGCCAGCCGAAGATTTCACAGACCACATGGTGAGCAAGACTGGTGAGTCGTACTGGCAGGACAAGGACAGGTTTTCAGCCAGATTGGTTCCCTGGTCCAGCTCTCCACCTAACCACATGTGTAAGCCTGCCAGAGCAAGGCTGAGGGATGAGAAATTCAATGAGGATAATCACTGTCAGCATCAGACCCTCTTCCGCAGTGGTGAGTCGTATCCCAAAAACACACATCTTCCTTCTGGTGAAGCAGAAAGGAGTTAGAAACCCTCCAAACCAGGGATGAGGTTTCTGACTGAAAATGGAGAGACCTGGACCCAAACATTTATTTACTATAAAATAATTGCATCGTCCAAGGAGCAAGGACTAGTGGCAGGGAAGTTCCCTCATTACGACTGCAGTCCATGCTGGCTGTCCATCCAAGGGTCTTTCCAATATGCTCCATTTCCACACTGAGGAGCATCAGAAACGTACTTGTTTAAGTGCCTCTGGACACATTCATTTTCAAAATACTAGGACAGAGCTGTTCAAGCCTTCCAGACTTGTAGGGAGGGACTGAAGTCTGAAAAAAAAACCCAACCCAAAAACTCTAATGGAGTTTGCAAAACACTGCGATGATGCCAAATGTGCGTTTCCCCCAGTCTCTGCCACTGCATACCACAGATACTGGGTTATGTCGTTCAGCACAGGATGAGTGCGGTCTCTCGGTCTCTTTTATTAGAAGGCTGCTTCCCAGATCCTAGGCCAGCATTCTCTACCAGGTCTTGATTAACCTTTTGGTGAGCATCTCTCTCACACGCACTCGCTACCAAACAAAGCCACTCGTTCACATCTTCCAGCAGCGCCGTTTCTTCAAAACACCCCTCCGTCTCATTTTTGCAATGTTTTCCTTTCAATCGTGTGGTTTGCCAACCACCCCTCCCCTCCCTCGCTAATTGATTTCTCAGGAACCACAGATGTAGCTTGGCACGTTGGATCCCCTTGGTCTGTCAGCCACAAAATCACCTCCCTTCTCCCTCCCCCTTTCCCGAGCCATGCTCGGGGAGGGGAAATGCCTTCCTGCTTATAAACCTCCTGCCCCAGCTGTACTCCATGTGGGGAAATAAAACACACATGAGATAAGAGATGCAAGAGGCAAGGGCCATGCCCAGAGAGAAGAGAGACAATTGCCAAATTATGGAACAGCCCTGCCTGCTCCTCACCCTGCCCCATCGCAGGCAATGCTGACAGCAGAAACCGAGGGTTATCAGGCTCCTGCATCCCTCAGGTACTTTTGGAAATAGTTTCTCTTCCCAGAAGTCCCTCAGGGGGTATCTGCCCCATACCATGACACCAAAGGCAGGTTCAGAGGAGCCACGCAGAGGAGGAGGAAGGAGGGGCTTGGCAGAGGCTGTTTTATCCTGCTTCTCAGGCGCACTTGCAGCCCACGCATGTTGCTGCAGCTGGGCTGGTAGGGATGTCCAACTCTGCCAACTGAACACTAGCTCAGGCCACAGTCTTGAGACAGTCCCTTGAGGTCCCTGCCAGCTCTAGATACCCACTACGAACATCTAAACCATCAATGGCTCAGCAAACCAGTTTGCCCCTAGGTCATGGTCCTCTGGTTATCCCTCCCCCACATACGTTAGCTTCTTCCTGCCTCTCTGTGGGATGAACCAGTGTCCTCTGAGGAGAAACCTAGGCACAGTTGTAAGGGTGTTTTGCTCCAGGTTTTTGTCCCTGTGCACTGTATAGATGAGTCTCTCTCAGGTTTGGCGCTCTCCATCCTCCACAGCCATCCAACCCTTGCAGACACCTCCCTACACCCTCAGAACACGCCTCACAGTATGCTGCAAAATCAGCTCTTCAGCAGGCTGACACAGTCCTCATGTGTTCCAGGCACTTTGAATTTAAAACAGAAAAAAAAAAAAAAAAAATTATAACAGGGAGCTATGAGGGGCCCAGAAGAAACCTGAATCAAGTGCTACATGGTGTGGCCTTTGCAACGCTGGCTAGAGCTGCTTGGTGGCAGGGCAAAGTTACCAAGAAGCATTCCTGCAAATCTTATCTGTAACAGCTCCTGGGAGAGGTCCCAGTTCTGGGGAGGAATAAATAACTATATATATATATTAGTCAGAGATGGGCAGGTTTCCAACCCTCTATTTGGGGCACAGCAGCTCCTGCTGCTTCCCACTGTTACAGTCACTTCACCTTTTCCTTTTCACTGCTCACCTTTCCTGATCCATTGCTCCCCTGGCACAGGAAAGGCACCTTCAAGCCCTCATTATTTGCATCACACGCTGAAGGGGAAAAAAAAACCCCAAAACGAGCCCTCTTTTATAGAGTGGGGGGAGAATAACTTATTAGTGCTTTCTCATCACTTAACTTGTGGCAAGTTTTCTATACCAGACTGTCATCTTGAAAAAAAACCCTAAAACCTGATCTCTCTTTTTTGAAAAGGCACATCACATGGCAGACTTGTCTCAGTGTCAAGATGCTGTTTCATCAGTGGATGGGGATGTACCTGCCATTGAGCTACCTGCCAAAACCCACTGCTTGTTTCCTGCTGGCATGAAATGAAGCCTTGAGAAAGGTAAAGCGGATCATGAAGGCTTCACATGCACTGTGCCATGCTGCACGTTGGCATCAGATATTTCTGTGCCAGGAGCAATGTGTGAAACTCCATGGACCTTGCCTCGTTCATCCATCGCTCAGTCAGACTAAAAGCTCACTCTCATGAAGACAGCCACCAAAAAAAGACAGAAAAAAAAAAAAAAAAAAAAAGAAGGGAAGACCTGTTGATTAAGCAGAGATAGTTTTCACTGCCAGATCCCTCCCTATAACTAGTAAAATCAGTTTTACATCTGAGAAGCTACATGGGAATGAAAAATAAAGTGAAGCTCGTTTCATGACCCAGCGTTGCACTGAGTAGGAAAAGCCACAGCTATTTGATTGAGTCTGTTCGGCTGCCTGGTTAACCAGCTGGTAGACACAACAGATAGACACTCTTATCTTTTAACCAAAAAACCCAGCATCTCTGAACCTTCAGAGCCTCCCACCAGCCGCATGAACTCCAGCAGAAACAAGACAGCTTCTCAAAGCAGAGGCAGAGACCCAGCTCCTAAAAGGCATTTTGGCCTTACACTCCTGCTGATTGCTGCGGGACTTCAGCACCCAGAAGCCTTTTTGAACCAAAGCCAAAGGCAACAGTTGTTACTGTGGGAACAGGACCAATGAAGTTGTGTCTGCTCGGTGCAGGTGAGTCAGGCCAGCTTCATGAAGGAGAAATGGGGAATCACCTCATAAGCCATTGGCAGAGGCCAGGTCTGATAGCCAGCGCCTGGAGGGTGGGAGCCCAGAGGCTAAGGTCTGTTCTCAGCTCTGCTATATGACCTTGAACAAGTCCTTTCATTTCCCCAAATGGTGTGTATTAACATGGAGGCCCAATGCGGCCATGCTGAGCTACAAGGCAAAACATCAACATTATCTCTCAGTTCACTCCTTGGATGTTCAGAGATCCACCAAAGCACAACATTCACCACTGCTCATCTCTGAGCAGACCAGGTCATCATCTGGGGTCAGTGGTACAAAAAGCTGTGGTTCCTTCCAGCCCTTCTCCACCACTGGATGCTCTCTCTCCAAAGCTTGTTGTATGCCCCACACAATGGCACTCTTGAGGAAAGGGTATCATGGTTACAAAGCACAGGTCCCAGAGCCTGAATTCACCATTTCCATCCTGGCACAGCTCCACAGAGAACAGGGAAATTCTCCTGCTTGGGGAATGTAGGTCTGGAAAGGATCTCCTGCCGCTGGCAAGCAGCACTTTTCCTCCATCATAAAAGTAATTGAAACAGGGTCCCAACTTTGAACCCCATTAGCCATTTAACCAGCAGTAAATTGCCCTGGACCATGAAAGCCTGCCAATGGCCTGGCGTTCTCCAGTCTTGGTAGGAAACCAAAGCAACTCCATCCAACTCCCAGGTCAACTTGGATTCACACTAGTGTAACACCTTTAAGTCAAGCACAGTTGCACCAATGTGTCAGTGATGGCAGAAGAGATTCAGAGTGAAGTTCTTTTCAAACCGCTGTGTTAACACAGGCAAGCAAAACCCTGCAGACACTGCCACTGCTTAATATCTATGCCTTTATTCAAGAAATAGTAATTGTGAGTGTTGTGCTGTTACGGTACCACGTATCTGAAATCTGAGTATTTGTAATGGTATGAAAATTACATAGAGAATAGGAAAGTCAGAGCTTAATTGTTACTATTCCAAATACCAGTGTTCTTTCCTTAATCTCAACTATCTGAGACAAAGGAAAATATCCGACAAATGTATTTGCTCTGCATGTCTCATCTGCAGAAGAAATTAAGAGCTGTATACCTTTTTCATGAAAATATGTGAAATCTTGTTGAAAATAGATCAGAGGTTTCATGGCCCACAACTGCACCTTAGAATTAGAGGTCTAAACTGGAAGAATGTTGAAAATAAAAGTCCTACTATGGTTTTATTTGTGCCCTAGGACCAGATGTTCATCTCGGAGCAGTATCCAGTCAAAACAGATCCCCCTGAAGCTTCTCAGGATGAACCTGATGCAAGTGAGACCCTGATCACCCTCAGTGCATAGGCAGCAAGGTACAGTTATACCCCCAATTTCAACAGCACTTCAGAAAGGTCTTTGTTTTTCTGAATATTTCTACATATCCAGAAATAGTAAGAGCAGTAATGACAGCTAATGGGCCTGGCATTTAATGAGTTCCTAGATGAAGAGCCCTTAAGCTCTCAGATCTTCTAGTAGGTCATTAACTGTCAGAAATTATCTAGTCATCTGTTTTAGGGCTTTCTCTTGGACTCATTCCTGTAACATTCATAAGCTTCAAGGGCCTGAGCCTGTGCCTGCATTTCTCACCGATTTCAGTCGTACGGAATGAGGTACCAGCACCCTAGAGAAATGTGAGTAAATCACATTGCTTTCAACAACAGTTAAGTTCCTACACGTCCTGTAGATCCAGGTGGTTCCCCGGTAACAGCAAGGGCTCCAGGATCATCCTTTGGGGAGGAACAAAGCCCTGATGAACTGAAAAGGTGGAGCTGCAAAAAAAAAAAAAAAATATTTCCCTTCAGAGGCTCCCATCCCAGGCACACGTAGCTACCTTAGAGGAAATGCTGTGCCCCAAGTTGCTGGCTGCTCTGCTGAGACAGAGGGGACAAGCAGGTGCTGCAGCAGCCCACGGCACAGTACTGCAAATGTCCTCGAGAGGAAATGGGGCCAGGTTGTGTTCAGAGCTCCACTAGGTAAGGGCTGCCAGGCTTGAACTGCACCAGAGGTGGTGGAGAGAAGCAGCAAGTCCCAGGTTAGTCACCAGTACTGTCTTCTGAACATGACCTTTCTCTGTATATATCTTACCTAAACTGCAGGACCACTTTTTTCCACCGTCTCTAACATAAAATCAGAGTCCGGAGGCTCCAGAGAGAAGATATTGTGAGTCAATATTTTATTTTTATATTTTTTTTATTTTGTAACACCTACAGCAGTTGAAATACATCCTCAAAGCTGCTGCTTACCACCGCTCCACAGCACAAGCAAACTGGAGCGACTGCACACCCTTGGCCAGAATCTCAAGTGGTAGAAACTAGCATAATTTCCTGGCATTGGCAACACTCTTCTGATTCAGACCAGCCAAGGGCCTGACCCAAGAAACAAAAGAAACCCACAAAAGTGGTAATTTTTTCTCAAGAAGAGATGCATGCTAATATTGCCTCTGCCAGTTCATGACTAAGAAATACATCTGTGTCAATACTGAGAATAGACAGGGATTGCTTTTTTCCCCTTCTTGTGACTCCAGTGCCTGAATGAATCTATCAGGAAACAGAAGACAAGTGCTAACACTCACCGCGGCACAACGAGGCAGCTCGCTGCATCCTTTGACTTTGCTTCACCTCAATCACTATTTATCACAGCAGCTGTGTCCCACCAGAGAGTATTAGGTCCTGCTAATATACAAAGGCTAGGTCTGCACTAGTAAATTAAATGGTGTCAGGGAGCATTTCCAGGCACACGAACACCACCATCTATGCTGTCATGCTCCTACAACAGCCCCTGGCAGTTTTGGGCCAGCCCAAATGATGCTCTTGCAAACGATGCCTAAACAGGAGCTAGCCTGAGCCAGGGACCATCCCCAACAGCCAGTTGGAATGCAGCCACCCTGTTTCAGAGGACAAGAGAGCCCAAGAGTGTGGACATAGGCTGCCCTGTACCTGTTGCTTCAGGACCAGAGAACAGTCCCAGGCACATCTATTTTATTGGTATAGACGTAGCCAAAAAGATTTCTTAACCTTCAGCAAGGGAAGAAAAATCAAGACACATTTAAACATTTTTAGGAATGCAGTGAAAAAAAGAACACCTGGATATTTTGAGCATTCCAAGAAAAAAGCTCCTTAAAGAGAAAAAGGTTACTGTATAAAACTCTCAATTCTCCAGTGAGAACATTATACCCTATGGTATGCCCAACATCTCTGACTAATTTTACTGTAGCACGTCAGTTGGCTAAACTGGTTTTCAGACAGGGACCTTCCACGCACACACACTCTCATTTCTACAGGGACAAGAAAAGACTTCCAAGCCAAAAAGCTCATCCTTCTCAGAAAGCAAAGCCAGCCAGCTCTGAGCCCAGAGGATTCAGGAAAGCTCAGCTGACTGCTTGCAGGACAATTTGTTCCTGCAAGATACCACGGTCCTTCAGGATGGAGATTTCCCACCCCACTCCACCCACCCACAGACTGTCCCAGGACTTAACTGTCCTTCCAGTTCAAAAGCTCATCCCCAGTTCACCTTGGACGCCCTTTGCCACGCACTTTGTCCTCACCAGTTGCCCAGCCACCACAGGGGCACCGGACAGTTGACAGATTTCCTGCTGTTTACAATAATTTGTATACATGCAGTTTGTTATCTCTTGTTGATCCCAAGCCTTCCCAGAGCTGCTGCCTTCCAAAACGCCGTCTCCTTTCATAAGCTCTTTAGAAGAGTAAACTCGCCCTTGGCTGGATTAACACAATCAAGAGAAGATTTTCTACTAAGTCATCACAATCACCTCGTATAACTGTCCTGTCCATACTTGACCTTTCTGTCAGGATTGCACCATTTGAAAGACTTTACCAAGAACTTTATATTTTCCTCTAGATAATTGTAAGAGATAATGTTGGATCATGGACAGACCCCAGCAGGCTGAAAAATTCTTGTCTGAGTAATGGGTTACGCAGCATCGACATGAACAACACCCAAGAAGGAAACGCACATTTCCACACTACCTCTTACGCAGAGTCCTCTCCTTACTGGTTTTATTACTGCATTGGCTAAGCTTTTTTAATTGGGTCTGAACTTTCATAATGCTTTTTGTTAGGGTCAGGTCATACATTTCAGCTCCACTTTTGGCTAAAAGCAGCTGATTTGAGTTTATGGAAGTAGTTCTTCAAGTTCAACTCATTTCAGAAAATTGCTGTGATTATATTGCTTTAGTCTCCCATTTTAAAAAAAATTAAACAAATCTTATAGTCTTAAGGGAAACAGTTTAGTTCAAACAGAAACAGTTCCAATGATGTTTTGAAGCTAAGAAATGTATTGGATAATAGGTTTTTTTAAATTACAGACCTTAAATGACTTGCCCAAAAAATACATATTGTTCACATTTGTGATGTTTGGTTGAACCACCGCTTTCCTTTTCTGTTTTCTAGCTTTTCCAGCATGAACTTTTCCAAATCATATTTGCGCTTGTGAAAGCTCCTGAGCACTAGCTGTGCACACACCTTCACCCAGTGCTGTGTGAACAGGACAATGTCCCCACACCGACACCAGGAACAGAACAGGGAGGGAGGCACTGGCAAAGCAGAAATGTCAGTAGGAGCAGGTGCTTCCCACACTTGCAAAATACATCTCAGCAACAAGGGCCAGACCAGTAATAGCGTTCTAAAAGCTGGAGAGGGACTCCTTGCAAGGGCATGTTGTAATAGGACAAGGGGTAATGCTTTTAAACTGAAAGAGGGGAGATTTAGATTGGATATTAGGGAGAAATTCTTCCCTGTGAGGGTGGCAAGGCGCTGGCACAGGCTGCCCAGAGCAGCTGGGGGTGCCCCATCCCTGGCAGTGCCCAAGGCCAGGCTGGACGGGGCTGGGAGCAGCCTGGGCTGGTGGAAGGTGTCCC
>JAVJGI010000001.1:39152800-39170088 GCA_035590275.1 Ibycter americanus
GGGGTGGTTATGGGTGGCTGGAGCATTCGGAGCAGGCCTGAGGGGCTGGGGCTGTGGGGAGGGGGGTGGGCCATCGTGGGGGCGGGCTGATTTTGCAGGTGGCTACTGGGGCAGAAGCGTCGGTGGCCCCGGCAGGATGGCAGGCAGGGGCCTGGCTTGACCCTGTGGGTGTAGGGATTGGCGAATCCTGAATCCGGCTGGAGGAGGGTGCGAGGGAGGCTGTGCTGGACTGGGAGCCAGGGGACAAAAAGAGAGTTTGGGGACCTTGGAGGGGGGCTGGCTCGGAGGGAGCGGGCTTGGGGCAGTGTCACGGCGGGGAGGTAAGCCTGGGTCTGGTTTGGGAGGGAGTGGGTGTGGGGTTACCTTGGAAGTAGGGAAAAAAGGGCTGGTGAAACATAGGGAAGCTGAATCAGGGTAGGGCTAGCAGAGATTGGGGGGGTGTTGAGGGATTATGGAGAGAAAGGAGAGTGTGTGTTTGTGTGGGCACCTGCTGGGTGGTTTGTGGAGAATGGCTTGAGGGCATGAAGGCAATGACAATCTCTGGGCTTCAGAAATGGGGGGGATAGAGCTTGACAAGAGATGGGTTGTGGGGATATGTTAGATGATAGCGTTGGCTCTGTGGGAGCTCGGGTGTCAGCTCAGGTATCCTTAGGTTGCTAGAGCTCTGTTTCTTTTAGAGACTTAAGGTGTAACCGTGTGTGTGTTGGACCACAGTGTATTATCTGAAGTACCTGAATAGAGGAACCGGCCTCTCGTTGTGTCAGGGGAGGGTTAGATTGGGTATGAGGAAACGTCTTCACCGAAAGGGTGGTCAAGCACTGGAACAGGCTGCGTGGGGACGGGATGGAGTCGCTATCCCTGGACGGATTTAAAAGACATGTAGCTGTGGTGCTTGGGGACATGGTTCAGTGGTGGCCTTGGCAGCGCTGGGTTAACGGTTGGACTTGATGATCATAAAGCTCTTTTCCAACCGAAGTGATCCTATGATTCTATTCTATAATATCATAAAGAACAAATCAGGAACTGAAGTGCTTGATGCTTTCAATAGTTACAGCACAATACATGGAAGTATTTACCAGTGTGAAGTCAGATAATAGAGTAACTGGGACATTGCATGTAAATTGCAGACAAACAGCTGTCTAAGCTCTCTGGGTGTTTAAGTGGGTCTATGTTTGCTGTAGATTTTCAATTTAAAAAAGAAAAAAGTTTTTTAGATTTTGTACAAGAAGGGAACAAAAGCTTTTTCACTTTTCAGACAGCATGCCTGTGAAATGAGAAATTCTGTACTGTGAGAGAGAAATGGAGGTCGTCCTGTTTGCTTGAAATACATGAATATGGCTGTTCTGTGACGGTTATGTTCCCTCTCTGCCTGCAGATAGAAATTGAATTGATCATAAGAGGGAAGGAAAAGTGACCTTTTCAAATAATGTTTTCACTGAATAAATTGATCTTATTTGTTTAGAAAGAGCTTAGTATTTGTTTGTAGCTGGAAAGCATCTAAACATTCATGATCAGTAACAAAATGCCGAGATGGGGGAAAAAAAAATAAAAAAGCTGAAAGAGAAAATGGTTTCCAGTCAAGCTTCTCTCTTTATGAGTGATTTTTGTAATCTGAGATCCTGTTTTAGAGTTGTCATGAGAACATTCAGAGTCTCTGTGAACATCTGCAAGCTTTTGAGCTCTACTGGGAGATCCAGACAGCATCTGTAATTTAGCATGTTTGTAGGAGGCACGTCATCTGTTAATTTTTTTCCTCTTCAACATTCGTTCTTGTGCAGTTTTTTTTTTTCAGGCCAGATGGAGGCAGGGAGGCCAGTGTTTGCAATAAATTTCCCAAGCAGTCAGCAGATACCAGGCAGTTAATAAAAATAACTTAAAACAAAACTATCCGTCACCCTCCTCGCCCGGCCCCCAAGTCCCAAACAGGAATGGAAAAATTCTTAAAGACTATATAAAGAATAGAGAAATGGCCAGAGATAATTCTTGGACTTCTTCCACATACTTCAGAGTTTTGGTCTGCCATATGGTGTGTTGGGAGCTGGCGTTTACCAGGGCGACCCTCGGCGTTGTAACAACAAAAGCAAGTAAAGAATGGTTTTGTAAATAAAAAGAAAAAATCCCTTAACTAAGAGATGAGTACTGCCCGAAAAAGGGTATGCCTTTTTAGAAGGTGATGTCATGTTTCATGTCTGTGTTTAGTAGTGAACGAGTGTTTTCCTTAAGAATACAGGCATATCTGAACAAAACTTCTATTAAATGTTTTTGTTAAATATCACCATCTAAATTTGTTCTATTTGGTAGGGCTCTGGACCCACACAAGTTTGCATTACCTTTATGTAAAAGAGAGTAAGCAAATCCTCATTATTAATTACCCATGTTGGTAACATAATACAACTTAGTTCTCTCCATGTGCCTGTGCGGGGAAATGCAAAATAAGTACTTGGGTTAATTTTTATGTTGTCTCTGCCTATGTGCCTAATGTTATCATCTTCTAAACCATTCTGGTTTTAATTACTTAGTGGTTAAGTATGTGGCTTTTTTCTTTTTTTTTTTTCCTATGGCTTCAGAGGAGCATTCGGTGGGGTGTTTGGGAGGATGGTGGTGCAGGGACGAAAGAGTTGTTGCGGTTTCCCAACCAGTTTTAGCAGGGAACATGTCTGTGTTGAAAGATTAACAGTTCGTATCCATGTGTTCCTTATGTAATTATGTTGAGGTTCAGGATTTTGTAATAGCACAGTTTCACCAAATTTTTTGTAGGGAATGCACTGTATTTTAGATTTGCAAAGAGAGAGCTAATTTAACTTGCTGAACTATACGAGGGGAAAAAAAAAGATAAACCCCATTCCTTGAATATGGATAGTTTTCTACCATGTTGGGGAAGTCGGATGGCTTAGGGTCTGTTGAGTGCTAGGCTGCAGCCCAAGTTAAGAGACATGTGGGACTATATGTTTGATAGGAATACAAAGGTAGAGTTAGTGCTAGGGAAGGAAAAGCAGCCAGGGAGAGAAGCAGAGCTATTGCATTAACTCCGCCGCCTGTGGAGCTTCAGCTGAAGTTACTCCTTTGCGGTTGTTCAGCTTGAACTGATGGCAAAGCATCTGGCTTCGTGTTTTGCAGCCGTGTGGCTGCAGTGGTTGTGGTCCAGTAATGGGCTCTGAAAGTAGATCTAGTTTTAAGGCACTGTAGCTTAACATCTCTGGGGAGACCTTACAGTGGCTTTTCAATGCTTAAAGGAAGGTGATAAGAAAGGTGGGGACACATTTTAGTAGGGCCTGTAGTGGTAGGACAAGGAGTAATGGTTTTAAACTAAAAGACGGTAGATTTATATTAGCTATTAGGAAGAAATTGTTTTACTGTGTGGGTAATGAAACACTGGACCAGGTTCCCCAGAGCAGCTGTGGATGTCCCATCCCTGGCAGTGCCCAAGGCCAGGCTGGACGGGGCTTGGAGCAACCTGGGCTGGTGGAAGGGGTCCCTGCCCATGGCAGAGAAACTAGATAATCTTTAAATGTCCCTTCCAACCCAAGCCATTCTGTAATTCTACGGACAGCTTTAAGGAGGGAAGGGACAGGCAAGACCTTACTGCTGCCAGCAGCTACCTTATCAGAGAATACACAAAACACAGAGTCAGACTCTCCTCGGAGGTTCACAGTGATAAGGCAAGAGGCAATGGACATGTAAAAACATGCAAGGCTCTCCTTGGGGCTGAAGAGCTGGCTGTGTACATTGAAAAACTTCCTTTCAAGCCCTACCATTTTCCAGCCTGACTAGGAAACAGAAAAAGGAAACAGAGTAGATATCCATTGTCTTCAGAGCTGATCTTCCCCGTACATTGTCACTTGATTCATTTCTAACATAGCCCATCCCTTCACTACCCTGCAATGTAAACATCCACCTTTGGAAAGAGGGTTATAGGCAGCATCATGTTCAACAGGATGGTTCCGGATGCTGGACTTTATTCCAGGAAGAGATTGCCATGGTCATAAATTTAGCACATTTAGAGCTAAGCCAAATTATCTGAGGGTGATTTTTCATGCCCCAGGTAGAGCAAAAAGCCACTCACCACCACCTTTGCCCACCTTGCCAAAGAAGGAACTGAAAAGTGAGGTACTGTTGGTAAAAAAAAACAACCCACAAAAAAACAAACAAAGAACAAAAACACTATCAAAACCCAAAGACAAACTTTAAAAAACGTAAGAACATAAGTAGCCATTTCTTTAACTCAACAGGGAACTGGGTTTGGCTGCCTTAAACAGCTTTGGAAAAAGACAAGGGTCTCCACATATTGCCCCGAAGGCAGGAATAAAAAGATAAAAACATAAGAAATCTCGAAGGAAACATGCTGCAGTGTTCAATATGCTACTTGTTAAATATACGTGCTTAATCATACAAAAGATGTCCGGTTTAAATAAATTATCCTGCTCATGAATTTAATGGAACAAATTTTTTGACAACCAGCAACATCTGTAACATACAATGCCAGAATAATAAAAAGAGTAAAACCAAACTGAGTTCACCAAGGCACTCTTCCTCCCTGCCCTATGTCTCTAGCCCTAGCCAAAAACCAAAGAACTGGGGAGGAGAAACTTTAAAAACAGGGTCAGTCTTGGAGCAATACTCTGCAGAATACTTTCCCAGCATCCTATAACAACAGCGTGCTCCTGTGGGCGTCTTTGAGTCACCTAGTCCAAACCTTGCTCAAAGCAGGTCTAAGCAGATCAAGTTGCTCAGGACTTGCACACTTGACTCTTGAACACCTCCAAGGATGGAGAAATCCCTGGTGAATGTCTCTTCCATGAATTTCTCCAGTCGTTTTCTGAACCCAGGTAAACTTGGAGCATCTACACCATCTTACCAAAAGGCATTCCCCAGCCTAACCACTAGCAGCACAAGGAACAACTCCCTTTTGCTCCAGTAAATTAAAACCAAAACCCAAGCCAAATGGTACATGAGGTAGAAAGAGAGATTAAGGAGATAATATTGCCATTGCTTTCATTAATGGTGCTTTTGCTGCAGTCACTCTGCCTTGAAAGAGCATGAGAGACAAGTGACAGGAGTTACTGGCCTGCTGGGACTGTCATACAGTAAGAAATCAAGATGCGTGGGCCTGCTAACCGCCACGAAGTGTAACACACCTTTATAAACACATCAGCTTTCCATATATTGTAAACCAGAAGCACAAAATGTGTTTCTTCTCCAGCGTGTCAGGAAAGGAGGAATTATTAAAACACTGAAAAATTATGTTGTTAAGAGGATTAAAGTACATATCTTTATGCAACATATAAAACAGCAACATATCTATACCATTCATTTGCCCAGGTCATCAATGGCAGAACTAGACATTTACATGTATGGTGCATATGATGCATTATAAAGAAAGTCCAGCAAGGGACACTGAAGTTCTGCAGTCCTGAGGCATTTGCCTCTGAACCGATTTAAGAAGACATTTACTGCATAATCTGCTCATAAAGTAAGACAAACCAAAATTACAGCAGATGAGTTCAGCTCCAGTCTCTGGGGCTCTCTGCTCCAAGACCAGGGCTGACACAATGGCTCTCCATGACTGCCCCTTTCGGAGCCAGTCCCACTCCTACCTGAGAAAGAAAGTCAGTAATAAACATGGAGGTTGGACAGCCCATAGTTTGGGGCCGCTAGAATTAAAATAACCTGTTCAACATCAGCACCTCCTGAAGTTCAGAGGAGTTCAGGAAAAGGTACTTCAGAAAATCGTACGTTCTAGCTTTACTCCTAGAAGCCTTCAGCACATCCAGCACCCAGCACGGACCTGCTCAAGGGAAAGCAAAGCTGCATCTCTAGCTCTGCCTCACCCCTTGTTGAAGGGACTGGAAGATATCTGCCCACTGGTAGGGTCCTGAGAAAATGGAGTGTGTTTAATGGATGGCAGAACTCTTTGGATAAGGTGTTCTTGTTCCTGTGGCTGAATGTTGGCTGAGCAATTGGAGCCTCTCTATCCTGACCTCTGCCCTAAACTGTCTATGGAGCACTAGGAAAATCACCTAAAGGAAACGAGTCTCTGAAGGCATCCCGCATTAGTCCTGGAGATTCCTGTCCACCCTGCCTGTGCTATTTGTGACACCCATTCTCACTCAAGGCTAACACAGGCAGCTCCTTGTGCTGCATAGACCTACCCAAACTGGACATCCTCTACTTCTCCCCAAGTGCAAGTGGGGGCTCCTTTCAGAAATGCCGAGTGATCCCTTCACGACAGCGCAATGGATCCCCAGCAGCCAGGGTAATTCCCAGCCTCAGAGTCCTCATCTTGACAGTACAGGTGATGCATGAAAAAACGCTGGCATTTGCAAACTGGACTCCAAGGAACCGTGAAGTTAGAAGATGTTATGAACAGGGGAAAAGGCTTTTGCTTTACTAAGGAATGCATTGGGATCCATGTTACAAACCAGAGGAACCTATGGCCTACAGGACTGTCATTCAATAGCCTTCTCCATGAGTTTGGCTCTTCACAACACAGAAAAATACCCTGATAACTTGGCTCTGTGAGCCATCAGGCTCATCTGGGAAGCAAAAGACCCATTTGTAGACCCCTGTTCTTCCCAAACAAGACCAGTGTGCTAAACTGTCATGTCCCAGGACTGTTGCTTGGTCGCTGGGTGCAAAATCTCCCACTTTGGGTATGTGTATCTGTAAAGATACTAACTTTTTAAGGAAATAAGAGACTGCTTGGGTAGTTCGGTCCTTAGGTATAACTTGGGAAGGGAGTGACTGAAGCATCCTGTCAGTCTGTGAACAACACCCTACTCTCCAGGTAGCAAGCCCACAGCATGGACCCTGCTTCGTTATGAGAGCTCATATGTCTGGTGGGCTTGAGGCATGATGAACACCACTGGAGCATGGCATAAGTCTGTAAGACCAGACATTTCAGAAGTACCAAGATCTTGGAGAGCACTGGAACGTGGGGCAGGTAATGCAGAGCTGAAATCCCAGCTATGCAGAAACACAGTGAATGGTCAACGAAGGGATAAGAAACCACTGAAATTAAGGGGAAGATGGGGTCTTTTGTGGAGAGGAGTGGCCCAATACTAAAATGAATTTAGTGTTCATTTTAATAAGAAACAATGTAGATGGAGTTGCATCTACTTTGCTTGTCTGTTTTTTATTTACCCTTCCTCCCCTCTTTGGAAAAGCATCACAGAGCAAAACAGCCCAGAAGGGAAACTAGCCTGATAAATAGACCATCAAGAGAAATAATTAGTCTAGATAGGAAAATTAAATAGGGGGAGCCACTAATCAGCTGCTCTCTCTGCAAGGAGGAGGCTGGGAAAGTAATTTAAAAAACCTTTTGGAGGAGACTCTGAGGCAGAGCGTAAAGTAAAAATACAGATGGCCAGAAATTAGAGCAAGTCTGTGTGCACAGGAACAGGTGGAATTGGTTAGAGGCAGAGCTCCCTCCCACCCTGCTTACCCCCTCCAATTCTTCTCATGACTTTACCTTCTGCTTGGCAGCGCTGTGAGCTGGGAAGAAAAAAATATCTCCCTCCAAGCTGGTGAAGCTGTCTCCAGCTGGGAGACTGCACTGCTAGCAGCCCTGCTCAGTTCCCAGGGGCTGCACACAAAGCCCCCAGCACCAGAAGACTGATCCTAATTCAACTCCTTCAGTGCTGGCCTCACAAGTAGAGGGGTAACTCAGCACCCCCAGAGCCCCTGCCAGCATGAAAGGGAGGGAAGCTTCGCCTGGGCAAAACAATGCTCAGTAAAACCATCAGACCCTTCCTGCTTATAACCCTCCCAGAAGATGAAGCTTTGCTGGGATCAGACTGAGTCAGTCCACCACCAAGGCAGGAGGGAGCAGACAACAGCTCCACTTTGCCACACCAGACTCCTTTTTGCTCCAGGACCTCACTGTTGCTCCCACTCCTGCAACAAGACACTATGGGCTCTCTAGTTGAGGTCACCCTGCCGACCATCATCATGGCATCTGGTCACCTGCAAAGGCCACTGCCTTACCAAGCAGGACTACAGGTCGGCAGGTCCACGATAGTGCTACAAACTCAGAGGCTGTACCAGTGTCAGAAACAGTGGAAGTTCTGAAGGGAAATTGGGATAGACAAGGCTTTGGAACACAAATAAAATTCTTCACCCCAAGGAAGTTTGGATCTTCAGCTTCCATTCAATTTGGGAAACTCTAGCTGACTGAAGCCCAGGGCTAAGCAAACTCATGTCTCCCAGAATGGAATCCATTACCGAGCTGGAATGCCTCTAATTATACTAACACTAATAACGTTAGCTACTAAAATAGCTCAGAAAAGGATAAGTTACAAACGTGGTTTTCAGGCTGTGGGTTTCGAATGCATGGAAGTTGCCAGGAGGGGTTGAGAGCAGGGACACAACCTACTTTCTTTCATTTTACTTCCATCTAGCAAACTCACCCACTGTTTTCAGATCCAGTCGCATAAAGAACAGATATTTCAGTTGCTAAGTAGGCACCCAGAGAAGCAGCCCAGGTTTCAGAAGAAAGGAGCTGAAAGATTTTTCTCTTTTTTAGATAGTGAAGAGAAAACTGTTTATCCTGGGTAGGAACGACCAGGTTTCCTTCCCTTTCTATATGTGAAATCATGTACCTTATGACTCTATGAAAGCTTTCAAAAAAAAAAAAACAAACCAACTTTTTTTTTTTTTTTAAAACACTAGAAACCAGACTTCTGTCTACCTCATACAGCAAAGGGGAAGTTCATACCAGGTTACATCTGTCAGTGCTCAGCAACCAGGAATTCGTACAATGCCTCTACCCCTTGCTAAGTGATGCATTATGGAAGATGACCTGGCTGAACGCCTCGCCCCAAGGAGAAAATAGGAGCATGAAGTAAACTGGTGCCATATTTTATAGAGGATTTTCTTTGGCTAGCATTAAAGTTTTCCATAGAAAATTAAATTCCCACCCAAAATAGAGTTTACTTTCCAACTACATCCTTTCTGATTTATGGATTGGGATGATGGTTGGGATTCTTTTTGCTCCTAATATTGAAGGCAGAAGCAACTGCCTCCAACTGCAAATTTCAAAGGGAAGGTCACAATTTTCTTTTCATCCCATTTTGGGAGATTTTAAGAATGTTTAATATTGGTTTTTTAAAAAAAAAAAATAAGATTTTGAAACTGCTTATGTTCATCAGGGTGTCACTGCTAGATTTCAGACTAATCTGAAAGTCAAGCCCCAAGGGGCTGGGGAGGGTACAAACAATAGTTACACACAGGACACTTTTATATTGAGAGTCAGAGACCTAATAAAGGGCAGCAAGTAGGTGACCAAATTAAAGAGAAGAAAGACATATCAAGACAGGTGATTTCACATCGAGGGATTTTCTTTTTACTAGGCAGGACTGCTTTTGAAGAAAATAAACCAGCTCATTTCTGTCATGAGGCTGGTGATTCTTTTCATGCGACCATCACAGGAAGAGGTAAAGAAGAAACACACACACACACACACGTGGTAGGTTTCCATAACACGGAGGTCACAGCTAAAAATTCAAGCCCTTATTAGAAGTTAGGGGAAATTACCTTCCCAAAGACATGCCAGTGACCTTCAACTCCTAATATAGTCTAAAGGGATTTGGAGTCCAGCTGTTCATACACACTCAGATCACCCAAATTGCAGATGATTAGTATGACTCAGTTTGCTACCTTTCCTAAATTTGTCCCAACTGGAAATAAATGCCAATTGTCCAGACATGAGGGGAAGAGGGAGAAGAGCCATTCCCCTACAAAGCCTAAGGCCAGTTACACACTTTTGTCAAGGGTTTACCTGCCCTTCAGCGCTGCCTTTGGGGAATGATCCTGCCACAGGCATGGAAACAACAGGTGCTGTAAAAAAGTCCTGCTCAAAAACACGCTGAAGGAAAGGGAGAGACTCCTTTGTCATTGTTTGGCTCAGATGTTATCAATCCTGGACCAAAATATACTAATAAAAGATGCTGCAGCTGTGGATGGGTCAGTTTTTCAGGGGCAACTGCAAGGCAGGCTTTGCCTGTGGCTGTCCCTACCAGAGCTGGAGCTGTGCACCGTCTCCTACAGACTCTGAATTTCCCGAACGGTGCAAGATGCAGAACAGCAATAGCTGTTGCTTTTCGAAAGCCATTGTTCCCCCAGTCCACACTCTCCCACTGAATAACAGTTTTATCCCAACAGTACACTTTTATTTCCCACATTTTTTTTCCTGTGAGACCAAAAAGGGAAAACAGGAGAGTTTGGTCACCCGTTCCTCAGCCCATTTCGCCATTGGAAATAAAAGAAATTACAGAGAGAGAAAAACAGAAGAATAAAAAACAACAGGAAAAAAGACAGCAAAGGAAAACCAACATTCTTCAAACTTAAAAAGATGGTTGTTCAAAGCTCTCTGTGAATCTCCTTTTAATGAAGGGCCAATTCCTTCTGAAGCCCATGGAACAATTACTCTGAAGCTTCACAGAATTAGTTTCACCTCAAGCAAGTTAGGGAGCGATGAGCCATGGCCAAGTTTGAATAAATGGATGTAAATAGAGAACCCCTGGCCCCCTTCCAAGCTGGCCAGACAGAAGGCAGCTCTGATCGTGAAGTCACATACCTCATGTATCTACGCTCCCAGCAGATCGTGACTCTGTCTGGGTTGGCTGTGTGCTCACTAACAGAGCCTCGTCACTAGTCGTTACAAAACTGTATCTCTGTAATGGCAAGGTGCTTACAGCAACAGGTGAAGGTGGTGCAAATGCATCTCTAACAGGTTTCAAGCTGCTTGTTTGACCTCAGAACTAGTGAACAAAATTGCTTCTCGCCTTCCTTGGAGTTCCCTTTCTACAGGACTCCACATAAAAGGGAAGAAGCTCCAGGCTTGCCTGACCTGGCACCAGAAGGCACTTGCATGCAGAAGAGGAGGGATGGCAGCTCCAGTCCCCTCCCTGCCCTGTCCCACTTGAAACATTTTCTTTCCTTCAGCCCTGAAGCCCTGTCAGGACAACTCCGGATCCTGTGGACGGCAGAGCATGTGTGGTGAGTCAGCTCCCAAACCTTCATGAGGTTGGATTTGACACCAGCAAAATGACTCCACTTCAGCACAGGGTCTTCACGACCAGATGCAAGATGGAGACATGGGAGAGACGGGCAATAAGTAGCTGGTAGCTCAGGACCAGCTGCCCCTCCCAGACCACTTCCAGCTGCAAGCCCAGTTGAGCTGGGGTTTGCAGCAGGAACAATTGCATTGCCGTCAGACCCACAACCCTACTCAGGGTCACAAGCCCCAACTGCCTTGTATTCTGGAAGGGACCCAAGGAAGGTGCTGCTCAAAGGGAAGGGATGATCACAGAGTGAGGGGAGTTTATCCTGGGACAAGGGTAGTAGTCCTTAAAAGAAACGAGACTCGGCATGTTCGGAGAAGGCAGTTTGCCAAAGGAGGATGCAGTGCCAAGCACAGAGGGGCTGCGAACCATCCAGAGGACTTTCTGCTCCAGTCTCTAAAATACAGCCTCTTCCCAAAGCGACCATGAGCTACTCTCCAAGGTAAATAGACAAATGTCGCCACATGGAAGTTAGTTATCAAAAGCTGAAGACACCTCACTGATGAAAAAAACACAACCCAGAAAAAGGAAATTTGAAGATCAGACCCCCCACACACACCCCGTGGCAGGGGACATGCCCTGGGTTTTAAGAACAATTCCTACCTAGAAAAGCCCATAGTGGCTTACATGTGTGACTTCATAACAAAACCAAACCAAAAAAAAAAAAGGAAGTGTGGCCCAGACCTATGTAACAAACCCAGAAGTCATCCGGAGGCCAAACAAAGAGTGAATGAATGAAGACAGGGCTAAATGATCAGAAAAAGGAAATAAAGGTTTATAATCTGTCTAACCTGCCTAGAAAGCACAGGTCTTTCCTACATCAACATTCCTTAGCAGTTAGTAAGAGATAATAACATGATTATTATGGGGTTTCTAGAGACAGCTCAGGCAAAAGTGAAGGAAATTCATGCTGCCACAGAAGAAAACCACAATAGAGGGCTCTGCGTTTAAAGGTTGTCTGCTCTGGACATTTCAGCTATTCATTGAGCAAATATTAGTAGCTGAAGTATTCAGGCTGGCAAGGGATCGGGTTCAAATGTGACCAAGGCGAATGATTAAACCAAGCACTTAGGCAGCTTTCCTGGGATAGACTGTGTCTGCACAGGTGGAGGAAGCGGGCAGACACCCCTCGGCTGGGTTTGACCCACGGACAACACCAGGCGGCGGATTCTGCAAGGACTGACGCGGCACAGGAGATTTTTGGATGAATAATTTATTCACTGAAAGAAATTTGGGGTTTGGGCCTACCAAAACTATTTGCAAACTCAGTGAATAGTTTCCACCAAAAGCCTGAAAACATTTCATGGAAGCAAGGTTTTGTTTAGACTTTTCTCTTTACTTTTTTTTTTTTTCCTCCCCTCCAGAAATGCCTCTGCTTGGAACTGTACTTTGAGGCCAGATTACTTGACTTTCAGCAGACTAAGCTCGAACAGAGATGCTTCCATTTCACATTGAACATTGTCAGCACTCCGCTTCGTGCGCCAACCCAAAGAAACCAGTGACTTGCACAGCTCTAGTAGGAACAGCTGCATCGAGCCTACTGGCTCGGTACTCACAGGGAAAGACTGCATCGAGTGCCATTAGGCCCAGTTCAAGAAAAGACACAGTGTGACCTGGAACAAGTAAGAGAAAGAACTTCTGGACTAATGAAACGCTTGATATGGGCTACTCAGAAGCCATGCTGGAAAGCCTGGGACCAAGAAGAAAAGCCTGGAGCCTGCAGAGCTGGGAAGGAGCGTGAAGGAACCCAGCCTGGCACTCCACAGAGCTCTGGGAAGTAGATAACCCAAGAAATAAAAATCCACTGACAGCAAAGAGGCCAACTGAGCTGATTCTTGAGGAACTGAAGCAGTAGGAATCAGCCTATGACAGTCCTCCAGGCTCCTTGAAGACCATTAGCTTATGCTTTAGCGGCAATACCTAGCAAGAAGATGATGAACTTCCAAGGAGATATTCCAGCTGCTGATGCACAGAGGAGATCTCTCCTTTCACACATGTAGGCATGCTGGTGGGGGGTGAAGGGCGCGAGCCCACACAACCCTAAGCTGCCTGATAAGGTGCCAAGTCTCCCCAGACTTACTCTACAGCAAATTTGCCCTTCAACCTTCCCTTCTTGATCAGCTATAGGGAGTCTAGTCTCCCAACTTCTGTATCTAAATCAGAGGCTTCAGCGCACGCAGCAGGATAACCCCACGTTCACTTCTCTTTGTTAGTTTCCAGCAACAAGGAAAGCATGAAAGAGTAAGACACACATAGACATGCAAAGATCCCATCCCAAAACATTTCTCACATTCCAGTTATCTCCTGCTCAAGGACTTCCTGAGCCACAGGTGCCATCCTTACATTTAGCAGCACTTGATGGAGTTTTGTTGCTTTTGCCTGTATGGCTCCATGCTGGAGGGAAGGGGAGGAGAAAAACCCAGCTGGATATAAGCCAAGAACTGTGTCCTCAGATGATGGTGTTCCTGCACACAGCTCATCTTTGCACCAATGGGAGTTTGTTGAAGGCAACTTGATCTCATTTTGGCTGTTCAGAAATTTTGGCCATCACCACAGAGACGTTCTGGACACGTGCAAACACCCACCAGTTCACACTAAGTCTTATTAATTTTCTGCCCAGTCGCGGAGGGCAGAAACAGACCCTCAACCCATAAATCAGGTCATGGTGTGTTTGTCCCTGTGCCATGAAGAATTCTCTGAGAATCCTGCAGCTGAAAGCAGGAAATTCGCAGCTGAGACCCATTCCAGGGCTGGAGCCTGGGTAACTGGCAAGCAACTGCAGCGAGAGATTTTGGAGTTATTGAGCTGAGATTTATGCTGCTGGAATTCATCACAAATATTTCAATCTCAGCAAGAGGTGGAAAAGAGGGAAAGATCTCTTTGTGTGAGACAGCTTATTTATGCAGGGCTGTCTCTCATCTAGCTTTGGAGGCATCATGAGGCAGAGAGCTGTAGTTTACAGAGCCTTTTGGGAGGCAGAGGATGGCTCTGCAGCTCCATACAAGTCTATCTCCAGCAGCCTCCTGGAGTTCAGCGCCTTCTCTCTATTGATTCCCCTATAGAAGCAGCATCAATTGCTTGCCTTTGCTGCTGTCAAGGCTGCACTGGCTGCTCATCAGGAAGTGTCCTGAATGCACCTCTTCCTGGGTTCTCTCCTGCTACACAAACAACAGTGAGGGAGGAAAGGACCATAATAAGGTGAACATTTGGCTCAATCTGTTCACATCGTCACCAAAGTCCCACTGTGAGAGGACACTACAAGTCTTATCACCTCCAGAACAGCAGAGAACTCTGCTGACAGCCAGTTCAGTAATGACAGTAGTTCTTGTGTGCTTTGCAAGCATTTGAGGTGGAAGAGGTTGCTTTATCCAAGCTAAGAGAGATGCCACAGCACCACAATGCTATGCCATGAATTAGAGAGATTGGTTTTGAAGAGTTAAGCCCTGGGGAAACACATGCTTGGGGTTGCTCTTGTGCATACAGCACAAGGCACGTCTGCACAGGCTGTTATGGCAGGGCATGCTGGAGTCACCTGGACGTGCTGGCACAGCCCTCTGCTTGGGCTGGGAGGTCTTGCTGAGGGGGCTTTGGAGGGGTCTGTGCTCACATCCAGCCAAGTCAGAGGTGAGACCTCTCCACACACACGTGCCATGCAGGCAAAGTGATTCTGAATGACAAATATTGCCAGCTCACACATTTGGCTCATGCTGGAGCAATACCAGAGATGACCATCACCAACTCTGCTGCACCCATGTGCCAGGGTGTGCCTCACACTCCCCCATAGCAAGGGCAGCAGAGCTGACCACAAACCAGTGTCTGCTATATGACTTTTGAAGTCTGGAATATGAACTTAATTCATCTCTAATTTTATGTTTACCTTAAACGTACATGGCTGTGAAAAGCTGTGGCTGAGAGAAGGCTGCAGCAAATGCCTGCCTGCCCTGAGCCTTGCCCTGGGTGAGCACAGCAGCTGCGGCTACCCATTGCTGCTGGGGCCAGCCCTGAAGAGCTCATGGAGCAGGGAAGAGAAAATCTTGGAGTGAGAGACAGAGTTTATTGGTGGTGAGGAGGGTTTAAGTTGGTGACAAAGGGACAGCTTGCCCTGATGCCATGCAAACTCCCTGTGGGCACCAATTCCCACACTACTCCCAGTGCATCTGCAGGAGCTGCCGAGCCCTCCATCACTGTAGCCTAAATCCAACAAGGAGAACGAGTCAGACACCTGACAGCTCGTTCCAGTGACATTTGCGAAAGCAGGTTTCATTCTGTGATCCTTTCTTCCTCATCCTCCTCCCCCCATTCCCCACCTTTTATGAGTAACCATATCTAAATAGCTAAATCTGGTTACTCTTGCGCAGCCCTTGATTTGAAAGGAAGTTGCTCAGATGAGGCAACACGTGAACTTTGAACTTTTCACACCTTTACAGAGCTTTTCTTCTTGAATATTTAACCCAAGAAACATCCTTATCATGTCTCTATTGCACAGAGCCAGTTCTGCTCTCATTCTCAGCACCTCAAGGTAATGGGGACATGAAGGAGAACAGGAGTCCTATTTTATCTACCGAAAGTGTCTTAGGGTTGTGCAACTTGTTTACGATGGCAAATTTTGGCAGCCAGCACCAGGAGCCTGGGATGGGATTCCAGTTCAGCTCGAACTACCTCTCAACAAGTCCCAACAAAAATGCGCGCCATTCAAATTTTGCCACGCCAAATACATACTCCGACATGGCTCCAGCAGCACGTGTGGGGGGGACATTCTCACCACTGCCTACGCCACCGCGTTCCTCACAGCAGATCTCACCAGATAAGTTTCCCCATCTGAACCACTGAGATATGTTTTGGTGATGAGTAGGTAAGGACAACGTTCAGATGGCCTTTCCCCTGCAAGACCTGCTGCCAGGTGACCAAGGTCAAGCTCTCATTCAGATCTTGTGAGACCAGTACTGGCAAGGAAACGCAAGCAATAGTTGCCTATGTCAACTGGTCAGTTGTGTTTCCTGGTGTTTCCAGTGGTGTCCTGGTCTAGTTCCCCATATCCCTAGAAATGGATCTATGTGATCTGACCGCTAGTGTACTAACTCCTCCTTCTGTTCCTGTGCTAGTGACAGAGAAGTGGCATCTACCTTCTGACGTGGTGAATTTTTCCACAATCAGTCCATTATTTAGAAAATTCATTCATTCAAAGCCATTGAGCCAGCTACATTTTCTGGGATACAAATAACAAAATTGGAAGCTTCCCTATCGCCTATAGCCTCATTTCTTGGGACGTGGGCAAAACTGCTTTTCCCCACACACACAGAAAGCTTCCTTAGTCATTAAGCCACAGCACAGAAGTGGAAGCAGCTGCCCTTTGCTGGTTACCCAGCTGTGAGGCAGCTGGGGCAGAGAGTCTGCACTGCCTTTGCTAAGGGAGTCTGAAATGGAACCCCAAAGTTTTGGTCCAGAGTGAACCAAAGTATTTTGAACCATGTAGATCACAGTTTGGGTTGATTATTTTTTTTTCCTCCTTTCCCCCACCACTCCCCCTCCTATTTTCTGGCCTAGTCAAACTAAAGAATTTCAGGGTCCTGCCCACCAGATGATGAGTAGGTGTCTCCTCACACATTTTGGATCCAGTCATATAAATGATAACTTTCTTTGAGGGTACAAAGCAAAGCCATGATCCATGAACTTCAGGCAGAAACCCCTAAATAGCAGAAAAGAGCAAATTCCAAGTGTGAAAGTCAGGGAATGTTTTAGCTATCCATTTTCAAAGTATATGAATTCAGGATACAGGATGCTGATAAAATTCTCAGGTGATGCTGATGCCCTTCATTGCTCAGGAAAAGACTGCCCCAGCAGCACCCATGGACTTAGCATCTAAACAGTCAGGAAACAAAGAGCAAAGAGGGGAAGTGGACACAATGCTTTGCCCAAGGTTGGAATGAAGGCCAGCACCGGATCAGGATTAAGAAGCATGCTCTGCAGCACCCCGTGAGTGCTATGCTGTCTCCACAGTAAAGACTAGATTGACAGAGGATGACAAGTGAAGTTATTACAGAAGCATTTGCAGAACAAAAAATTAGCCATTTACATGGCATTTCAAATCCACCCATGAAGTAGGTGACTTTATGTAGACATAATACTCTACTCTTGAAAAGGAAATATGCCAGGAATGTGAAGTGATGCGTATGGTTTCACAGAAACTCTCTCAAAGTTCTCCAGCTTTTTTTTTTTAAAAAAAAAAAA
>JAVJGI010000001.1:39176317-39207926 GCA_035590275.1 Ibycter americanus
GTCCAGATCCCAAAGCCACTGAGAATCCAAGTTTCCCAGTGTTCACATTTGTGGTTTACACCATGTCAAAGGAAATGGTGTAACTTATGGCAGGTACTCCAGTCAGGAGAAAAGTAAGAACAAGTTACTCATTTTACTAATCCTTCACATGGTAAAAAAAAAAACCAGCACAAAAATCTCAGCCCCTACCTTCAGCTGCTGCTATCACACCACCTCCGACTCGGATCTCCCAGACTAAGAAAAAAAACCCTGCACAGCTGCTATCCTCTTAAATTTCTTAAAAAAAAAAAAAAAAAAAATGCTGATTGTTAGCCACATTAATTCATTGCACCTGAGGTCTTCCCAACTCCCAGCTAAAGCTAATGAGAAATTCTCACCTATTCTGGTTTTGACCCATACCTTCTAGGAAGGGAGACCTGAAAGCAGAAAGCTCAGCAAAATCCAGCTAGGACCTGCCCATCCAGTTCCCGCACTACCCAATACAGAGGAATTTGCCTTGTAGAATTCACACTTGCAAGGAGCAGAAGTAAAAGTTAATATTGCCTTGATAATTGCTTGCACTGGAGGGGAGCGGGCCAGGGGTAATGGGGCTGGACAACTGCCAGCAGGCAATCGCAGCCTGAGATGACCTGATGGCAGTGCCTAGGGTGCATTAAGCTGTCTTTCTCTCCTGGAACAGTCATCCTTTTCTGCTTAAGGAACCGCTCGTTGGGCCACTCTCTTCTCTTTCTGTGCATCCAGGCTCTTTAAAATGACAGTTTCCCTGTGTAGAATACCTGAGCTGGCTACACTCAAGCTAGTCGGAGGATTCAGAAATGCCTTGAGCTCCAAGATGTTCTAGCCAGGTTGTTTTCATGACCCCAGTGAGGTAACTTACCACATCTCTGCACTGCAAGGCAAAGAGGCATAGGTAACTTCTGCTGCATCTTCCTTTTCTTATAAGAAGAACCGTTCACAGCAACTAATGACACAAAAAATGGTGCTGCAGAATGGGTTGGCCAGGAGGAACGGTGCCGCTGAGTGCAATTGCAATCTTTGCTACAAAAAATGCCTGGAACTCCCTGGTTAGCAGACTTGGAAACTAAAGGAGATGGATCCGTTTGTCACCATTCGATGACATCTCCAGCCCAGACTTTTTTGGGTTTTTTTTGGGGGGGGGCGGGGTGGGTGGGTGGTATACTGCTCTCCGCTATCAGCACTATAGGTGTCATCTGGATTTCCCTGTGGGGAACCGGGTGTCATAATATGTAGAATAAAGAGAGACAGAGATCACCACTGGCCTGAAGCACATACAGCCACAGCAGCCTGATGCTCCCATACAGAGGGCTCACTTCAAACCCCGGCCCAGCTTAGGCATCACCCAAGTTTCAGCTCTAAAACGAAAAGGAACAGGGATCGAAAATTCTAAAGAGTCACTGACCCTTGGCTCAAGGTGAATTTAATCCACACTCACAGACGATCAAGCAAGTCCATGCAAGCCTCGCAGAGCCATGCAGGAACGCAGCGTTTTTCTGCTCTGGATTTATGCAGCTCATGTGAGAATCAGTGCCAAAATCCATTACTGCCTGCTTTCTTGCTGCCTTCGATTTTGTAGCCTAATCTCCAGTTTAGCCTACACCGAACCACAGAAGAACAAACAGTGGCCACCCGCCTCTCCCCTCCTCCCTCCCCGGGAGCACTAGCTTCTATTTATGGGTCCCCTGGGGAGAAAACAGTCGTGGCCATTGTATTTGTTTAAGGGTTTTCTGTAATTTCCTTGGGTTTGACTGCAGCCTCTGAGGTTAACCACAGCCAGCTATTGTGGCTGTGTCTTCATCATTCCCTATTGTTCCACACTAGGTGGCTCTGCCTTGTTTTCTTGGAAGGTCAAGAGATTGTTTGTCATTTCTGGCTTGGCGCTCAACGGGGAAAGGGTGATGGAGGGGAGGAAAGAGAAAAAGCGGCTCCGTCTTTTTTAGGACTGTGGGTTTCTGAGAAAGACCAGTGTCACTGACCAACTAAGGTCAGCCCGAGGTTGCTTAGATGGTATTTGTAACAGCAGGAGGCTGTAATCGGCTCTCTGCTTTGATAGGATTCCCTTGAGGGGTTTCGAGAAAAATGTCAAGAATCCCCCACTTCTGGCTTCTTCCACCGGGGTGTTCTGAGAGCCTTTTCTCCTGGGAAAAGGAGGAGAGGGCCATACCATACACAGCCTTTCCCCTGCCGCGGCAGCATTAGCCACATTTGCACTGCGTCCCGACCTTTTGCTACTGTAATGCTGGATTTCCACGGCACTGCCAAGAGGCGATCCTTTTTCTGGCTTCCAGTTTTGCTCCCTTATGGGAGGACACAGTCATTCTCCAGCCACATAGAGACAAATTCTTCCCAGCTCATCTCTGTCAGTGCCTAAGACTGGAAACTTACCTCATCATCACGGATGCACCCTGGAGCCAAGGGCTTGGACTCTGATTCATGCCTAGAGGGAAAGGAAGGAGCGGGAGAGCACGACTCCATTGGCTTCACCGAGTTACACCAAGGAGTCAACAAGGGGAGCAGTGTAACCTAATGCATAGGACACCGAACAAGGAACAAGGGAATCGAGCTTCTAGCATTAATATCATAACCTGCTTTTTGATCCAGGCAATGCCACTGTCTCACAGAGCTTTTATTCCCCCTTTCCACTCTTTTGCCAGTTATGTCTGCCCCAAATTACAAGTGGAATCACTGGACTGAGCTAGTCATCTGACTAACCCACAGACTGGGGAGAAAGAGACACTGATGAAATTACCTCATCTCAGGCCCAAAGTTGTTGTCTAACACGGCTTAGAGGAGGTGACACAGATCTCCTCCTCATGCCCTTCCCCACTCTTCTGCTCTTTGATGGAAAAGTATAAGATTATCCAGTTAGAGATGTCAGGAGGCAGCAGCTCTCTGGGGATTGGGTATATCCCACTTTAACTGGAGACTACCAACAACCTGTGCACTGCCGAAGCAGGAGAACTGCCTATTCTGATAACACGTTGACTTCTCCTGTGATTTGAACAGAAGCAGTTTTAAACCTGGTGTGATCACAGCACCAAACCTGTCAGAGTTCAGGGAGCATCTGGACAATGAATGCTCTTCCTCATGTGGTTTGATTTTAGGCAGTCCTGCGAGGAGTCGGGAGTTGGACTTGATCCTTATGGGTGCCTTCCAACTTGAGAGATTCTGCGAATCTATGAATTAATTAATATATCAGTTATGAGATACTAAAATTGACAATTTATCTCACTACAGATCATACCAGACATTTTAAAGGGGTTATAAGCAGAGCTGAGGTACTTGACTAATTTTTGTGTGACTGTTGGTGCAATTCCATTGCAATGGTGCTAAGAGGCAGCATGAGAAGTAAATACAACTGGGACAAAGAAGTAAAGTTGTTTCGTGGTGAAGACGAGAGAACTGAAGGAGGTGAGAACAAATCTGAAGCAGAAAAAAGTCAGGTTGACTACAGGGTTTCCGTCATGCCCAAAAGAATAGCAAAAGTCTAGACTAGTGGGCATGACCCACCTCCTGGAGGTGTCTCTCTCTTTGGAGCTCAATTCAGACCTAGGTATTCAGTCTCAGGTAGCTGCATTCATCACCTGCAATGGGACTTGAGCAGAATCCAAACACCCAGGTCCACAAACACAACCCAGAAAGCCACCTATGTTCCAGGGGTTGTGCTTCATTCACTAACTCTCTTCATGAAGAAAAAAACCCCCAAAAATAGATGCATATGAGGTGCCCCCTACCTAAGTGGGTCCCTACCTTCGGGCAAGGTCAGTGTCCTGGGTCCTCTTTGAGCAGAAGCTCCAGCTTCCAGCAACAGAAGTCCTGGGGTCAAGACTTTCTACTGGGGGTTTCCACTTGTCGTGTGGGATCTGAGCATCCCCCTTCGGCTGAGCCAGAACTTATGACACCTATCTCTGACGCCCTCAATAACCTGACAGGGACCAAGAGGCTAATCTTGGTGGGAAGATAAGAGTACCCAACACAACATCCTACAGCTGATAGATCATGTCCTGTATGACTTTCCCTCAGCAAAGCAGGTTTATTTCCATCTCCTTCCCTTCAGCAGTGCATTTTAGGTGTGCAAAGGGAAGCAATACCTAGAGCATCCACAAACGTACCTATCAGAAGCACAGACAAGCTTCCACGAGGGGATGAGGGGAAATCAGCAACACTTAGGCCAAGAAAAGAATAAAAGTAATCCCACCTAAGGATACGACTTTAAAAGTATTGGTCACCCCCAGCAGAAGACACAAAAACATTACCACCAAGCACAGGTCCTGGGTCCACTTTGAGAGCCCTGGAACGCAAAGCTGGCTGGAAGGTGATTTTAATGATTTTAATTTTATCCAATTGCCTTCATCCAGCTTCCCTCCCTTTTCCCAAAATCCACCATCACAGCTATTCCCAAGATTTCCTAAAGATCTCTGCACGTACTTGGCTGACAGGACAAGTGGCCAGTATTCCTCAGAGCTGCTCAGCTCTGCAGCAACAGGAATCAATAGAAACTCAGGTACCTTCACCTGCTGTGAACAGGTTTTTGCTGAACACTTGGATGTCAGCCCTGGCGTTTGTTGGCCTGGGCTAGCTCCAATGTTAGCAGCATCAGCAGGGTATACCACTGATATCGCAATGAGCATTGGAGGACTGCAAAGGAAAACATGCTAGGAAAAGCCTGAGGCCCCAGTCAATGAAAGAAGGGGCATTTTGACAAGCCAAAATCCCCCCAGCAAGATGAGCAGAAACCCCAAAGCAAAGGTTGTCCCTCTCATGAGATACCACTGGCCAAACCTCATTTTAAAAGGCTTTTCTATTTTTGCTCCTGGGCCCAGCACTGATATGTTCCACTCCTGGGAAGCAGGGGAGATTTATGCCGATTAGTCAAGCCACTGCACTGCGATACTATATAAAAATGGATATTAAAGCAAATGCGATGAGTCACCCATCCCAATCTTTAACAGTCGTCAGCCCTGGCTGTGTAACAAGCTGTTGACATACCACTGGGAAATGAACGTTAGCAAGAACAGCCTCTCGTCTCTGCCTCAAGCACCCTTGACCTTGCTTTGAGATCTCAGAAGTGGCCTGCGAGACATATGAAGCCAATTACCTTTGCTAAAATTGCCCTTCAAGGGCCTCATTCCACCGTAGGCCTCCCACCCTCCGCCAAGCTTCCGAGTATCATTCAAAAAAAACGGGGTGCAACCAAATGCTGTGTGAGATGACCCACGTTAGACATCACCCGGCAGCAGCAATGATCGTTGTTGTTAATTACTAATCCCTCGGCTGCTCTGGGGGAAGTCAGCAGAGCTGGGGCACAGGTGCTGCTGAGGGGCAGCACACCACATGCAAGGGAATTTTGGCTGAGCACCATCTCAGCTGGCATGGGACGTGGTGGGTGGAGATGGCACAAGGCTTTTCCGCACTGGGGTAGAACAGACCCCATGGATTGCTCCTACAAGAAGAGTAAGGACAGAAAGAAGGGGGAGAGAGGAGATGGAGCTTGGGAGAACCACTGCTGCAGAGAGGAGGAGGAAGGGAAATGGAGGACAGCGTCTCCTATTTCAATCCAGCAGCCCCAAGCCAGCCCCCAGCAGATGTAGCCACCACAGCTTCACAGCAGACCGGGGAAAAAAAAACTGCCCTATTTTGTTGGTTTCCCCTAAAAAACATTTCCCCTGCCTGCTCCCAGAACATCCCCAGCAGTACCAGTCTGCACCAGCTTTTGTCCTCCAGAAAACCAGCTCTGGGCATTGCAAGTGCTGCCTCAAGCCAGGGCTGAGAACTATCATTACGTTTGGGCAAGGAACCAGGGCTGGAGCACCCTCGGTCAGGCTGTAGAGGAAACTGGCCGAGTATCAAGAGCGTTTTCCAACGAGGTCAGTGCGATGCTTTACTTCAGCACACTGCGCTGGGCCTCCAGATGAGCGGCGTGCCCAAAGCTTCACATGCAACTCAATGCAGTGGCTCTGTCTCTGTCGGAAAGGGTTGGGCAGAAACATCTCAGACCCCTGAAGGTGCAGGTCCATTGGCAGGGAGGAAGGTCCATCAGTATGAGGGAGCCTCCAGCTCTCTTTGCCTCTGCTATGCTGAGGTCTGTACATTACACTCCTGCTTATCCCCCTCCCCAAATCTTTGCTATTATTTGCAAATTTGCCAGGGAATTAATTTAGCCCTGAGCTGTCCAACTGGGGTTGTCCCTGGGCAATTCATCCCAACTCCAAACACATTGCCTGAGCAATTTCCAGTTGCACCAGAGCTGGCATTGGAGCTCAGAGGCCAGGCAGGGGTCAAGCCCAGCGCCATAGTCCTCGGCTCCCGGTGTGTGCTGGAGGGGTGGCAAAGCCCTGCCATGGCTGAGTAAGGGACAACTGCTTGTCACCCATGAGCAACAAGCGACATCAGCAGGACACCATTAACCCCAGTGCCCTGCATGCCACTACCCACAGTGATGTGCCTGTCAGCATCTGAGCCAGCGTATTGCAGGCACCGCTTCCATCCTGAAAAAGAAAAACAGAGAGAAAGAAAGATAGAAAGAAAAGAAGATAGAAAAGAAAAAGAAAAGGGGGTGAGGGCAGGGAAAAAAAAAAAAAGGCAAAAATCTCTTTAGTGTGAACTGACAGTGACCTGTCAGAAATATGTTACATTCAAACTTTCCCATAGAGCACTGAAAATTTGTTCCTTATTAAAGGGGGGGTGGGGGGGTGGCGTATCCAGTTCAAAGGAGAAGCTGGAGCAGAGAAGAATTCTGTGGCTACTACTGTGGTGTATTTTTTTCCATTTGCTTTACCCCGCTTCCCCCCCTTCCCCACTCCCTTCCTTTCCAACCCCAATTGCTGTATGGTCGCCCTGAATCTAACAATTCCTATCCAGTGCAAAAGAAAGAAAGCAAAAAAAAAAGAGAAAAGTTGGGGAGGAGGGAGGGAAATCTCCAATTTGTGGGAACTGCTGGTGTTTTGGTGGGAATACAGAGAGGATTTTGGACTTTCCCATGCTTTTAGCTTCGAAACACTATTTTTACAGTGCTATTTAACATAGGAGAAAAGGGGGTGAGAGATTAAAGCAGTGTAAAAGCAGTAAATAAACTTTAAATGTCAGCGGCTCACATGTTTCAGGAGTGTGGCTGTTGTTATTATTTACTATTTGAATCCTCTACTCCTCAGGGTATCCCCAGAACTCTGAACACAATGGTACAAACCCGGGACACAAAGCAAACCCTGACCCTTAGAAGGCATTTTGTGACATTGCCTATGTTTTCTTGTGCATTTCACCTCAAAAAGGCGTGAAGCGTGGTGGAGGAACGAAGAAGGGTTAAGCTCACCCTGCTGTTCACTGCAGCAAGTGTCCTGGACACTGATCATCTGAGCTGGGCATGAAGAGGCACCTGGAGTTCTGGAAATTTCCTGAAGTGTTTAGAAAGCACCTGGTATGTCACAGGACTTGCCATAAATGCTAAGAGGGATAGTGACATTAATAGCAATACTGTGAAGCATGTAGGATTTTGGCTTTAGAAGACATCTAACGTGCACCCATAGAGGGTATCACGTTCTCATGCAGAGCCCAAAGACAAACGCATTGTTTGAAACTTCCTCGAGGAAAACAGGACGGGCAGGATCCTCCTGCACAACTGAGGCCAGAGTCCTTCTGCAAATCCATGACTAGGATTAGACCAAAGGTCCAACTAACCCCATACCTTGTCCACAGGAGTGGCCAGCAGCTGATGCTTAGACCTGCAAAGCCACAGAGCTATGTTTCCCCAGGACAGCTGCCCAGTCTCCAGTCCTCTGCTCATATAACTACCACAGAAAATCACATCCTTGAACTCATGAAGGTCCATTTTTATGTTCCTTACCCATACACTTCTTACCAGAAGGAACTTCCTGAGCCTCTCAGCTCATTCACATCCAAAATGCCTTTATGGCTAATTTATGCCTGATCAAGGCCTCCAAACTGACTTTGGGCACTGCAAAAAGACGCTGCAAAAAGACACTGCAAAGGCCTGAGAAATGGCAATGAAAGGTGGGAGAAAGAGGTGCATCATGTGGGACACAGTTTTCCCTGTGCTCCCAGGAAAGAAGAAAGATAACTTTCATTTTCTGGCCATCAGTCACTGGCTGGAGTACCTGGATAGCAAGATCAGTGTTTCATCCTTTCTCTAACCTTGTCTCTATATCATGGGCATTATCCTCCTCCATCCCAAAGAGGGGCTGGACTCAGGCAAGTACCTTATCATCATATTCAGCTTCAAACATGGAAGGATGTAAGAACCTTGTCTGCAAGCAACAACGTAGGTCAGTGTGGTCAGATGTGTCTGTTCAAGAAAGAGGCAAAGTTTCCTAGCATGAGCAAAATTTCAAAACACCCACATTTTTACCCATTAGCACCCCTTGCTCTTTCAAGATTACCGAAGAGTTCCACAGGAGCTCAAATACTTCTGATCCACTTCAGCGGATGGGAGATGAACAACATGGGCTTGGATACAGCGCATGGAATCAGGTCCCCATCTGGGTGAGCACCAAGGCTTTTTTCTTTTGGTAGCATCACCTACCACAGGGACCTGATGTTATCACACTGCCCTCCGCTTCCCAGTTAAGGCCCTCAGTAGAAAGGGGAGTTCAGGTTGTGATGTTTTTGGCTGGGATAGAGTTAGTTTTCATCATTGTCGCTGCTATGGGGCTGTGTTTTGGGGCTGTTGCAAACAGCATTGGTAACACAGGGCTGGGTTTGTTATTGCCCAGCAGCGCTTGCACAGAGCCAAGGGCTTTTCTGCCCCTCACCCCACCCCACAGTGAGCAGGCTGGGGGGCACAAGGAGCTGGGAGGGGACACAGCCGGGACAGCTGACCCTGACTGACCCGAGGGATATCCCATACCATATGGTGTCATGCTCAGCACATAAAGCTGAGGGAAGAAGAAGGAAGGGGGGACGCTCAGAGTGATGGCGTTTGTCTTCCCAAGTCCCTGTTACGCATGATGGAGCCCTGCTGTCCTGGGGATGACCTACCTGTCCATGGGAAATGGTGAATTAATTCCTTTTTTTCATTTGCTTGTGTGCACAGCTTTCACTTTACCTATTAAAACGTCTTTGTCCCAGCCTGTGAGTTTTCTCACTTTTACCTTTCCAATTCTCCCCCACATCCCACCATGGAGGAGAGAGCGAGTGGCTGCGTGGGGCTGAGTTGCTGCCTGGGGTTAAACCGCGGCGCAGGTGTTTCACACTGTCATGTAGCTTATTTTCATCCAAACTTTCCCCATTTTTTAATGCTGCTCACTCAGCATTTCACAAGGACAAAGTTCCCACTAACTGGTCTTTACCCAGAAGCCAACTCCTTGGAGGTGTGAGGAGATCAAAATAGAGATAGGATGTGCTACACGAGGCATAAGAAATGCGCACAGGAGAAATGCCTTGCTGAGTCAGGCCTATGCAGCCTGCAAAGTAAAACAGAGAAAAAAAGAATTATTTTTAGTAAAGTGTTTGTTTTCCTATTTTTAAGAGGCTGTTATTTTCTTATTTTTAAAATAGGCTGGAGGAGCAAAATTAGAGGTTGCGTTCTAAATCTGAAGAGGAATTTTCTGATGGGTTGACCTACAGTAGTCTGAAGTTTTGGTATGAAGCACTTACAGCTACAGTAACCTTGCCATGATCTAAAGCCATTCACTACTTGGTATTTGTATAAAATAAGCGCAGGATTGCTGCAGAAAAATACAGTTTAGCCATTAAGCTACATCAGGGGTGGTCAATGCTTCAGTCCCTCACAGCGGTGTGCGGGAAGGATGATTATGCATTAAAATCATCACCTGCTATTTCAAGCCGTTTGGCTGCAGGCACAGCCTTGTCTCTGGACAAGATCTGAAACAACTTGTGGCTTTACACAAGTGCTTCAGCTGGGACTGAGCTCCAGAGAAAACCTGACCCAGCAGGGTAAGATGAGTACATTTTCCTCTCTAGCCTAACATTTCTGTTCCTTATCATTAAAATGAGGGGGGGGAAAAATCCTTCCACCTCCTGACTTGTCTATTTTGATGGCACAGTCATTTTTTTTTTCCCTCCCAATGTCATTAAATCTTCCGTCATCTGGGGCACTCTCTTGTCTAAGGCGGCAGACAACGCTCTACTACAAATAACAGACGCCGACGCTGTAATGAATTTCAATCACGGCAGAGGATCTTGGATGTGAATAAGCAGTATGGGGCTTAGTTTTATGCCAAAGGCAAAGGCAATAGCTTCATCATCACAGCATCTCCTTGTAACCCGATGGCACCTTGGGCTCTAATTAAGACTGAGACATTACTACTATCTTGGGAGGAATCCAGAGCTTCAAACGAGCCCTGACCCTTGCTCCACGAGCACTGGTTAAATCACTGCTTCCAGTTGCTTTTCTTTTCATTGGAAAGAGCACAAAGAGATTGAGGGGCTCTGGAGAGGAGCAAGGCAGGCTCCACAGAGTGATAACCACCCATAACTCCTTGATGTTCAATTTAACCTACACAGAGACAAAAGATTTGCAGTGAATTATTGTTTGCACCATGTGCATGTGCTGCCAGCCTGTTCTTCTTAAGCTAGTTCTTCCTACGTTTTAAGGAAAGATTGGAGAATGTTTTTTTCTGGCCTGCATCAGCAAACACATATTAATACCCAAAGAAAACAAGGTGAGCATCAGCCTTGGCTCAGGACAGATGGCAAACAGAAAGCAGCTCCTTTTCCTTCGCATTTAGACAGAAAAAGGGTCCTAAGGGAAATGGAAGGGGTACTCCGGGATTTTTCTCTGTCATGACGTGACCTTGGCATGGACAGGCTGTGGCACTTGATAGTAAGCTCTTTTGGTGTATTTATCGCTGCGTTTCCTTGGGCCAACTCTTCCTCCTTGTGTCCTTCCAACACCGCCACAGTAGGTTACAATGAAATGAATGAAAATAACACAGTAGAACATCGCTTCTTGGCTGTTCCCAGTGCCTGGGTTCAATGGAATATTTGAATTAAATTGGCAGCTTTTCTCCAGCCAGGTCTCAGGGGTAACACCAAAACCCCGTTTCCACCCAATGACAAAGATGATGGCTGTAGGGATTTTCTCATAAACAAGGTTTTCTCTGTCAACTTCCTCCTTGGGCTGAGGTCACTGGGGACTTGAGTTACTTCTGGGCACCTCAGCAGCACTGGAATGCTTCAAGCTGGAGAGAAGTCAAAGTGGGACAACATGGATGATTAAGTGGCTGGAAGGATTGACTTATGAGGAAAAAAACTGGAGGAGCTAAATATGTATAGTTTGGCTGGAGGACAGCAAAGGAGGACAATTGTCTGCTGACTAGCTGACAGGCATAAATGTCGGGGAGGGGGAGGAATTGTTTAGGTTAGCCCAACAGGGGAATAACCAGGAATCACAAGACAGGATTAAGAAATGGAAAATGAACTCTGAATATCAGGGGAAACATTCTCAGCAGTGAGATCTAGCCTACTGGATTGTGGAACATCCTCCCCAGGGACTGTGGTGGAAACCCTGCTCTTCAAGACATTTAAAAATGGACTAAAGCATGGTCTGTTGGGAATAATCATTTGACTAGAGACGAACTTAGATCCGGGCAGGGTGTTCCCTGCAAGAACCACATCGTGTGGTGCTGAGCACGCGTGCACCATGGGAAGGTGCTCAGAGAGCACAGGCAGGCCCTTTGCCCAAATCTGAGAAAATCCAGGCATGGACGAGGCATTAAGGTTTGATCTTCATGGCTGGGAGTAGCCCCACTGTGAGGGTCTGCAAGAAGAGTTGCTCATCTTCTTCCTTCTCTCCCAAGCACTTGAAAATGAGAGAAAGTCAAGATGTAGGGGTGGAGACCTTGTCTGGGGAACACCATTGAGAGTTTACACTAACAGGACTTCTATACACCGCCCAGAGTTTGGACACACACCTCTTCCAGATTCCTGACAAGCTGTGGAAATAGCACCATAAATCTTCATTATCGGGGAGGCTCTAACATCCGTGATACACAGCAGATTATCACACATGTTGGACTGGCCTGAGCTTCAAACTGGCCATAAAAGTTATTTATGACATAAAAATCCATGCCAAGGGCCTGTTACATCTCTGATCTCATAAAAACAAAGCCAAACCAACTAAAAAAAAAATCAAAAAACCAAACAACCACCCCCTCAAAAAACGAAACCAAAACTAAACAAACAAAAAAAAAATGCAAAAAAGAAAACTCCACTGAGAAGAAGCTGGAGTAAAAGTGAAACGCAAACACACCAACATGATGCAACAACAGCAGCAACAATCTTAATCTTTCCTTATTAATCTGGAATAACCTCAGCTGCTGCAAAGGCTGAGACAGCCCAGAACGTGGAGGGCAGCACAGAGACAGGGGAACGTGAAGCCAATGCAGAGTGGTGCACTCAGCATGGAGCACGGAGTACCTCGAGAAGGTAACAAGTAGGATCCAAGAAGTGGACAGCCATGTTACAGCAGTACTGTGCCCGAGTTCATAAACTTTTCGTTTTGCGCCACAGTGATGTGGGTTGAGCACAGCTGGGTCCGTTTTCGCTTGAGGAGCTCTGTATGATCCCTCCTGGTGAGAGCAACCCAGAGTGCAGCTCATGGCTGTCTTCTTCCTGCCAACAGAGAAAGGGAGAAAAACTTAAGCACTGCTCTTCACTCCATGTGTGGTTTCACACAGACATCTGAGGACATTTGGACATGTTTGTCATCCGCATAAAAATTAACATGAAAATGTGGTGATAATTAAGGCAGAGGTATGGGCACCAACAATGCAGTGTGATGCTTTTGTTACCTCTTGGCAGCAGACATGTAGAGCATCTTTCACCTCAGTAGTAGCACTGGGTTTTGACAGATACAGGCAGTGAATTTCAGAACCACAGAATCATGGAATAATCTAGGTTGGAAGGGATCTCCAGTGGTCTCTAGTCCATCTTCTTGCTCAAAGCAGCATCAGCTGGGAGATCAGACCAGGTTGTTCAAGGCTTTTTCCATTCTGATCTTGAAAACCTCCAAGGATGAACAAAACCCATTACGGCATCCTCTCCCTATGCAGCAAGTGCTCCAGCCCATAGTCATCTTGGTGGCCTCCACTGAACTCACTCCAGTATATGAATGTCTTTCCTGCACTGGGAGAGCCCCCAAACCGGACACATTCTCTAGATGAAGTCTAACAAATGCTGAGTAGAGGAGTATTTTAGGCATTTGTTTCAGAAACATCTCCAAACACCAGCTCCCTGCAATGTATCCACCCAAAACGGAGAAGAATGATGATGACAAGCATGAAGGGAAGGACTTTGCACACCAGTGAGTGTACTTTCTCAATTCTTCTTTACTTTGAAGGTGACAGAGCATTGGCCCAAGCTGCCCAGAGAGGCTGTGGAGTCTCCTTCTCTGGAGACATTTAAAACCTGCCTGGACACAATCATATATAGACTGCTCTAGGAAAACCTGCTTGAGCAAGGGGTTGGACTAGATGATCTCCATCCCTTCCAACCCCAACCATTCTGTGATTCTGTGATCTCATACTTTCTTCTCCTTTACGTACACAGATGTACCTGTGGTTGTACCTTCCAGCTACCTACACTCCCAGGTGACCCGTAGATGTTTGTTCTTGCTCTGCACAAGTCAGCATCTACCCTGCATAGCATGGATTCCTTCATCTGACCGTTTCTGATCATCTCTTTTGGGTTTTCAAACCAGAAGTTACATCCTATGTTCACATATATGGGGACACGCACTTAAGCAGCAAAATCAGGATCAGAATCCAAACAACTTCAAATATCCACACAAAAAAACCCAACAACCAAAGAACTAGAAGAGATTTTGACAGGTCATCTGGTCCATTCTTCTCCCTCATAGCATCAGTTTTACCAAAAGACATTTGCTTAATGTAATTAACCTCACCCTCACAGACCCTCTCCTCTTGTCCCACCAAAATGTCTTGCTTCAGGTTTAGATGAAAACGTGTTGCCTGTTCTCCCACAGTGGACTCAAGGAACAGGTTCTTCTCTCTTCCTTTCCACAGTACCCTCTTACATACTTGCACTCTCCCAGCAAATCTCTCTGCAGTCATCTCTTCTCTAGACTAAACAATCCCAACTCGTTCAGTCCTTCCTTGAAGGTCATGTTTTCTGGACCTCTGATCATTCTTGCTGCTCTCCCCTGGACCTCATCCAGTTGGCCTTCATCTATCTCAAAATGCCTTGTACCGGACACATGGGCTCCAGCTGAAGCCTTTTGGGACTTCTCAGATCAGAGATCTCAGTTCCGTCCATTAGAGAGAAAGACTTAAGTTACTAAGTCTGGATACGGTTCCGAATCCACATTTCCTCCATGCTTAGGATGGCTCTGCTGTTCCCACAAAGGATCATGTCCGGAATGCAAATATCTGAAACGATGAAATATTTGAGAGCCAGTCCTGGCCACTGAAGAAAGACAGAGTAGAAACTCTTCCTGACTACAGGTTCTCAAAGCACAGCACATCTGATGACTTTCTAGCTCCTCGTTGTGGTGCAGGACATGTTGGGGTAGCAAGGAGAGAATACTGCTGTACCCAAACACATCTCTTGTTCACAAATGTCTGAACACGTGTCCCCTTTGCTGCCTAGCACTGCAGCTGCAGAAGCTGATCTGCATGCTAGACGGGAAAAGAAGTTAAAATAAAATCAATACAACTAAAAAGATGTTTCCACTTCCCTTAATAACAAGAATTGTTCTGCTTAGAAGAGAAACCGATTCCCCAAAAAGGAACCCATCTATTTAAGACAACAAAATTGCTCTAATTGACACTAATTGATGATTAACCACATTACAGCAATCTAGTCTGTCCTCCACGGAATCAATGAAATGCAAAAATGAACAAAGAGCTTAAAGGATGAAACATGAGATTTCTGTAATCCTTTCAGCTTCACTCATTTAAAGCGCTTAACAGGAGAAGAATTACACTCACATGCAGGCACACACATTTTTTGCCTTGGCAGAGCATTGGCATTTCTTTTTAGTCATATTTATTATTAGAGCAAAGTAAACAATTTGCTGCAAACAACAATTTGATTTGTTTTGCTTTTCTCTCTCCACTTACAAATTAGCAGGTCATGAAATGCGCTCATTTGTTTTATTTGTAATTAATAGCTTCTAAATCCTTGGCTGGTTTCAGCACTTCATAGTTGCAGCTGTACATCTGTGCGCTTCCAGCACTATTCTGGTCTCCTTGGGGTGATGTGCACTGAAAATGGAGGAATCCAGGGATAACCAGGATTAAAAAGCAATTTTAGAGGCATATATTTTCGTTGACAAACCCAGCACCACCACCACTTACCATTCCCTGTGCATGTTTTTTGTGCGCTGGTAAATGCTGCAGTAACCAACACAGCGCGTGACACGACCGTCACCCCCGTCCAGCAGGTCCTGGAAGCACGGGCTGTAATCCTGGCACTCCTCACGGGGCAAAATCTGCACTAGCAACCGTGATACGGATCTCACCAAGAGCTGGCTTGAGGCATCACTACATGATTCCGCAGGGACAAGCATTGCTTCCTTTCTGACTGCAGGGGAAATAATCTTCTCCACCTCTTTCCCTTCCTCTTTGGCTGCCTTCTGCTCATCTCATGTGCTTCCATTTCTGGGGACTCATTGGGTGCATGAAGCAATGGGTCCCATCCTTGCCCCAGCTGGGGCCTTCAAAGAGTGCGACAACACCAAGACAGCAGATAGCTGCCAGGCATGATGTGCTAATGAGCCATCTCATTTACCCAAGCACAGATTAATCTCTGATTCCCGCACAACTGGCATGAGACCTCAGCACCCACAGACGACGTCTAGCCCATCTTTAAGAGCTTGCAGTAGGTCAGTTGTTTCCTGGCCCAGCTCTGCTGACAAAAAGGCCCTCTGCTCCTCTGCTCGGTGGCTGTCCTACGTTGGTACAACTCACAGGAGCACTTACACCAACTCTGACCATCCAGCCCAGGCTGGCCGTGACCTCTTCCCCCAAGGCAGGGTTCAAGGCATCACATGTGCCTTTCCATCCTCACCCCACGCAACTTTCTCTTGAATTTACCACTTGCTTCCAAGGCATTTGCTGAGGGAAAGACAAGACTTTCATTTCCAGCTGGGACGATGCACAGAGCTCAGGGATCAAAGCCTGTGGCTAACTGGCAGACGAGGAGCAGTCTAGCAAATGCTGCCCCATTAACATCTGAGCCAAAGCCTAACCATTTTTCTGGATGAAGAGAAGGGGCAAGGAGGGGATCTTGGACATCTGTGTTGAGGATTCATCCTATGACTTACCTGAAACTCTGTAGACTATGAGTCATGAGAGTCCTGAAGGAGAACAATGCATTTCCCAACATTTGGAGAAAGGCATGGTAAGGCTGTGCCAACATTTTAACAGGAGAAGTGATTTCACTCAGGTAGCTAGACACAGGCTAGCTCAAAATTAATCCTTGCTCCTTTTCTTCAGTCAACGGAGACAGGCAGGCACTTCCAAACAGCAATCATCCCACTGTAAGACAGATGTCTAACATAGATTAGATGATTCAGCTGCTGGAGGGCTGATCTCCCTCCGTTGACTGCAGAACGAACCTTGGCAGCTAGCTTGGATCAGACAGCAAATGTTATTTGGTTAAAATCAGGCCAGGTGACACCACTCCACCTTACAAAATAATTACATTTGCAACAAATGTCTGTCAATGTTTTTCATGGGAAATAGGCCTGATCTCATTTTCTGACAAAATTATGAGTTCTGTTCATCAAAGAGTCTCTTACAGGCATAATACAAACTTTCATGTGGTGCATGACTTAACATTGCACAACCTTCTGTTTGAAAAGTTGCTGCTACATTATAGAAATAAAACATACATTCAATAGATTGGGACTGGCTAGCTTACAGAAGCTGGGAGATATTATTCAGTGAGAAAGTGTCACCGATGGTTGTCAGGATCTACTGCCTTGCCCAGAGGTAGTGAACATTGTCATCAACTTACATGAAAGTAAATACATTACCTGCAGCTGATGTAAGCTGTTTAGGTCACAGAAGCTGGCGAAGAGGAGGGCAGGGCACTTGGCTCCATCAGGATTATTGAGTTGCTGGCACACTTCAGCTTAAATATATTTTAGGTAGTAAAATGCAATGTTACTTGCAGCTGTCAAGGAGCATCCACCATACCTATAGAGCAGAGAACCTGAAGGACAGTGATTTTTTTGAGGACATGAATGTTAGAATGGGCAAGAAAGTCAACTTTCCCTAAAATTTCCCTAAAAAGTGATGGTGAATAGGAGAAAGGAAGAGTTTCTGTGTCTGGAGAAACCACACACAAGGCAGATGCTCCCCATCAAAGTATAAACCTTTTTCACCACTGGAGGAGCAAGGAACTATTCTATTTTTCATCCTACAGGCACTTCTGCATTATCTATGTCAACCAGGAAGACCCTTCTCCCAGAAGGCTCCAAGTTCATCTGACTTTGGGCAAAGCTGTCAGATAATGACAGGCTCTGGTCTGTCTTGGCAAGGATGGCTTTTAAGCGGTGATCTCCAATAATGGAGACCACATGATCCATTTCCAAGTCCAAACCACCACGCTTCAGAATATCGTGGTTGACCTGAGTGAGAACCCAGCAAAATAGAGTGCTGTGAAAGCTCTGCCATGGGAACGCTTTATAGCAAGCACGTATGCACACGTACCCTTGCTGGAACAAGGGACCCACACTGCAGGAGAAGCAGGGAAGGCTCTGGAGCCTAACTGATAACTTGGCTTCTCTCCTTTTTTTCTTTTTTTCCTGCCAAGCTGAGACAACCCAGTGCTTTTCAGTCTGGAGCAAAGAAAGGAGGGAGAGTAGGAGGTGCTCTTACCCACCATGTGGTATCAATAGGTTGGTGGTAAAAAGCCTCTTGCTGCCAAGGAACCAGAAATAACAGTGTCAAACATATCTTTGTGAGCAATTACGGTAAATATAAATACACACACACACACTTACTAAAGATGAGAAACATTAAAACATATATATATATATATTGGCCTCCTGCTTCTCATCCACTCTTCCCTAGGCCAGGATTAGAAACAGATTGAAGTAGCCTGAGAAAAAGCATTCATGTGTCCTAATTCTCTCATTAAACAGTAGGTGGTTCATCTTGCCATGTGTTTGATACCACGGGGTTTGCTTCTCCCCATCTCTTTTGATGTGTCATCACTCCCTACCCATCGCAAGAGAATTTCCCAGTGAACTTCACGCCTGCACGGTCCTTCCCCCTCCCTGCCCACCATGGTGAGCCTTGCTAGAGCAGCACAGGGCCTCCTTGTGCAAAGCTTGCTCTGCGCACACACCAAACCGCAGGAAAAGACCCATGTCTCGTCCTGCTCATGAGATGTGTGCAGACTATGGGACCGCTTGGGCAAACGAAGGTGAGGCAGCTCCAACTGGAAAGGCAGGAAAATTCACTGGACCTGTTGCAGAAAGAAGTTTTGGGACTCAATAACCGTTTCGCTCATCTGTAGCAGGTCACACCAGAATTTTATTAGTATAACTTGGAATTGAGAGTTTTTAACTGAGGAAGGAGTTGAAAACAGTCTTTCCCTTCTACCTTTCCCCAAGAATGTGATTACTTGAAAAAAATCTATTTCTGCTTTCAGTTTTTCACCAATATCTGAATAAAACTCCAAAGTGCAGAAGGAGAATGAAAGAAAATCAGCACAAGTTTAACAATTACAAACCACGATGACAAAATACAAAACACCACACTGTCAATGCGAACATTTTTTTGCACATCTCTGCCAATGTTTTCAACAAAACCAAACAAACAGGCAACTTCTGGTGCACAGACAGAAAATGACCTTTCTAATTCCTGCATGCAAAACCTTGTCCTTCTTCTGACCAGCTCAAACCACAACATTTTACAGGCATCCCACAGAGCTTTACGTTGCACATAGACTGCCCTGTGCTAACCTCATCCCTCCCAGCGGCATATTCCAGCATAAATCCTCTCATGTGTGTATTCAGAGGAGCAAAGTCATGTCTTGTGGGGACCAGTGTGAGGGAAACCAGTAGCTTCTAAGCACCCAGTGCTCCTCCTCCCACTCTGGTGGGCAGGAAGCGGCTGGAGCCACAGATCTGCTCCCCACAAAGCACCGGCTGAGCCAGCACAGGCAAGAAAATCACGTACGTCAAGGAATCGAGCAGAGATGACTTCTCTCTGGACCTAGACCAGGGTCAAGTCTGATTTAAGGCCATGGACGGCTGTTTGTTTTGCTCCCTGGTAGCTCAAAGCTGCTCAAGGCAGAAACCAACCTTCCGGCCCATGTTGGCCAGCACATTTGTGACCACTGAGATTTGTCCAGATCACCTCCGGAGGGGCAAGCAGCAAATGGGGCAAGCTTTGCACCCTACATGCCCACAGTGAAATCCAAAAGCCATGCCAGCTCCCACAAAAAACACCTTTTTGCAGGCATGAAGCATGGCAGTCAGAAGCCACTAGCTGTTTAGAAAAAAGATAAGGCAGCAGCATCTGCTTTAAAGTCCCCCTCCTAAGTTAATTGCAGTGGAACAGTTAGTAGGAGCTGGGTATTCCCGGAGGGTGATTAGCCCACTGATTAGGCTGTTCTCTTCCCAGCCATCCCTTGGTTACATGCTTGCCCCGATGTGCTGCCCTCCCATCATGTGCGCTGACACTGGCCAGCCCTGCACGCTCTGCAGAGCTAACCTGGCACACGAGGGGACGCAGAATCCCCACGCAGCTGATTTAAGAGCGATTGAGACCATTTCTTGTGATACGATTTTGGAAATCAGGCTTGAATGAATGGTTCCTCTTCCAGTCCTGGCCAAGACTGTGGTTTTCCAGTGAACAGGGAGGAGGAGACACATACCTTCAGAATTGTCTCTGTGGATGGGAATTCATCATGGTTTATTTTCTCAAGGCTCATAGCTTGTCACAAATCCTTTTAAAGTCATGAGGCCTGGGAGGGGTGGGGGAGAAAAGAGAATGTTTTGGTGTTATTTTTGTTCAGATAGGAACGGTTAGTAAGCCATTCCAATCCTGTTAAGTGAGCGGTTACAAAGCCATAGCCTCTTGCACTTTGTCACTTGGTGAGGTCTGGAAGGAGCAGAGGGCAGTAAAGGGTGTCCTCCTGCTCCAGATGTTCCCCCCAAGCCCACCGCTCTGACTCCTGCCCACATACCCTCACGCAGGCTGCAGCATTTTAGAAAATCTGAGTGAATTTGCTCTTTTTTTTTTTTTCAGCCTGCATGAACCTTTCTCTCTCCCTGGGCAAGGTGCTACAGCATCCCGTGCCCTTCATGTTACCTCTCGCAGCCAAGAGAAGTACCAGAGACAGGAGTCCCTCATTGCTGTACCAAGCAGTAGTATTTCGCTCTCACTTTCAGTGTGCTGGCCTGGCTGCACAAACAGCAAAGCAGAGGAAACTCAGAGCTCTGTGCTATCACTCGGGATCTGCAGCTCCAAGCATGCAACGTAACGCTAGAAAGCTTGCAATCTCCTGCGCTAGAGGAAGGAAAGATGCTGTGAGAGAAATTAAAGCTCTGCCTCCCGGGAGGGCAAATGCAATAAGCAGCGTAACATATCCCCTCGGCTGGGAATCCTCTCGCCTCCCTCCAGCCGTCTGGGAGCGAGGTGTTAGTCCCACCCGCTCAGCCAGCCGGCTGTGACAGCCGGCAGAGAGGGAGCATCGCCTCCCGAGGTGTGACACGCTCCAGGGGTGTGTAAAACCGGGCAGGGGGAGAGGGTCTGATCTGGCTTTAAACATTCACCTTGCAAACACCAGCCACAGCGCCAAATCCTACACACATTCCTCATGTCAAGCCTTGGGGACACTCGCCCTGAGAAGGGGCCTCCTCGTATGAGGATATGTATAACAGACTGATCCGGGCTCTGGATGGCTGCATTAGCTGGCGTCCCGTGATGTACAATATACCACCATCTCTTCACGTAATATTACTCAGCATTATGGTTCCTGAGAGAACAAGCTTCCGTAACCACACTAATAAATCGTGACTCAATTGAAGACTGTCTTCCCCCCCGGGTGTATCCTGTATCTTACTGAGCTGGTAGAGCAGCATCCATTGACCTTGTGGACCCTGAAACAGCCTGACAGAGACTTAATGTAGCAGCAGCTCTCAGACCTCAGCAAGCAGGGGCTGGGAAATGTTCCTCCTGATCCACAGCACCATGTCTCAGCAGCTGGAGCTGGTGATTCTCTGAATATTCACCCACACAAATGCTCCTCCACAGCCAGCTTGGCATGACTTTGTACCGCAGCCTTTCTCCTCCTGCAGTAATTCAAGGGTATGAAAACCTGAAGTTATGTCAGAGGGATGCAGTATGTAAGCAGCCAGAAAAGCAGACACCATTGGACCCTCTTGAGCTTGCAAACCTGGTCTAGCATAAGATGTCTGCTGAAATTTTGGGCGGTTTTCTATAGAGCAGAAATAGCGGAGAAGAAAGGAAATCTGAAAAAAAAAAAGCACAAGCCAGAATTTCCAACCTCAGAACTGTTTTTTTTCCCCCCCATCTTTCTTTAAGGTTTATGGATGAGAGTAAATAGGAGAGCCTTTTCACAATACATCCTCACTGGCTCTCCATACCATGTGAAGCAACTGATGTAGATTAGGGGAATGTGTGGCAGCAAAGGGGAAAAACAGGGTGCATTACCAAGATAATAGGAGCATGAAGAACTGCATATATTTGAGCAATTTGACCTCCTAAAAAAGCCAGCCAAGAAAATCTCACCTAGATAGTCCTGCTTCAACCATAACTTTCAGATGATTTATGACATATACTTAACAAAGTCTCCCAAACCTGTCTTAAAGACCTGAAGCACCTATGGACCTACCATGACCTTCGGCTTATTGCCTCAACAATTCAATAGACAAGAGCTCCCCAAAAGAAAACACAGAAGACACGACTCTCAGAAGCTCTAATGGATGTACTGGCAGGAAAGCTGAATGAGAGGTAGAGGTCCTGGCCTCTGTCCCCCTCCCTTTTTCTTTTTGTTTTGTTTTTTTTTTTTGTTGTTGTTGTTGTTTAAAGCTGTGGCACTCAGCCTGAGGCAAAGCCCTCTGAACTCAACAGGAGTCTTTCCACGGTCAACGGTAGGTCCATTCATCCCGCCTCCCATCACCTACCGTCTGGAGCTCACTCTAATTCTCCATGCCAGCACTTCCCATCGCTCTGGGAAAGCTCCTTGCAGCCCCACTTAGCTCCTGAAGGTTGATTCCCGCTTTTAACAGGCCAAAACCGCAGGATGCCAACTAATTGCTTCGTGAATGACCCCAGTGTTAGGGGCTCTGCCGCCATGGCTGGGAGGCCCTTCCACACGTTTGTGGTGCCTCGCACTTCCTGACATCTGGTTCCAATTGGCGCTCCCTTTAGCTGCTGCCAGAGCTCAAATGACCTCTTACCTGTGCTAAGGTACCAGTAAGCCACGGGGCAGGCATTGCCCACAGGATTCTCACCACATCAGTTCCCTCCTCTGCCTCTCATGCCAAGCCCATACTTCATCCCAGATCTACCATTTCAGATCCAGTGTTTCAGCCACGATGAGATCCTTTCTTCTACTGTCCCTCCTTTCTGCAGCCTTTATCCTCTCTTTTATAGGTGGAGGTTTTGTTAATTTCAGGGTCCTTATTTGCCTCCCCATCTACAGCATCTCACTATGGTACCTAGGTGCTCAGCTTCACAGGATCTTCATCAGTTAGAGCAGGGCTCTAAACGCCTCCTGCAGAGGCAGTCATTCACAGCACCACTCTGGGGCATCAGCCTGAACATTGCAAAGCCTCAAATGTAACTGCAAGACAATTGAGGGAACCAGTGACTTACAACATAACCATCAGCTGCAGACAGGCACTTGCAGACTGGAGAAGTGTGAAGGTGCAGGTTTGCTCCACCACCACCTTGGAGGCTCAAGTACAACAACACGTGCCCAAGTGTGCAGTCTGCCCCTCCCCCCAAACCAAGGGCAGCATACACAGGGACACAAGGCAGGGAACCCAACCACATCTCCTAACCCTCTAACCATAAAGATGTCCTTTCCCCTGTTTCTTTTTGTTTCTTTGACCCAATATGCAAGAGCCCGGATGCTTCCTTCATCCCATTAACTCTGTTTTTTTAAGCCATAGTCTAAACCCCAAATATTCTCTGCTGTTCTTGGTCTGTGAATGAATAGCAAACTAATTCACCGTCTTGCTTCTCCTTCTTCTGCCCATCTGCTCCTCCTGTTTGGCCTCTTTGCCATGAATATGAGGCAGGCTACAATCCTGGCACCTCCCACATTGCCAGTGCAAACTACTACAGAGCCGGGTCCACGTCCTGCCAAGCAGAGCTTTGATACTCAGCTACAAAAAAGCAACATGCATATGAAAATCTGGTGCATGCAACCCCAGTAACAAATATTGAACTCCGGGCCCTGGAAGGTGGAGCTCCCCAAGCCTACAAGGTGGGACCTTCTCATCCTGCTAGAGACCAAAACTGCTTTCAGCTCCCAGGTACTGTGCAAGATTATGTTCTCATTATAAAGGGCTGTGGGGTCTGGTGGTCAGAGTAAGGTACCATTGATCAGGGCTCCTGAGCATCATTTGCAACCACAAATCAACCCACTCTCGTATTACTCAGCTGTTATAGTTTTGCAACAGTTATGGAGTGTCAGGCTGAGTACAGGCTCTGGGAAACAGGGCTGGAGCTGGGCTTGCTCCCGGAAAGCTGAGCAGTGATCGTGTCTTGAACTTTTCCTTTAACTCGGATTTTCTGTGAACAGGAAAGTGCCTTTACCACCTCATTCGCACCTCTGCCACTGGCTGTCTGGGTAGCCTTGGCAAAATCACATAGCCTAGCTCAATTTTTCCATCTAGACACTTAGGATAATTGCAAAGCTCGTTTTCATAACAAGGTGTTTCAAAATTCCCAGGTAAAAGGCACTGTAGAATTGCGAGACTGCGTGATTTTTGTATGTTTTGAGATTAATTAGATGCCAAATATAAATCCTTCCCAGAAACTGAAAAATGAAGTGTTGCAGAACCGGGGCAGTTTCAAGTTCTTCCTCCTTCTTTTATGTTTTGATTTCCTCTGTGCATGCAGAACCCAACCTGCCCAAGGAGTTTTATCTGGGCCTCCTCTGGATCCCATCAGATCACAGCTTCTGGAGCTCGCGCTAGTAAATATCCTGGTGCTGCAGGTCCAGGCTCCCAATGCACTGCTGCTTCAGGTCAGTCAGACTTACAGACATCCTCATCCCAACCTGGGCTGGGATCAGATTGAAGGCTAGATAGTCTGGATCAGCCCAATTTCCAGCTCTGGATCCCAGGCCAGAAGAGGCTGTGGAGGGATAGTAAGGGTGGTTCATGCAGGCCTGCAGCGTGGGAGCAGGGGGCAGCTCCCGCAAACAGGTTGCGACCTTGATTTACCCAGCGGAGAAGGGGCAGAGGGGAAGCAAGAGAAAGCTTCAGGTGCAGCCAGAGCATGGATGTTCAGTCTGTGCATGCAAAAGCACCTTCCCAAAGCAACCCTCTGAATTGCCTGTAGCTTTAGAAAGCCAGTAACAATTATAGTGATAACTGTATTTCTCCATGGGTGCTCCTGCTTGGAGGGCATCTTTGCAGCTGGGTCAATACACCCAAGCGCCTACATCCCTCCACGCTCAGCCAACCACGCACGTAGCCCCTCTCCGGGAGGGTCTGCCAAGCACCTCCGCACAGCCGCTCGCATGCGAGGCTCCTGGGGCTGACTCACATTTCTCCATCCTACGCACTCCTCCGGCAGCGGCTGCAGCCAAAGCCATGGGAGAGCTGCCTGCCGGGCGGCCAGCCGCCGTGCCAGGGCAGGCTGCGGGTGCCCTTCGGCACAGCTGGCTCCGGCCGCCCCGAGCGAGCACGGCGGCTCCTCCGGTGCCCGGCAGCCCTCAGACTCCGGCTGCATTTGCAACGGAGCGTGGTTATTTTGGGGTACTGGGGGGGAGGAGTGTGGTGAGCCAGGCCAAGGCTGTTTCTTGGCTGTCGCAGGATGGGCTGCGTCTGCTCGGCGGAGCCACGGACGAGTGGTGGTTGCCTGCAGAGGGCAGCAAGGGAGCACAGCCAAGTGCTGTGTCGGAGTCCGATGTCCAGTGCTGGAGTCCAGCTCCAACAGCTCTAGGATGGGTGCAATCAGGGTTAGGGTGCACATACCCCCTGTCCCATTCAGCAGCCGCCCAAAAAGCCACGCACACTCAACAGACACACGCACGCACCCCATGAGGCATGGACAAGCATGTTCAGCCTCACATGTTCCCTAGCACACACCAGCACGTGCACACATGTGTTCTGAATAGCACCCTCAGCTACTAACATGCACTCTCAGCCACACATGCAATCGTGCCGGACAGCCCCTGGTCCCTTGCACTTGGATTTGCACCAGTGCCAAAAAGCATCATACAGAGAAGCATCATAAAAACACACAGACACCCCATCACACTGGTCCCTGAGGAAAGCCTCACCCCAAAACACTGAGCGTGGAGGGTACCAGTGCCTGCATACACCAGCAAAGCTGGCCTGTGTGCATGCGAGGTGTGCCAGGACACAGGTCCCACAGCCCCCAGCATGGCCACACTACTGGTCACACCAAACTGCCAAGCAGACCCACGTGCAAATAAATGCACAACCAGCCAAGGGAAGCTCATACAACCACAGGCTGCATCGGTAAAGCATGAAACGAGCTCATAGTTCTCAGCAGCAGCACCGTGGTCTGTCCTCTCCCATCCACCCAGACCACAGAGCAGGGATGGGGCTACATCTTGAGCCAGGATCAGGCTCCTCTCCCTACAGATCCCCACCCACCCCATCACCCCAAAACACCAGCCAACACGACACACCAGCCTGGCACAAGCACTCCTAAATCAGATGTTTAACAGGATGAAATTCCCTTTAAGTCACTGCCTCAGGGTACATCAGCCTGTGACGCCTGCTGCTGAGCGCAGCGATCCTCCCCAGACCCCAGGTACTGCTCAGTGCACCGAGTTGCTGCTCAACCCCTGCCAAACAGCTTTTTGGGAAGAAGAGAATGGGTGGCCCCTGCCCAAGGGAGGCTGACCTGGCTGTTCACCAAGACACCGAGTGTGATCACAGGCTGTGTAACCGAACACGCATGTGGAAAGTTGCCTGTTTAGCTCCCACTGTGCATCGTCCTGCTGCACACACACTGATGGGACCGTCGCTGTCACAGCCCACCCAGGATTTCTGTAGAAAGCAGAGTTATCTCCTCCCTGCTCTGCATGGAGGGCATGTGGGACCCCAGCAGAGAGCTCCAGCCCCTGCCAACCCCTGAACTCAATCCAGACACACAGACGCATCCACCCCACACTTCCAGCTGCAGGAGGTGGGAAGCTGGGTCCAAGGAAGGTGCTGGCACACAAGAGAGACCAGATGCAGCGCAGCCTTTATATGCACTTCAATCCAAGCACATGAGCAAGCGCTTGGCTAGATTGCAACCCTAAGCTCCAGGAGAGGGTAGGGGGATTTATTTGTTGCAGCCACACTGAGCACAGCACTTGCAACCTCCACCTCAAGATGGGGGAGAAAGAGGGGGAAAACAAAAAAGAAAAAAATAGTGGAGGGAAAGGAAGAAAATTAACCCTGGCAAAGAACTGAAGAGTTTAAGGATGTACAAGGAGAGCCATGCTCCCTGCCAACCCCAGCCCCTCCGGCTGGGAGTTCAGCTGGTTACAAACCTTTGAAGCAAGGCTGTAAGGCAGAGGGTGGTGGGTTTGGCACAGCCTTTCCTGAGCCTGAAGCCCCACAACCGGACGGCTGTGTGATGGGGAAGCAGGTGCGCAGAGAGAGGAGAAGCTGCAGAGGGCAAAGTCCTTTCATGTGGGGACAGAGGAGGGAGCAGGGTGCAGGCTGGGCAAAAGGATTGAAAGCAAAGCAGTCCTGGTCCTTGGTGAAATCCTGACCTCGGTGCAGGGGTGTCCTCAGGGACACCAGCCCACTGACTGTATCATCTCCCTTTCACCTTGCACACAGGACCAGTCAGGAATCACCAGCATCTCCTGCATCCGAGATGACCACACACAGGGCAAGCATCCAGGAAGGAGCTGAGAGCTGTACCGGGTGTCAGCTGGTCAGGGCTTGTGTGCTCAGCTGCGAGTGGGTAAACACAGCTCCACGCAGGGAATCAGATGGTGGGAGAGGAGGAAAGAGCCTGAACGGGGCTGCTGTGCCACGCAAGACCATGAGCACTGAGCTAACAAACACCTTCCCGAGGTGGCCAGCAGTGCCTGAGCATCTCCACAGCACTGGAGCATGCCCAGGTTTTATCAGTGCTCCTTCCCAGCACTGCACAGGGTAAGTGGCCCCACACCCATCTGGGCTGGCTGTGAAAAATTTCCATCCACATCTCATTGACCAGGTAACATGCAAACACTGCTCTAGGAAGACCTGCAGGCATCTCGCTTGTGCCAGCAAGAGGGATGTTGAGACATCTGTCCTTTTGCTGCACTTACGTGGAGGGAGCAGGAGCATCCCCAAGGGCACCTTTGGGAGCCATGCTGCCTGCCCATTGCTGACATTCCTGGTGTAGTTCCCTCCTGGGTGCTGGAGCATCCCTGAAAGTCCCCGCAAAAAACTTCAGAGCATCCACAGAGGTTCTGGCAACCTCTGTGTGGGCAGAGAGTGACCTGGCACGTTCCCTAATGCCTCCAGCACAGCCCTGCATGGCCAGGGTGAAATGGGAGCAGGCTGCCCATGGAAGCAGCAGGTCCTACAAGTGCCCTGGACGTGGGGTCACATCCATGTTCATCCACTTCAGGCATATGCTGGGGTGCCACCTGCACCTCCGTTTCCCCTCTGCAAAATGCTGCTGGCTCCCGGTGCAGAGAAGCTTGTGCAAATTGGGGCAGTCTCTGTGGGTCAGGGTCACTTGCAGAGCCCCGTGTGGACAGAGCTGGGACCAAACAGTGGGCTAAAACCAGCGACCCACAGCTGCTCTTTGTCAACAAGAAGAAAACTAGTTATTAAAGAGCTGCTCATGAAGTGAACACCATCCCTTTGATCCACAAAGTGTAACGATATTACCAGGCCTGTGACCACCTCATTTAAGACAGGAGCATCATTTACAGACCAAAAGGAGGAAAATCGAAGCCACACAACCACAGTTCAGCTTGGGGTTTCCCAGCCTTTGCAGCCTGGACTTTGTGGCCACACTAATACCTTATTTTAACATGCCTTTGAGAGGTTTGTTTTCCTAAAAAACAAACAACTTGGAGAATGTTGAGGCACCATAATATTCCTTAGCTTCGTGGGCAGGACTTGGGGCCATTGCTTGGCTCATGGACTTGTGCCAAGCTGCAATAGGCAGGGGACAACCAGGAGACCCACACCATAAGAGCATGAGATGTATCACCAGAAGGGTTCATGACCACGGGATGCTCTAGCAGCTGCAAGGGAGGACAGAGCAGAGGGCTTTGGAGGTGAAGGGCTGCCTTCAAAAGTGAGAGGGGCCAAAGATATTTGAGCAAAGAAATTATCAGCAGAGCTGACTCAGAAAGACTTTGCTGGAAAGAGCACAACCAGGTAAATCAGAAGTTTATGCACTTTTGTTCCAGAGGTCACATCTGTTCATACAGTCTTTGCATCTTCATACTTATAATTAGCCCATGGTATTTCAGTCTAGAGCCAAGTTCCTAAGCAGAACATTTCATTTAACACTTAAACTGAGGAAAATAGAATGCAGGATGATTAGCTGGGTTTCAGTTTTACTTACAGGGGCATAAAATGCAGTTAATGGTGGTGTTCCATCAAAGGGACCAAAGGACACCCTCCGCACGTGGATGCTGTCAGGCACAGGACTAGTCTCCACTGCACTACCACCTCTCTGTCAAGCAAAGAAAGAGGCTGGATTCAGGTTCTCCCCTTCCATTTTCCATGTCCTGATAGGAACTGCTGCTGCATCAGTGCCCTTCATCAATGCAGACATTAGCTTCACCACTCACACTGACTCCTGAGGCTGACCCTATCCAATAGCTGAAATCCATGATATCCAAGAAAATACAGACAGAGCCGGTGTGGCCTTCTCTTTCCGAGTACACAGCCCTGGAATATTTTCCCAGCTCAACGGTAGCACCCAGACAGTAAATAAACCACAAAGTGCAAAGTGAGAGCATGCCTCAGAGTCACGCTGCAGGGACGACTGGCACTTCCGAACTGGGAAGCCAGGGGAGCTTGACTGGTATTTTGGGGTCATGGAGACACCACTGCACGTTTGCTCTGTTTAGGTGTCTGCACCACAGGGCTGACCACGTCTAATGTCTAGTTTTCCCTCTCTTTTTATAGACAGAGGAACCACCTGGCCGTGTCAACCTACCCCGGTTATCAGACCCGCTGCAGAGCTCCTCTGGCCACCACTGTCTCCTGCCACCTGCTCCTTTCCCCCTCTCCGGGCTGGATGTGAAGAGCTGGGAATGTGTGCCCGGGGCTCAGCACCTTCCCTGGCCACATCATGGGCTCACGTGAAAACCAAACCCCGGTGCACATGTTGCATCTGGCCAAGCCACCCTCAGGTGCAAGCACAACATAAAGATTTAGCCATTAAACCACTGTTGTAATCCCTCCTAAGCACAGGAGCAGGTCCCCAGCATAGAGAACTTTCCTAAGGCAAAAAAAAATAGGAATCTACAGTCTGCTGGAAAACCATTTTGATGGGTTTGTGCAAGTTCTGGTGACTAAACTGTGCAGTGCTGGGGAAGGCAAATGGACCATCAGACCAGCGAAGAGCAGCTGGGGCAGCAGCACGCACCTTGACTGCTGGGAGCATCCAGCAGCCTAGCTGGTTTGCATCTACCAGTGGAGACACTCTGGAGCACCGGCCTGATGCAACTGCCTCAGGGGACAGGACATGGGGATGAGCATCTCCAGTGTCATTAAGCATCTTTTTCTGCTCAGGTACCGACTGCCCCAGCATCATCATCTTCTCACCCATCCTCTCCCAGATTTCTGCCAGCCCATGTGAATCAAGCCCAGTCCTTCTCCACCTTTCCGCTCTTCTGATAACTCACAGAGAATAACCCAGGTTTGGCAAATCCACCTTTTCCCATAGTGTTAATTAAAAAAGCTCAGATAACTTAAAAGCCTGGAAGAAGTATAAATTGCCACAAGAGCAAGGCAGCGCAAGGAGCAAGCTGGAGCTCTCAGTAATCTGACCTCAGACAAATATTGGGTCTTTTTGCCCAGCTCCCACACCTCTCCCCAGAAAGCAGGGGTGTTGGACGCATCTCCCAAAACCAGCTACTCCACCAAAGATTCAATGTCCAAAGGGGCCAAGTTACCTGATGATGGATCCCACCAAAGCTGTGAAAGAAAGGGAAAAATTGAGTGTCAGCTATGAATGCAGATATTCCTCATGAAGATGAGCTCTCCTCAGTGAATTCTCCATGAACAAGTTGGAGGAGGGAAATCTGGCCAGATTTTGTGTCCAATATTTTTAAAAGGATGGTGTGTTAACGGGTGGTTGTAAGGAAAACACACAGAGAAATGATCCAGAGGGTGAAGCAACAAGAGGCTTCATGAGCTCAATAATTTGTGCTGAGCTTATCAAAAACACAGCCCAAGAGCTGGTTTGATTGCGTCGTGTAAGCCTCTTCGCAAGGAGCAAGATCTGGGTCCTAAAGGACTCTTTAGCCTGGTGGTGAAAGGCAGAACAAGAATTAATAGCCGAGAGTCAGACAAATTGCAAGTGGAAATAAACAGCGAGGGTGATTAGCCAGAGAAACCGCCGAGGGAAGCGGTGGATTCTCAACCGCCTGATTCCTTCAAGATGGGATGCTTTCCTGGAAGACATGCTTTTGCCAAATTCACATGGCAGGGCGTGATGTGCAGGTAAAAAGGATGAAATTTAAGGCCCGTATTCAGGAGATGAGACAGGATGATCTAATGTCCCTTCTTAGTCATAAACATGATGGATCTAGAAGTCTGTGAAAGCTGGCAGAGATGCATGTCCCCAGTCTGCCCCTGCACATGTAATGCTTGCTCGATTTAATAAAACCTCGTATTAAAAATACATCACTAATTTTCTGTGACAGCACTTCTTTCAAGAGCAGACATTGCCCAAATGGTAACAAAACCCTTCTTCATAACCCAATCACCCCCCAAAACACAGTGTGATGTCTCAGACGAGACTGGCCCAGGGAACCTGCCTGAGACTCAAAATGACTTATTCCTCTTTCCGCTAAGGAAAACAAAACAGGAAACTGAGCAAAGCAAAAATAAATTAAAAAAAAAAAAAAAAAAAAAAGACAGACAGAGAGAAACCTCACCGCTGGGCATTTGCAGAGTGCCATCCCAGCTAGTTTAGCCAAAACACAGATTTCTGCTATTTGAGGTAAATCAGCGGGTGTTTCAGGGTTGGCACCATGGAAGATGGGGGCTGAAAGCCCCATGAAAACACCAGGAGAGAGCAGCTAAACTGCAAAAGTGAACTGCAAAAGGCCACTTCCCTTTCCCCAGACAGTGAAAAGCCGATCCTGAATGCAGCTTTTTAAATATATTTGTGTTATATTTAAGTTTTGGCCTTGTCTTACGCTGGTTTGGCTTTTATACATATATATATATATATATATAAAATATAACACATATATATTACTTTTAATTCTA
>JAVJGI010000001.1:39208026-39239862 GCA_035590275.1 Ibycter americanus
ATAATAAGTTGGCCTTATCTCAGGCTGGTTCAGCATCATGAACGTCCAAGGTTTTGCATCGCTGTGGGAGCAGTTTAAGGCTGAAGGGTTTTGGGGAGGGAGGACACAGAGCCAAAGGTGTCAGTCACTTGCAGCAATGTAACCCTCAGACTGAAACTGGGCAAGAGCAAGTCAGATTTACCGAGCATCCCTGAGATTTCAGTGAGCGCAACACCACCGTGGAGTTGTGCCATCCATAAGCTGGAGGCAACGAATCATCCCTGCTGAAACGCAGGAGCTCACGTTGACAAAACTTTCTATCCCCCCACCCATCAGACCACCAGGTTATTGTCTCCTACTGTCATGTTACTCAAAAAGATTTTTAGGGACGTTTAACTCAGGCTGAAATTCATATAACTTGCACTTCATAAAAAAAACTCTGAAAACCTTATGTTAGGTCTTAAGAAGGGATGGCCTCGTGCTTTCCTGTAGCGCAGGGGTGATTCCCTCTAAGAAGTGAGGCCAGGTGAGCGTGGCTCTAAGGTGACTTGATAGTACCCCATTAAAACAGGGAGATCAACATCAGTTCCCAGTAATCCTGGAATTATTGGATTGAAGGATGGTCCAGAAACCAACTGTGGATTCTTCTGAATCCGCTTGAAATATGTTGGTCTGACTGGGGGGGGTTTGTGGTTTTTTTTTTTAATGGAAAACTCTACAATGACAGCTAAAATGAAAATTGACAACAGGTCAATATAAATGCAACATTTGTTCATACAGAGCTCGTGGAGCAGGTCTGGAAGGGCTTCAAACCCTGTTTCCCAGTCCCTTCCCAATTTTATTATCTTAAAAGTAGAAACAGACCCCCAGTAGGCCTCATGGATTTCAAGTTCATTTGTGGCTTCAGGGTCACAACATCTAAATTTCCCTCTGCTGACTTGTTGGATGTTACCAGAGAGGGATGTTAATCTACTTATCACAAGGCAAGAGAAGGACCAAACTGCTGCCGGGGAATCACCAGTCACAGTGATAAAACCCTTTGCCCCTTCCCAGACCTGCTCCATCCCCTGCAAACGAGCACCTGCAGGAGCAGGAACTGCTGGGCTATCCCACAGGACAAAGAGGGAAACTGAGGCACTAGGCAGCTCAGCAGTACCTGGGCAAACCCTGGCAGGTAGGAGGTGCGTCCCATGCGTGCCCTGTGTGCAGGTGCATGGAAGACGCATCTTTGCACATAAATGCACATTTGTGCCCTGCCTCGTGGTGGGCTGAACCAGATCCATCCATGCTCACAGGTTATCTGCACAAAATGAGAAGTGGTTTAGAACCCAGCGGGAGCGGGAAGCAGAGCAGTTAGCAATTCAAACTTGGTTTTGAAGGAATTGCGGAATAGCTCAGAGTAGAAGGGACCTGCGGGGGTCCCCTCAGGCCACCACCTGCCCCACCACCAACGCTCCAGCAACCTGCCATAGAAGCTGGTGAGCTTGGCAGGGTGGGAGGAAGACTCGTAGGATTCACTGATTAATTACTCCTTGGAGTCTCTTAGCTGCCTTATCAGCAGTAGCAGATAGCGACACACTTGCTGAAACTCTGCTAGGTGACTCAGACAAGTCCTGTAAACTTTAATGAATTGATCTTGAGGGAGCTTTCCTATAACCTGACCTTACGCAGCAGGTCAGCTTTAACAGCAGGATGGCTCTGTGCTCTCTCTGGGTCCATTTTTTCCAGCTTTCTGTGGACTAACACTGGTTAATTTCATGAGAGTAATCTGACACATTAATTTGCTCAGTTCAGATTTGTCCATGAGGCCCCTTCACTGCCCCATTGAATGTATCCACCCAGTGATTAATATCCAGCAGAGGAAATGTTCTGCTTTATTAATAGACACAATAATGTCTGTCTTAATGAGACTCCTGCAAAAGCAATTCTAGTACTCATGGGCTTCTGTTTTTAAACAAACTTCTGCAGAAGCAGCTGGTGGCTCAGACCAGCCAGCGGCTGAGCTTTGGGCTGGTTGCTTCTGGGATGTGAAGTGCTGCCACAGTGTCTGGCCCAGTGATGTGAAGGGAGCCCAGAACACCCACAACAGCCTCCACTGAGCTTGGGATGAGGCTCTGTGTTTTGGTGGTCTGCAGCCCGACCCTTGGAGTCGGCCAAGCTCAACCAGCAGCACTGCTGGCCGTACTTCATCACTCCATCACCTTTCCAACCCATATCCCTCCTTCCCTAAATGCTTTACAAGCCACAACACCAGGAAAGAAAGATCTACTTCTAGAGCTCCAGAAGAAAACAAGGCAAGATGATGTAGAGCATCTCCATTGTCAGCTACAAAATAATCCTGGTGCTCCAGCAGACCAGGACCTCCCTAACCAACCCACAGACCTAACCTAAGGGTCAGGCATAAAAAAGGTTCAGTCTACACCTACCCCATTTCTTTCAACCTTGCCCTCAATATATGTTACTGGCCATGGTCAGAGACAGATACACGGCATGGTGGGGTGCAACAGCAGCTCTTACAGTTCATGAGCATCCAAGGAGCACGTTTGGGGCTGCTCAGGGCAATCCACCTCCCTCGCACACAAGCATGTCCAAAAAACCACCTTTCCTTACTGAGCAAAATGAATCCACGTAGCCATAATTAGACAAATATTGTTAAAGGAAAAGCTATATGTGAATGTAGACTAAACATAGCTCTTATGCCAGATAAAACTGTGTTCACTACACTGAAAGAGGAACTGTTCATGCCATAACAAACGGTCAAACACGATACTTCAGAACAAATATACATATATACTCCATCTATATTTACAATGTTGAAAAAGCATATAAAAGCCTGATCCAACTTCCAACACAGTCAAGAGAAAGACAACCATTGACTTTACAGAATGCTGAAGGAGGACATGAAATAGTAACACAACCTGGAGGACACAGGTAAGGTCATTTGAATGCTGGTCTTAGACCATAAAAAAGAAATTTTCGCAGTGTGAGTGAATTGATTGTTCAAGCTTCTGTTTGAAATACTTAGGAAACATTTGTTTCGGGAGTCCATACCTCTTAGCATTAGTATGACATTCAAGCTTATGTTCACCACTACTTTTAATTTAATTTCTTATCACCTAATGGTGACTTTGGGAAGCTGTTTGAGAAAAGTCTACCCCAATAGAGACCTTTCCCAACGTCTCCATCATGGAGCCTTCACCTTGCATGCTGCAGTCTGCCCTCTCTGCTCTTCACCATCCCTGGGAAGCTCAAGCTACTGTGGAAGGACCACCTCTTGATTTTGATAAACTCAGGAATCATCTCATGAAACCACCCAGAGAGAACAAGCGTGGAGCCTCGCAGGGATGCGTTAGCTAAAACCATTCCTCAGCCCCCAGTTTTGTGTCTCTATACTGCAGATTATTTTTTTACAAGAAAGCACACACAGGTCCACTGGAGACTGGAGCCACAGCCTCAAAGCTTTCCTCACCCTCTCTTTGTCGTATTTTTCCATGCAAACCTTTATCATTTGTATTTTATCATATCAAAATCACACTTCAGCAGTTAAATCAATAACCAGGAAGGTGCTATAAGTTAGAATTTTGGTGTAATCACCTGTTGTAAAGGAAATTTTTCATTTCCAGCTGACATAAATTGAAAATATCTCACATGAAAGTGAGGAGGGAGACCTTCGAAAAGAAATATTTGCCAGAAGCCATTTGCCATCCCACCAGTTTACATCCTTTTTGCTGTCACAGTTGATCATTTTTAAATGTACAGATTGCACTTTTATAAAATATCAAGGCTACCCAGGTACTATAATTTATTATCACAACATTTGAGAAGATATAGCAGGATTTATTTTGGGGGTTTTCAGCCTGTTTCTGTCAGGAGGCCAGCCAGGAACCAGATGCACACAGCATACCAACCTCGCTATTTCACCACAAGAGCCTAAAACTGGTGTGTGAAGCCTCCAGCACAAGAGGAACGTGGAGAGAAGAAGCCACGAACAACCCCCGAGCCACCTGCTGCAGCAGCAGCTTCCAGCAGGCACGACGATCACGGTAGTTCCCTTGCAACTGAGATACTCTGTCTGTCCATGGGGCAGCACATATGTGTTTAAATGCTGGCTAAGACCAGAGCTAGGGGTTCTACCAGGGCTCCCGAAATTATCTGGAGCAAAGCGATGCCAAGAAGCCATCCATACCACCTGGAAAACTGTTGCTTTCTCCCATCTCTCTCTTTTTTAATAATTCCTGTAAATGTTATTTTAGCGACACTTCAACATTTTGCACTGTTCCTTTTTGGCTTAACGCTGCCTCGCCATCCCCGCGGAAGGGCCTGAGCCTTGAGCTTTGCAGATTAAAGCCACACTTCAGCCAGACCGAGGGGGCACAAGCCCGCTCCAGCAACCCACTCCATTTCGCAAGAGACACCGGGCTGTGTTCGGAAGGGCAGGGAGGGGAAGAAGAAAAAGAAAAAAAGGAGAGCCCATGTATGCATGTGCATGCACTTGCACACCTTTTCTATGCTCTCACTCACAACCTTTAAAAAGAAACTTTCCAAGAGTTCAGCTAAAGTTAAAACAAAGCGGGTAACGTGAGACTCGGTGCCGGAGCCGAATGGAAAGTACACGGAGTCCGACTGACCTGCGCTGCCGTCCAGCGGCTCCCGCGAGACCACCCGAAAAAAGTTCCCTGCTTCTGCTGGAGCCGAGCGAGCCACATCGTCTCCCTCCAGGGGTGGTGCAGCTTCTCGCTAGAAGCCATAAATTAAAAATAAATAAATAAATAGAAGCAAAGGGAGGGGGAAGCGGGGCGGGAGGGAAAGAAAAGAAATCCCAAAGAGAAAAGGCCAAAAGGAAATGACCTCCCCTGCTATTAAATAGGTGACAGACGGGTATTATAAATGCATCACGGGTTGGAAGGGAAAGGAAGGGCGAGGAGGTGACACATTGGGCCCTTCGGCTCAAAGAGAGGCCGGGAAGGGGACAGGACCGCGGACGAGCGCAACCGCACGGTGGTTTTTTGGCGACAGCCAGGACAGACACGGCAAGACCGCTGTTGGCAGGACACATCCAGAACAGCAACTAGGAAAAGAGAGCGGCCGCAAAGCTCTGAAGGGAGGGAAAGGAGCCTCAGATCCTCTGGCTGCACCGAAGGGACACGGGCTTGGGTTGCATGGTCATATTTTCCAGTCAACTGCAAAGAGCTACATTAATTCCTCCAGCCGTTGCTTGCCTTTGAATGTGATCATAGGAAGGGTTTGCAGAGCAGCAGCATCCTGTTCCCCAACACAGCCAGGGTAATGTCACAGGTTTTTTTTATGGAGAGGAGAGCAAGGAGACAGAAGCTAATTACTTAAATAATTACCCAATTACTCTAAGCACCCTCAGCCTACCCCATCTCCACTCTGGGATGGGATGGGTGCAGCTGAAACTCCCACCACTAACTTGTCCCATCACATCTCGTGTAAAGCACTTCATCCCACCACCCAGGGCCAAAATTTCCTAAAACATTTTGGGTTTAAAAAGCTCAAAGCAAGCCCTGCTAACAGAAAACTCTGGGACACAGGTTTGCTGAGGAGCTGGTTATGGGAGCGGTCTATCTCTCAGTAGCCCAAACAGGAGATGATGGGAGGGCTGGGGGCAACCTGTCTGCTGCCCATCGCAGGGTCCTTCCCACCTGGGCTACCCTTGGGAAGTGTGTCCTGCCTTGCCTGATCCACCGCATACATCCTGCCCACCAGCCAGCCTGCCAATGCCATCTGCAGTTGGGTTTATGTTTTCAGCCCATGGCACTCTGCTGTGTCACCTCGATACGGCTGTGAGCTCCTGAAAGAGCCAACAGCAAGGGCCAGGGCACACACACAGCTGGAAATGAGCACCTTTCCCTTCCCTCCTGCCTGTCTTGTCCCGCCTCTGTCTGTGGCTGGGGAAAAGTAAAAGCTTTGGGCAGAAACTGGGTATCCTGGAGCCCACCAAACCCTCAGGGTGGGACAGACCTCAGAGCAGGGCCACCTCAGTCTGGCTGCTCAGGCCCACCTCCAGTCATGCTCTGAGTATCTCCAGGGATGGAGATTCCACAACATCTCTGGACAACTTGGTTCAACGTTTGTCCATCACCCCCTTAAAAAAGATTTTTCTTATTTTTAAGTGGAATTTCCTGTATTTCGATCCGTGCCAGCCAGTGAAGCCTCCCCCTGGCCGTGGAGACCCTTAGGTCCCCAGGGGGATGCAAAAATCCCACTTCTGAGGTGCCCCCGTTCCCTGGATAGGGGTGTGACCCTAAGAGCCCAAACCAGGAGAACACAAGCCCTTCAAGAGGAGATGCAGATGGATATGAAACAAAAAGTTTGGAGATTCAACTCTTTTTATTATGGAAGTCTATAAAATAGCCACATGGATTATTTTTTTTTTTTTAAGATCACAAAATACACAACATTCACTTTAATATGCGACACATAATATTATATACATATTAAAAACCACATGACTGAAACACATGTTCACACGGCACCAATTTCATAACGAAAAACCTCACAAGTGCTTTTTTCTTTTTTTTAATATTAAAAACAACTGTGATAAAACATATTAATATTTTTCCAGACAATGTTTACAATAAAGAGAAAAAAAAAATCATATTTTACTAAATAACAAATATTTAACAGCAAAACTTTATACTAAATATCTATTTTGAATTATAACAAAAATAGTACTTATAATAGTTTATAAAGACAGACAAAAAAATTTGTGTATAAAATAATATTATAGCAAATTGGACTGTGCTAAGAAAAAAAACAAAAACAAAAACAAAAACAAACAATTCTGAGATTCAAAGTGCTTTACTCTGCAAACCCACTGCAGCAACTTTTTTTTAGTCAAGTTATATTAGTTAGGAATGGAAAAACAAAAGCATGACTTACTTATGCCTAGATTAAATACTCACACACACAAACATTATATATACACATGATGTAAGCATATATATATAATGGATGTATGCATCTTACATTACTGCTCTCCAATCAACCACTCACTCAAAAGCATGTTTGGTTTTCACTTTGTAATGACATTGGAAGTTAAAATAAAAATTTCAGCGAGACCCTTCACTGATTTCCCGTAAGCACAAGCGGGACCGAGCCCTTTCGGAAAAGCCTGCCCCAGAGCTCTGGCTCGCCGCAGCGCGGCACGGAGCCCCCCGTGAGCTTTAACCAGACCTTTTCACCTTGCTGTCCCTTCCCCTCTCCAGCTTTCCCCTTTTTCAGCCTCCTCTCCCCCGAGCACGGTCTTATTCCCCTGACAGGTGTCGGATGGAAATGGGGGCTCCTGGGGAGCACCCGGCGGTGGGTCTTGGATGGGTTTTCACCCTGCAGCTCCCCCCTGCAGACCACCCACCTCCTGCCCCCGTCCCCACATCCTACAAGGGCTCATTGTCCACAAAGACCACGGATACCCTCACGTGCCACTTCCACCTTCCCCCAAATGCTCGCCCCTGGGAGACTCACCCCTTCCCATCGCATTCAGGTTTCTGTGCTCTTTTGCTTCCTTTTGCCTTTTGGGATTTCAATTGCAATTAAGCAACTTTTGTCACCGGGAAATTTTTCTCTCCATCAGGGCCAAAGAAAATACCTGAAATCTCAACAGTGCCTGAGCTAGCGGTGTTTCACTCAAAATTTCCAGGCTGGCAAACTAGCTGAGCCTCTGCTTCAGAGATATGGTGCACATAGCCAGAAGCTCCTGAGACCTTGCTTTTGGGTTCGGCACGTTGTTTACCGACCAGAAGGCAAGGTCTGGATCTGAATGGCATCTCCTAGAAAACTGGGAGTTTTCTTTCAGGTTAAATAAACCTGAAAATCAAGCTGTGCCACCGTGGTGTGAGCGGAGACCATCCACCGGGCTGCTCCTGGGGGGTTTCTCACAGCTTGGCTGACGGCAATCCCACCTCAAGTGCTTCTCCTGGCTAAAAAAACTGTCTCCCTCCTCCTTGCCCCCACCAGACGACAGGCTGGCAAAGGCAGCCATCACCATCGCTTGCTTCACACTTCCTTCGACCTTCCAAAGAGGCACCCACTCATCAAAAGCACAACCTGCAAAGCAACCTCGTAAGCCGCATCTGCCCCTTCGCCTTTCTTATTTCAACCCCTCTGACATATCTGGACACCTTTAAAGCTGAAAGCCAAGCTGCCCACCCAAGCACAAGATCTTTTCCCATCACGGTTAGGAGAGGTCTCAGCCATGGTCCTTGTGTTGTTCTTTTCCACCTCAGAGGTCAAGAGATGGGAGAGGAGTGGGGCTGGGCAGGCTGGGCAGAGACGCCTCAAGTCAGAGAGGGATCTCCCAGCCCAGTGCTTGGCTCTGGTCTGAACCAAACACCTGCCGGGGCACTTGGGGAGCTTTTGCTCTGCACTCACGTGCGAGGCCGTGTCTGCTTTCAACACAACCCGCCCATCTCTCAACCCAGAAGCCGCTTGCATACAAAAAATAAAATCAAATAAACCCACCCAGCAAATCAAATGCAAGATACCTTGGTGGCCGCTTGCTTGTGCCGGAGAAGCTTTGGGCAGGGCACCTCTCCTGGGTTAGCGGTGGGATGGGGCGGACAGCGTGCAAGGAGCCCACCGCTTGCTCTCCTTCCTGCCGAGCTCTCCCATCACCAAACAAAACCCAAACACAAGACAAACAATGCATACGTTGGCTTATTTATAGAGATCACCTTTAATGCAAATGCCTCCCATGGAAGAGGATGCACCGAAGCGAGCAGCTCTGTGCGGGGCAGCTTTGCTCAGTGCCCCGGTGCTCACAGAGCCGCGGTGGGTCAGCGGGGCCATACAGTTCTGATGCTGGTGCCTGCACCTTTGGGGAGAGCAAAGGCACCGAAATGCCCCCAAAAAGGCTTCCTTTGCATGGGAAAGGGGCTGGTGAGGGGCTGTGGTGGGGGAATGGGTGCACACAGGCCGTGTAGCAGCAGCAGGAAACTCAACGAGGAAAAAAGGACACCCCCCCTACCCAGAGCCCCAAATGCAAAATACATTTTGCAAAATGCAAATATGCACTTGTCCGAGGCCTCAGAGGGATGGTTCACCACCCGTTCGGCCCTGGACAAGACACCACAGGGTTTTTCGGTCCCGCAGCAGAGGCAAAACAGCAGCCCCCCTCCCCAGCCTGCCCCAGCACCAGTGGGAGAGGGCACGGGAACGGGCATCGCTCATCTCCCCCTTGCCAAGGAAAGCCTCCAACGCCCCGAAACAAAAAACACAACCAAACAAATGAAAAAAAAACAAACCAAAACAAAAAGCCAACTCAAAAAAACAAAACACTGTTATCACCAGCTAATTTAACACTGTTAAAAAAAAAAGATCGGAGGCCACCCGAGAGCCGCCCCGGGACGCCAGACCTCTGATCGTCAGCTGATTTCCAAAGCCTTTCCCGCAGTCAGGCCTTTGCAGCGCGCCTCCTCGCAGCAGAAATGTTTTATAGATATTTATATATATATATATATAATATTTAGATACTGTGTATGGTCAGACATCCCAGCTCAACTCGGGTTTTGCAACTCTTCCTCCTTCCAAATGAAACGAGACACACGACGACACCCCAACCTTCTCCGCGCCCCACGGGAAGAGCAAAAGGGTTTTGGCAGCTTCGCTGGTGGAGAAAGCAGTCCCGACCCGGAGGCTCTGTGAAGCAAGCGTCGTGGAGAAGCTTCTCGTCCCTCTCTCCTCCCCTCCTGTTCGTCCCCTTGCCCCCACCCCACCCCTCAGTCCCCCGGCCGCCCGTCCCTCGCGCTGCCGGTGTGGGCTTTACACTGTTGCCCCCAGCATGGCATCTGTCCCTGTCAGGATCTCATTCTGGTTGGAATCCAGTCCGAAAAATTTGACCTTGAGTCCATCGACCGGGTGGACCACGGGCACCAGGGTGATTTTGGGGAAAGTCCTGGTGGCGAGCTCAAAGCGGCTGGTGCTGGCCAACTCAATGGCCAGCGCCTTGAGGAAGAGCTTGGCCAGGTGCTTGCCCAGACAGGTCCGTACGCCTCCTCCGAAGGGGAGGTAGTGGAACCTGCCGTCCTTGTCTTCGCTTCGACCCTGCCCAAAGCGGTCAGGGTCAAAGACATCCACGTCCTTGAAGACGGGGGCAGTGTCGTGGGTGTCCCGGATGCTGTACATCACGCTCCAGCCTTTGGGGATTTGGAAACCCTGCAGAGAAGAGGGAAGGGGTGGAGAGAAAACCAGAGCAAGTCAACCCTGCTGTAAAAAGAGAGGAAGCAGGAGGACAAGATAAAGCCATTTGGCTTTGTCTGCTTTTTCTGCATTTTCTTTGGGATTATTACTTGTGTGTGATGCAGATTTAAAAGAAAACCAAAAAGCACAGTGCAAAGGGCTGGGAGATGGGAATTCTAAGTTTATTTCTGCCTCTATCCCTAGGACCCGCCGGATGATCCGTTGCTATTTATTTGCTTTGCGGTCGCTGGCAGGAGTCGCCTACCAGGAACCCCGTGGTGCTTCACTGCCGCCGAGCAAGGGGAAGCAGCTTTTCTCGTGCCTGTGCTGTGCCCCGTATGCCAGCCAGCCCCCCCCAGAGCATCCCATGGCTTTGCTCACACCCTGCTGCCTGTCAGCCCCACACACCCAATGTACGTGTCAGGGCCTGGGCAATGAGAAACAGTGTGGATTGATCATCCCCTGAGCACTTTACAAGGTTTCCGACTCAAATCATTGCATTAGTAGGATTTACAGCAACAAGCCAGGTCTCAAGATTTTGTTTTGCTAGTAGGAAATTCCAGCCATTGCAGTGAGTAATGCGCCTGTCATCCAGCAGCCTGGAGATGCCCTTTGCAGTAAACCTTTCCCTTGTCACACCCCAGTTCAGATTTTGGCGTCAAACTTTGTCACGAGTTGCTCTTTAAAGCATCACGCCTGTCTCCTCTTTGACAGCTTGAGTGCATCCCTTCCCTGCCACAGGCCAGATCCCATCACTCTCCTCTGAATCCAGAGCAATTCCACCCTCCATGACCAGCAGGACCTGATTTGTCCTCCCTGATGTCTCGTCTAAGCCAGGCTCGAGCAAGCTTTGCAACATCATGCAAAGGGCTGTTACGGGGAGCTCACAGTGCAGCCGCATCCCAGAGAGATGGCGATACTCACATCCAGCTCGAAGGTTTGCAGCACCGTCCGGTACCCCCCGGAGATGGGGGTGAAGAGGCGAAGCACCTCCTTGATGACGCAGTCCAGGTAGTGGAGGCTGTTGATGTTGTCAAGCCGGAGGGAGCCCTCGCAGATGCAGCCGTTGTGGAGGATGCCCTTGCTGCGCAGCTCCTCCCGCAGCTTCTCCAGGACCCGGGGGTGTTTGAGGAGCTGCATGATCAGAGAGGTGCTGGCGCTGGCGGTGGTGGCGTACGCAGCGAAGATGAGCTCCAGGGTGCCATCCTGAAAGACAAGAGCAAACCCAGGGTAAGAAATGGGATGGACAGACAGGCCAGCAGCCGTGGCACGTCAAGGGACAGGCACACAGGCTGCCGTGGGGAATTTTTGTCCCCAGCAGCTCTCCAGCCTGGTCACATCTAACTGCAAGGTCTCTCCTTGTGCAGGCACAGGTCTTGGACACCCACCATGGGGAGCTTCCCGCAGAGCCTTGGAAGATGCTGTGGACCAGAGAGGCGGAAGAAAAAACCCTGGGAACGGCTTTTGATAGCACATGAAGGAAAAGTTATGCCATGACCCTGCTGCAGATAACAAGGTGCTGAGGGCTCATATGCCCTGCAAAGGAGGCACTATAAAGCTGCGTGGGTCAAGGGATGGAGCTGGTAGGCTGAAAGTTTCAGCAAACTTGTACGGTCTTCTGGTGTTCCCTGGAAATGCTTTTTAGAAAGGGCTGAGCATGACCTGCAAATAAATATGGCCCATAGGAAAGCTTGTTGGTACCATAATCCCACAGACCGGGATTCACCTGCAGCTCCAGCAACACACTGTGGCCCCCCAGCTCTCACCGGCCATCTCAGGTCTGCCCGAAAAAATCCTCCTTGCAGCAGCTCACACTTTGCTCTCTGGGGAGCCCTTGCTCTGAGCACAGCGAGCACCAGGTGACCATGGAGAAGATCTTTACCTTCAGCTCCTGCATGGTTAGCTCCTTGCCATGCTCTTTGCCACTCTCTATCAGGATGTCCAGCGCATCGGCGTAGTCTTTGCCCTGCGTGTTCTGCAGTTTCTCCTGGATGGCTTTCTCCAGCCCCTTCTGCAGTGTCTCACGTGCCCGGATGCCCTGTGGAGCAGGGAGCCATCAGACTACGTAGGACACAATGTTAACACCACCATCCCCAGCCCAGAGTCCCCAGGAGCTGGAGACGTGCTCAGGACAACAGGCCTAAGTAATACAACTGTAATTGCAGATGCTCAAAGAGAAGTATAAAGATGCTGAAGTTGTTCCCTGGGCAGGAGGAGCAAGCCCCGAGTGGCCAAGATTACAGGCAAGAGTAATCAGCACCTACGTGCAAATGATAGGTCTGATGTGGGAGCCCCAGTACTGCACCAGTTCACAGGCCCCCGGCTCATTCTGGGATGTATGACAAACCCTGGGAAAATCGTCTCTCAAAGGAAAGTCAATTCATCCAAAAGGATCCTCTTCCCGGGACCATAATGGGCTTCCCAAGCAATTTTATCACCTGGTCTCAGTAAAGCAATTCCTATCCAAGTGCAGCTGTACCGGGCTAACCTGCTGCTACAAATGCTTCAGGGATGCAAATGGTTGGGGTCATCCATGTGGCCAAATAACGGTAATAAAATTTGCAGTGATCATCACAAAAATAAATTTTAAACCCCCATATTTCTGTTACCAAAATTCCCCATGAAAAAAAATTACGATTTTTTGTCTACGGTTTTTGTTATGTTTTCATTTTGCACCATTCATCAGAAAACTAGAACAGTTCTTAGAATTAGAAGGTCCACTGACTTGTTTCACCCTGAGGACAGGAGGGAATTAACAGGACAAGGGTCGCACAAACAAAAGAACACAGCAAAACTGCCAGTTACAGGTGAGGGAAAATGATGCATTAAATCTGGGCAAGTCCTGACTATATTCTCCCTTGCATCAAACCGCACAGTCCCTAGCGCTCCAAAACCCTATGAATGGATCTTCCTCTCCACTGTACCAAAAAAGGACTTTGTAGCCCAAAATGAACTCACTTCCACAAGTGAGAGGGTGAGAAGACATCCCACCGAGAGCCTTTGGGGTTGGGATTAGCCACCACCCCATTGATGTCAGATCAGTGTTATCAGCTGGCGGAGGACTCAGCCCAAATCTCTTACCCTCCTGTAGCCACTGAAGGGCAGATCCACAGGCAGGGAGAAGACATTCTCCACAAACTGCTGGTAGACCTCAAAGAGGCGGTTGAGTTCTTCATCGGGGATGCGGAAGCCCAGCAGGACACGGATGGCCATGCGGAAGGTGAGCTTCTGGGTCTCATGGTAGACGTTGATGGACTCAGGGTTGCTGCTCCAGGCCCGAAGGGTGTCTTTGATCACCAGCTGGATCTTGGGGAGATAGCTCTCCAGTGCCTCATGGCTGAAGATTTTGGAGAAAACCTATCAAAGAAAGCAAGCAGAGATTTCTACACAGCCCCAACACCCTGCTCTTTGCCTTCTCTAGTAACCAGCTTGCACCCACAAAAATGGACATCACAGGTCTCCTGCATGGAGCAGAGGACTCATCATCATCCAGAACCCATCATCCAGAATCACCGATTCCTAAAACAGCTGTCTAAAAGGGTTGATGGAGATCAGCCAACAGATCCTCCGCAGGCTGATCCCCACCACAGCCATCACAGACGATGGGCAATAACATGGTGCAAACCAGAGATGGGAGGAAACCCTTCACCCTGCGCGTAGCAGGGAGGATGGAGCCAGCTTTCCCACAGCTCTGTCTCATGCCTCCCAGTCACATTCATCCCAGGATCTGGATGCTACTAATACACCTCTTCCACTGGGATTCTCTAGTATCTAACATTACGGTTGTGCATGCACGCAGACACACGCACGTTTTTCTCTCCATGGGAAGACTTGGCGGTTTCTCCCACCCATCAACCACCCTTTTTAAATATATGTAAAAAATTAAGTAAAATAATTATTTTGAGGCATTTAGGAACTCTGTGAAATCTGGCTGAACTGAGGCAGGGGTTCGAGTGGGGAAGAGAAGCACACACGCACACAGAGGTGGCGATCGCACACAGCTCATTTCCTTGGGAAACCGGGAAAAAAAACCTGATGTCAGCAGACAGTATTAATTTAAGCTCTGCGAGTAAACACTGCGCGGGAGTGGGCCTCCCCAGGCCCCCGATGCTAACGGCTCCTTACTCCAATTTGGGCCAGGGCCCGCGTTGCACGAGGAGCTCAGCAATGCCAGGAATGTCCCTTCAGCCCTCCCCGGCGCAGCCCACAGCACACGCTTTCATTCGGCATCCCCGCTGCATCCCTCCCAGAGTGCACCGGAGGAAAAAGTGCTGTTTGTTTATTTTTTATTAACCTACACACACACACACACAGGGCAGTAGGCACACACGCACCGCCACATGCCAGGCCTCCAGGAAAATCAAATTAAAACAGGCTCCCAAGGAGGGAGCTGCAAGCCAGCGTAGCCTCCACCGGTGGCCGATTCCCGGGGGGGCTCAGGGCACGGTGGGGGGGCTGCGAAGTTATCAAACCAACAAGAGGAGAGAAATCAAAGCCACCCCCTCTTTCCATGAGCGCCGGACTCGCTGGAGCTGTAAATGTGAGAATTTCCTCCGCAGTCAGCACTCAAAGGGAAAGGTAATATTTTCCTGGCTGCGACCCCTCATTGCTAATGCACATCGTTCACTGGGATTTTGTTTGGTGAAATAACACCTCTGTCCCCTCGCAGCCCCGGGCAGGAGGCTCGACAAGAGCCGCTTCATAAGGCACCGGGCTCGGGCTGAGCCCTGAGCAAAGCTCATCACACGATACACGGTGGGGCAGAGCTCAGAGGCTCCCCACGGAAACATCAGCACGCAAACGGCACGGTAGGAGGGACGGGAAAGAAAATGCAAGCAGACCAACAGACAGATCCGCCTGCAGACAGACAGCCGTCCCTGGATGGCTACGCAGAGCAGAGGCATGAATGAACGGAGCGGAGGAATGAATGAATGAACAGCGGGGCAGCGAGATCACGGCAAGGGCGCGAGACGGTGCGGCTGCTGCCTCTCTGCCGCCTCTCTGCACTTCACAAGCTATTTTTAAGCCTAAAAAGGGCAACGATGCTCAGGCAGACCTGCCTGTGTGAGGGGGTGAGTGAAAAAGCAGCCTCTTGGAACAGAAAAGCTGGAGGTGCTAAAGCTGAGTCCCTCGGCTGCCTGGGGAAGGTATGAAAGGAGTTGGGAAAGGGCTGGCTCCTGGTGGCCATGAGCAGGACACCAGGCTTTGATGGAGTGCCAGCTGGAGGATTGCTGGCAGCCACGAGATGCTCCACAGGGATGGGACAGGACTTCCTGAGTGAGGCCAGCGAAGCGACACCCATGTCTCCCCATCTGGCTGGCATCGGCCCTTCATCCATGCTGGGGGGGTGGGATAAGGACAGAGGCTCCCAGTGAATCACCCCGCTCTTCCCAGGGGATTCCCGTGCCTCAGTTTCTCCAGCTGAAAGCAGAGCCAGTGAGGGGACAGCCTCTGCTTAAGGAATGCTGATGCTGCAGCCCTGCTTGGAGCCACCATCCCGACGGAGGTGGCCCCTGGGGCTCCTGACTTGGGGCTCCTGACCTGGGACCTCCTCCCCCAGCTCTGCCCCACATCTCCCACAGCGCTCGGGGACCCTCTGCACCCTGCAAAAAGTACAGCAGCCTAAGAAATGCCTCTTGTCTCGCCGTGCAAAAGTGCTGCAGTGGTGCAGAGAACCAGCCTGGGGCTGGACCCACATCCCGCAGCCCAAGCCAGACTCTGAAGAGGAGAGTGCCCGTCCCAAGGAGCAATGTGCAGCAAAGGCGCAGAGGAGGGGACCCTCAGGAAGAGAAGACTGAGCCCCTACAGAGGTCAACACAGCACCTACCCAGCCTGAAAGAGGGGGAGCATTTAGCACTAGGGGGTTGGGGGTGCAGGGGTGGGGATAAAATCTTTTTGCTCTTTTTTGAGCTGTCCTTTTGCCGTCAGGCTCCTCCAGCCCCAGCCAGCTGCATCCCTGGTCTGCTGGATCCTGCAGCTCCCGGCCACAGGGCCGGCTCGCTGCAACGTCCCGTCCGCTCGCCGCCACTGCGCTCCACGCCGCCTAATCCCAGATGTCAGCGGATCCTTCCCCAGCCAGACACAAGTCTGGATCCCCTTCCAGTCACCTCCAGTTCAACCCTGCATCTTTCCAGTTGATTAAAAAGGAGGAAAAGGCAGCCAACTTTCCCGGACAAACCTCCGCGCGTTTCTAGCCTAAAATTCCTGCGCCCTCTAGTGAAGTCCAACAGAACGTCTCGACCGCTCGCTGGAGCAAGACCAGGCAAAGGCAAGGAGCATCGGTGCAAAAAAAGCTGCTGCAGAGCTGCCAAGAGGCAAAATCAGCATCAAGGGGATGCTCGGCTTTGCTAACACTGAGATGCAATAGCCCAGCCATGGTGGGGGTCTGGCCAGGTGGCCTCAGTGGCAGTGCCAGGACAGTGGCCAGGACTTTGGGGGGATGCTGGAAAGAGCCCCCATTTATTGTGACATTTTGATATGTCTCAAAAAAGCCAAGTCTGGGGATTTGCTCTGTCTGAGGGCAATCATTTACACCCACACACATGCGCTCGCCCTGTGCTGAGGGAGACACCACCACCCAGAGAGCCTGGCTGGAAACTTCCGAATCCACCTCACAGTAGAAACAGGATACTTAAAGATTTATGGTTTTCCTAAGGCAGAAAACTCCTTCCCAGTGTCTCAGTTCCAGGATCTCCTGAACGGATCCAGCTCTGTGTGACAGCGAACTGCCCCCAGTCCTGGCTAGAAAGTACCCCAGCGCCATCCTTACACCACACCGAAGAGGAGAGGACGTTCAAGTGAAGAGCCCTGAGCTTCAACGCAGTGTTTCCATGTGTAGCAAAGTTTAGCAACTGGGGTGGAGAGAACTTAGCAGGGGCAATACTTTTAATCACGTTACCCCTCCTTGGTGCCAGCCAAGGCTCCCCACTCCCAGCACCAGCTTCAGCCCCTGCCTTTTGCCATCCCCGACCAGCAGTTCCCCTGCTCCCGCCTGGCACATCAGCATGGCAAAGAGGGAATGGAGCTTTTCCTTCCACACCTCCAGGAGGAAAACTTATGCTTTGGGATCAAACACCTGCATCTCATCCAGTCCATGCTGGCCAAAGCTGCTGGCCCAACCAAATGAAGGCACAATGAGCGTGGAGATGTTTTCACGAACCAATTTGGCACCCGCTGGTGGTTTGGCCGGCGGGATGTGTCAGGAAGCATCCAAAGCAATGTCTCAACCTGGAGACGTACTATTTCTTCCTATGTTTCAAAAGACCAGGCGGTGTTTGTCCCAGCCCCATCCTGTCGCCACGTTATAATGGATGTCTGCCTCTCTCCAGCATCAGACATGGACCTGCCAGACATGGAGCCCACTGCCATGCTCCAGCGGGCTTGTAAACTGTGATATTTTTGGAGCAGGATGAGAAGGCTCATGGGCAAGAGGCTGCCCTGGTACCAAGAGCATGAGCAAAGGAAAAACACAGCAAAAAAAGTTGTGAAGGTTATGCAAGGCACCGCAAAGAGGGGAGGACCTCCACCAAACCCCACTGCTGCCCTGACACTCTGCCATCTATTTACGAATGGCTTTGCCTTTCACATGCACACATCAAAGAGCTGATCCCTTTTCTCCCTATGCTGTAATTGGAAAATGGAACACATGGACCACTCCACACTCTCCTGCCATGCTCCATCATGGGAGGAATCCAGGCCCGTATAGAGGGAAAAGCCCAAAGTTTCAGCTCCCAGCCACCCAGAACGAGCAACGCTGGGTTTGCCCATCACAGCACTGCACTGCATGCAGAGTGCAGGTGAGGAGCGTGGGTGTCCTGGGGAAGCAGCAGCCTCTCCCAGGGAGAAATGCAAAAGCCCCATGAACGCTGTGACCCATCTCCAAAGGGAGTCTGGTTACAGTAGCTGGAGTCTCCAAACTCAGCCCAGCTGAAGATAAGAAATGGAGTGCCTTTGCAAAAGGCAGTTTCACTGAAATTCGAATGATTCTCAAAAAAATGTGGTGGAAAAAAAATGTAAAGATCATTTCGGCATCCTTGGGCCACGTTATGATGCTCATGCACCTTTCATGGTTGCCCATACCACTAATTTTTTATTTTTTTTTTTTTTTTTTTAATCATCTAGGGTTGTAAGAAACTCTAGCATTTCATATTTCCACTCAAGTTCAGCATAAAAACAAGTCCAAGCTCCCCATTTCCCCACAGCTCAAAAATCTCCATGTCCAAGCATCTCCTACAAACTCTCCACATGGCTTGGGAGACTTCACTTTTGACCCAAACTCCTTTAACAGGCTATCAGGTCAGAGGGGCTGTGATGCTCGGGCTGTCGGGGAGAGCAAGGAACATCCTACCACCCTACATCTGTCTCAGCACCTCCCTCTGCAAAACTGCCTCGTGTCTCAAAAACACCCGCCACCACTACCAAAACGCAACCAGCTACATAGGCTTCTTACCCCACTTTATGGGGCTACCTTAGCACACTGCGGTTCTTCAGCATCTGCATGCCTCCACCACCTCTGAAGCACTGCTCCAAGTGCCCCTATTTACTCATGAGGAACCAGCGCATTTGAGGAGACTCAATTCACCTTACGTATTGTCACCACTCTTCAAGGAGGGAATCAAACACAGGGAGGGAAAGAGAAAGAAGTTATCACATCAACAGATAGTGTGGCAAAGAAATGGGAGCTGTGTCCAGCCAGATGTGATTAGAAAGGTGGGATCAGCTGGCCACAAAGAAGTCCAATGGGGTATGCACCCCCCCTGCCTGTGGCTGGTGTCTTTGGCTGGAGCCGTGGAGAAGGAGCATCCCGCAAACCCACCAGGCACACAGCTGCATGGTCAGAGAGGCCATTCATTGGCATCAGACGGCCGGATCGAACTGGGATGAGCTATCCCGTTTGGGTTTGGACCACAAACTAAGTCCCAGATCTGTGGTGTGGAGATGAGAATCTACCCAGAGCTAAAGAGGAGGAGAGCAGCTTGCCCAGGCAGCAGGGATACTGCCCTGCCCACCACCATGGAGCCAATGGAGGAGAAATATTAGGAGAAAAATCCCCTTTCTGCTGACCCCCTGCATCTTCCTGGAGCACGGAGGAGGGACCAAAGGGAAGGAACTCCACGCATTTAAGTAACCCAGAGCACAGACTCTAGAGACAAAGCCAGACTTGGCAAAGAAACCAGCCTCAAGTGCTCTTCCATGGGAGCACTTAGTCCCTGATCCTGCCAAGTGTTCCACAGGCTGGGAGCAGAGCAGAGCATGTGGGGTGGTCACACTCACAGAGGGGACGAGAGGGAAACACCCACCCCATGACACAGCTCACCCCATCCCAAAGGTGAAATAAATATGCCTTTCTGAGCACGCGTGTTGTCTTGGCAAAAATAGGGGAAGACTCTTGGAAAAGTGTTTCCCCCAGCAACTCTGCTGCCAAAAGCCTGGGTAAGGTCTTGCAAGACCTCCGTGCATCGTATGGAGATGAGCACACACCTGACAGCGCAGAGGTGTGCCTGCGTATCCACGCAAGAGCTCCTGCAGACGTAACAACGAGGCCTCTTCTGAGCTTTAAACTGAGCTGAGGGAGGAGATGACAAGGGCTGAGATGACCCAAGGCCACCATACAAACTTGAGGAGAAGGAAGCTGAAGAGCAAGCTGGCTGACAGAGAGATATATTCAGGGGTAGAAGTGCCACCTGAGAAGTGATGGAGAGCATCGTTAACCTGAAGCAAAGCACTCAGTCCCCAGAGGGATGGGCGGGATATTACGAATCACAACTTAGCAGATTGCTCAAGCTGCTTGGAAGGATGGAGTATGATGCAGTAGAAAACCAAAGCTACACAAAGACAGTGTAGGACAGATCCTGAGCCTGAAAATCTACCCCCTCCCCTATCTCTGGGATAAGCTCCTGGCATCCCCCGTTCCCGCTCTGAAGTGGGCCCTGGACCCACGCAGAGCCGTGGGCTGCAGGCTGCAGTTCCACCCAGCACAGAGCACTGCAGCCCGAGGAGGGAGCTCATCTTCTCCGTGCCTCACAGGACATCCAACAACTTCTATCCCAGATGACACAGAAAGGCAGAAAAGCCTACGTGAAAGAGGTTCAGCTCGCAGCGTATTGTACAGCTCCTGGCTGTAACCACGACCCGACACAGCACAGCTTCTCAAAGCAGGGTCTGAGCTTGCGGGGCATTTTGGGGTGGAAGGTGCTATGAAAAACACATGAAATTTGTCTTTCAGCCAGGAGCGCCTGTGCTTTGCTTTTTTTTTTAATCCATTGGAATTACTCTGGATTTACACCACTGTAGATGACAGCACTATTTGGTCTAAAGTCAATGAGCCGACCTAGCTGACAAATTCTTCCCCAAGACCGCGAGCGGGAGCCCTCCTCCATCAATGAAAGCCTTTTCTCCGGCTCCAGTGGCTTTTGCCCATGGATTAAAGCTCACGGGGCAGCAGCGCAACACGGACATGCCGAGGAGGGGCTGGAGGCGAGCCAGCCGATGGCAGCTGGAATCCAGCCCGCTTGAGCTGACTGATACAATTTGGGGGAGGAGAGCGGCGGGGCTGGGTGGAAATGCAAGGGAAAAAAAACCCAAATCCTAAAAAAAACCCTCTTAACAACTTGGGTCAGGATTTTTTGTAGTGGGAAAGGTACGTTCCTGCCGCCTCCCATCCCTCCTTCCTCCTCCCGCCCCTCTCCCCCATCTCCGTCCTTCCCTCCCTCCCCCCCCAGTCCAGCCCACAGCAGCTGGTTTATATTTGGCTGTAAATTTATGGCCCCTTTTGTGTTCTTAATCCTCTTGCAAACTATATTAAAGCCTCAGACCTTTCTACTTGGTGCTAATAAGCTCAACACTTGTATGCCTCCGAGGCAGAACATTAATTGTGGTGTGTTAATGAATGATGTAGTTTTGGACAGTGAGACAAAACAGGCCGTTTCTCTGCACCACTGTCTGCTTCCTCCTCGAGTCTCCAGGTCTAGGATGTCTACCCAGCCCACGGACTGCTTTTATTTTATTCTTTCTTTTCCTTTTTTAAGCCAGCTGTGCCTATTTTGGGATTACTATGCTGGAACAGAGCACGGCCCCGGCAAGTCCAGTGCTTTCCTGCCAAGGCTGGATGCTTCCGAGGAAAGTCTGAGTCCCAACTTCCCCGCGCACCGTAGCACACCCGCGCCGGCAGTGCGTATCCTGCACGGGGAAACTCCTTCCTGGCCCCAGGCGCTGCTCAGTCTCAACCTAAAACCTAAGGACCATGCGTCCCATTTCCAATTCCCATTTCCTTCTCCACTGAGATGCTGGGGTCCCTCACAGGCAGAGGCACAGGAGCGCCTCCCTCCCTGTTTGCTGAACTTCAGCTTCCCACTGGCCTTACATCCCATAAAACCAGAGCCCACGCTATCACCACGCCTAAGAGCAAAGATTTGCTTTGTCTTTGTTACAGCTCGTATTGACCCAGGGATCGACACTTCCAAGAGACACACACGGTAAATCTGGAGCGACTGCACTGATTTCACTGGGGTTTCACGGGTAGAAATGGGAGCTCACGGGTGGAAAAGGGAACTGGAGATGCCTACAAGGAGAGATCTAGGGTGAGAGGCGTAAAGGATTGAGTGAACAGCCAGGGACAGGGTACGGCAGAGGTAGCGTGGCTGTGTCACCAAAACAAGAGCAGGATGGGGAGAGCACCGGAGCATGGAGCAAGGAGTGCCCTCAGCCAGTCACCGTCCCCAGTCAGCCCTTCCCAATGAGTTACTGTAGAAGAGCAGGCGCTCGCCTCCCTTGGGACATGTCACATCTGACTGCAGGGGATGATGTGCATCCTTCATGTGATGGGGAGGGACAGGGATCTGCCACTAAAAAGCCAGAGCAAAGACATGCTCATGCTCGGGCCAGATGCAAAAGTAATGTGGCTACTCCTGCCAGCAACCTGCAAGGTGATTTTGAGACAAAGATGCCACCGCGGAGGAACAAGCTGCAGCACGGGTGGCCCAGATCCTTCTCTGACATCAACATAAACTCCATGACCCAACAGCAGTCACAGCCTCTCAGTAGATATTTATCTCAGGAGGGCGGCTGAGGAGTTTTGGGTTGCTTTTGTTTACTACTTGTAAACTGTTCTTATCGACCAGCTTCATCTCAGGCCAAGGACAGAGCCAACACTGATGACATCTGCAATAAAGCGATACCCCTGATGCAGGCAAGCCCTGCTCCCAGCCCTGCTGTCACGTCCCCGTGAAAGTTGACTTTATACCCAGAGACTCCCTCTCTAATAACTGGAGAGTTCATTTCCCAAAAGGGCGAATTTTTCTCCAATTTATATTAACTTTGACAGCTTCCTGCAGGGGAGCTTTAATAAATAGGGGGTGGGCAAAAAGAGAGCTGCCGGCGTGTTAATATGGCTTTGTTCCTCCTGAGCACCTTTGGCATGCGCATCTCGGAGTCTTTTATCAACACCTCTAGAATTAAAGCTTCTGGTAGCCCAGGGATGGAGAATAGGATATTCACCCACTTTATGGAAGGAGATACTGAATCCATACAAGATTCTGGAAAGAAGCTGAGACAGGGAAACAGCAAGCCGAAAAGAAGAGCTCTGGAGACTCAGCTGTCCAACCCAGCTCTGATCCTGTCGCCACCAAGGGCAAAGTGTCCTACAGCAGATGCAGTGGCGATAGCTGCAATTTGCTGATCTCAAAATTACATGGAAGAGTTAAAACTCTTTGGAAAGCTTCACAACACATGGCCAGCAAAACAGCCGATTTCAATGGCAAGCTACCAGAAACATCATGTAAGAACATGTTGGGTTTAAAGCTCTATGCTAGAGCTCATCTTCACATCTCAGTGGCAATCTGTCCCATCAAGAGGAGAGAGACCACGGCTCGACTGCCAGGGAATGATGAAAGAGTATCTGCCAGTGCTGCTGCAAATAAGTGCGACTCCACTGGCTTTTAGAAAGACGGCGAGGATTTATCGCAGGTGGTGACCGTGTAAGGGTTGGTGGAACAAGAGCTAGAGCTGACCCCAATGGATGGAGTGCAGCAGAGGGTGAGCACACGGGGTTTCACACTCCGCCTTTCCTTGTGTTGGCCAGCATCCTGTGCTGCAAGCAACCTCATGAGAAATTATACCTCATGTACAATTTCTGGCAAGGCCAGAGGAGGAGAAAGCACTTAAAAGGAAGCAAAGGCTCAAGCTTAGAGATGAGGTAGAAAATAGAATTTGAGAGGTGGATGGAACTACTGCTCCAGAAAGCCCTACAATGCTTTACACTGAATTATCAACAACCTAAAGGTTTCCTAGGAAATACTACTGCTCTTCTGCACGGAGCTTTCAGACTGCTCCGATTCTTTTAATATTTCTATTAATACTAGCATCCTTACTATGAAAGTTGGCTAATTCTGAGAAAAAACGCTGCCTTCTGACAGCAAGTTCTTTGCTGGGTTCCTCAGCGGTTCAAGAGGAAGGTACAGACTGGGTATCTGAGAGAAAAACTTCCACCTAGAAGGAGCAAGCTTAGATCTTAAATCTAGTGCTTCCTCCTCATACCTCAGAGCCACAGCAGCAGGGCAGGGAGAGTTAAAAGTCAATGCCATTTAACAGCAACAAAAGCTCAGGGCTAATGAACTCGAAAGACGCCAGCAATTTCTGCTGGTAGAAGGCACCTGGCCTGGAAAAAGCTTTAATCTGGTCATCGCAATCTCGCCAAGAACAAAATGATCTATTTTCTTCCCATTAGAAGCAGGTTCACCTTATCTCTGCATGCACAACTCACGCGGTCCAGGGCGAGGGATGGTTTTGCGTAGGGGAGAAGGCGATCCAAGCAGCTGCCAGGCTCAGGGAGCACCCAAGGGTGCGTGACGCATGAGATGTTCAGCTCCGTGAGAACAGTAATTAAAAGACCAAGTGAAGGAATCAGAATAACCTCCCATTTTCAAAGGGAAGGGAACCAGCTGAGCCCAGTGTACCCAACCTTGTGCTGCTGAAAGAGAAAGCTTAAGAAATAATTAGCTACTCTAAGCATTGCCAGCCCGCTGATCCAGAGAAGGCGTTTGTGCTCAGGTACACCAGAGCTCAAAGCAGTGGCAAGGTGTGCGAGCAGGAGCAAGGGTCATCCTGGGACAGCGTTTTGTCAGAGCACTTGTTCTCAAGAGGTTTTGGGCCATCCCTCAGGCAGGAATTAGGATCCTTGCCAGCTTGGGATCACCCGTGATGCCAAAAATCGGGAAGGCAAAAGGGCTTTGAGGAGGAGAATGGAGATCCAGACCAGCCTTGGACTCAGAAAAACCTGAAAGCATTGGGATTCACCGCTTAGGGTGGGACGTGTATTTCCCACTAGGAAAAAACAGCAAAAGCAAGAACATCGGGTATGAATATCAAGGGAGAGAGGCTCTCCCCCTTCTGTGCTGCTGGCATCGCTCCTTGCTGGTGCCGGCACTCCCCAACTGAGCTGTGGTACAAATTATAAGTCCATCAGGATACCACAAAGGTCAGGCCTCCCTTTTCCATGACCCCATTCCCATAACCCACACTCTCCTCGCCTCCCCCGGTGTCTGTTCCTGAGGTCGGAATTCCGCGGTTTTATTAAGGCAATGGCAACCAAAGGCCTTCAGCTACCCACTTTTCAGTAGCAAAAAATTATCTTGTTGTGCAGAAGATAAAAGCAGCGGCGAAGGAGCATAGAAGCACCCTCAAATCGCTGGCGGCTGCTGCTGCTTAACCCTCCCTTAATGGGAAATAAATTGGAGCCAAAACTGCTGCCTTCCTCCCGCTGCCGGAGCAAAGCGCATCACTCCCCATTTCCCTGCACCTCTCCTGCCGCAAATTATGCTCCATGTTGGAGGGAGCCCCATGAACTATCACCCTTTCTCTCTGCCAGCAAGGTTGGAAAAAATGTCTCCCTCCTTAAGGAAAAAAATTTTTAAAAAAGCAGCCCAAGCAAACGGGTAATTGCAAACACTGCGTTTGCCCGGGTCTCGGGTAGGGATTGACACGGCGTTTCTTGTGGTATTGCTTGAGTCCTGGCCGCCAGTGCATTAAGAAATGTGACTAATGGGTGTCATGCGGTGTTTGTTTTCTCGTCTGCTCCCCCGGGAGAAAAGAGTGAGCAATTGGGTTTGGTAGGGATTTTATAGACATATATACCCCAAAATAGGAAATCCTGCCCGAGCAGGGAGCGAGAGCAGACCTTGCCTCGGGGCAGCGACTGGGACAGCCTCTTGGTGCTGGGTACCACGACGGCTGTGCCAGCGATGCCACCTCCGCGCCACAGGCAGAGTGGGGGGACATTACCTTCACCCCAAACCCACTGCCTGCCCCGAAGCTGGGAAAGAGCCTGTCCCGTGGAGGACGGGATGCAAAAGCCACCGTCCATGCCACCGCACCTGCCTGCGTCACCTTTGCCACCACCATTGCTGATGGGGGGACAAGAGAATGATCCCCCACATCTGCTTGGCCTCAACACCCCACCCCCCCGCCCCCAGCCCCAAAACCAAGCTGCCCTGCCCTGGGGCCTGTAAGGGGGCCCTGACCCCAGGACCACCGAGGGGGTGAGGCAAAGTAAGGCCCCAGGAGGGGCTCAGCACCCCCCTGCAACCAGCTCAGTGCCCCCCCACCCCATGCTTCATCCTGGGACCCCCACCAGCACCCCAATTTCCCTGAAATCCAACGCAACGCTCAGCACCACGACCCCCCCCCCCCCAACAGCTGATGGCAGGCTAGGAACAGGAACAGACACATTTAGCAGTAGCAGATATACACCAGTATATTTTCTTGTCTATCAAAAATTAATCTGGGTCTACCAAAATCAGTAGCAGGACTTAAAACCCGACACTGGAAGTTCTTTTAGCATTCCATGATAGTTATTCCAATATCTTTGATTTACAGAGGAATTGTTAGTAAAGACTTAAAGTGAATAGAAGAAAAATAGAAAAAAATAGAAGAGCCATTACTGTGGCCCCACAAGGTTGAACATTGAGATGAGAAGACTTACGTAAAATACTTCTCTGTTTCTGACTGTTCCTTTTGATCTCCATGTTAGCAGAAGATAGGTATGTGTTAGAGTGTTAGGTTTATGTTTTCCTGTTTCCTTAAAGATGTTTGAACATTGTTTAATACCTGTTTTGTAAATATGCCTGAGAAAATGATACAGAGGATATTATAAAAATTTGTTTTGTTCTCTTAACTTGCGTTTCCTTTAAAGATTTCCAGTCTTTTAAATATTTGCATCTTATTAAATGCAAAGCAAGTTAGACCAGCAGAGAGATTCTGCTAAGAAAATGAAGCATCTTATGTTTATTTTAGCTTCTGTGTAGAACAGAGTACTTCAGCCTAGCTGTTCTCTAGCACTTCAAATAATCTCATGGTTATGCTTTGGGTGGTTGAAAGGAAGTGCAAAATGTTGTCAGCCAGTTCTTTAAGAATTCCTGAGTTTTTAAATAGTGGATCACCCATGCAGGACAATCCACAATAGTCTTTAATATAGCTGTTCAGCATAGAATATAACTGAGTATTTATGACATCTTGCATTAACAGTTGTTAATGTTGTGGTAAAGAAGTAAATAAAGATAAAGACTTCTACATAGTCATAGTATCTTGGTGAAAAAATATCACCAGTTGCAAAAGACTACTAAAAGAAAAGCCCTGATGTTTTTCCAAATCCAGGCTTGTTTGTTATGATTCATTTCTACGGGGTATTAGTCTAAACTTCAACTCTAGCTTTTATTTTTCAATGTCTCTCTTTCTTTGTATCAGAAAATATCAGTATTCAATTATCTATTACTTATAGAGAAACACTGTACAGCCTGTATCAAGTGCCATCTTTTGAGAATAAGGATGGCATAAACTCTGCTCTTCATTGGGTAGGTCTCTAAAACTAGGCACAGTGGTAAACAACTGGCATTGCTTATGTTAAGAATATAGTTTGTCTTGTCTTGTAATACTGTAACATATATTGTGTATAAAAGTTAGAAAGACATGGAGTATCAGTGCTGATAGATTCAAATATAGCTGTGTCAGGAACTTATTTCTGTCCATAGGTTTTGGGGGGGATGTTGCCCATCCATGTATTATAGACATCTACAGCTCAAACATCTAACTGAACCACAAGTACTACTTAACCTACTCCTGACAGTCCCCTAATAAAACTAGATAAAGTCTGTCAAATTTTGCATACCTAAATGTTAGATACTTGATCAAAGTTAGTCACATAGGCTTCCTTTGTTGTTGTTGGAGAAACCTGCAGAGTGCTATCCACCTAAAGATGATCTAAAGTACCATTTGGAGTCAATTGTAGCAATGTCTAAACAGAGATTGATGTTGCTCTGGAGTGGGCTGGGCTTCTGATCTGGTTGTCTAAATAGGTGATCTGGTCATAATATGCTGCCTCACCCTTTTGTTTCTCAACTTGGGTAAGCTTTCTGTGGTAGCAGAGCATACAAGGTGTGATAATATAGATACAGACTTTATCCTGATAGAGGGTTGGGGCACAGAAGGGTGGTGCCTCCACGCACGTACATTGGATATTGCCAGTCTCCCTTGTCTGTACCACTGTGGTTTAGAGTAGATGCCTGATTTTTATACCTTTAAAGCTATCTAAGATGAAAATAATTCCAAATAGCAATTTCTTGGCATAGAATCGTAGAAACATTTAGGTTAGAAAAGACCTTTCAGATCGTCAAGTCCAACCGTTAACACAGGACTGCCAAGTCCATCACTAAACCATGTCCCTAAGTACCGGATCTACACATTTTCCTTTAGGCTATGGTTGGAATATGGAGTTAAGATGTACATTTTACTCTTTCTGCCCTCCAAATTGTAAGTCTGAGAAAAGCTCTCTTGAAGATCTGAGGCCTGCATTTAGATCTCAATATAACTAAAGCTGATTCAGAACATGCAGTGAATGCCACCTTTGGGCTCCTGCAACTGGAAAGTTTGGTCTCTGATTCAGCAGTCTGATTCATTCTATAATCACATCATCTATTTACTTATGGTCCTTGTTTCTTTTGGTTATGCAATGTGGATGTTATGATTTTTATCTCTTGTATACTTAGCTTTTAAATATTTAGGTGTGTGGTGGGTTGATTAAGCATGTTCCAAAGAAAACACCCACTTTTCAGTTGACCATTTTTGTCCTTCAGAAACAACAGCTAGGAAAATCCTCCAAAACCATGGCTTATAAATGGGAAATGTAGAAATAAGACACACAGAACTACTTTATGCATAAAGCTTCAGCTCATTGGAGAAAGGTAAGTGGGTGGATAGTGGGACCCAAGATTTTATCAGAAAACCGTGGGACAAGTAGATGGATTTATATTGTCTTTATGAGGGTATAATTTGGAAAATGTTTTGTATTTGTAAGATTTTTTTATTGTCATGGCCCACATTCACCAACCTTTGGATTGTCAAGACAATTTAAACAGTTTTAACAATCCTCACCTTCTGCTGTAAATGGAACTTCATGAAATTTATTGTAAAATTCAAGCTGGGATCATTGAAATCTGAGGCAGACCATTGCTGTGATACACTAATTATGAGTCAGGAACTCAGATGTTCACACCATATAAACCCTTCCTGAAACAGAAAAATGAGAAATCACCTCTTACATTCTCCCTTTTTCTTCTTATCCTTTAATCACTTAGCACAGGATCCTGTCCTCCTCTTTCACACTGAATTTGCTAAGTAGTCACTGCACCCTTGTTTAAAGATGAATGCAGCACAAAGTGACAGACATAAAACCAGTTCTGCACACACCTTACAGTCTGTAAAGAAACAGTAATGCCGTGTTTTCACTAATAACTAGTGCTAGAATTTTTGACAGAGATGAATACCTTCTCATTATCCTGGCTTTGCTGGTCTCTTCTTGGGATCAAGCTTTGCACTGTTTGGGCATTTGGTCCAAGGCATCCCAGAGGTTCAACTAACTCTCGTTCACATCAACACTGTCACCATAAGGTGTTTTGGGTATTTTTTTAGTTCTGTGTGTCAAAAACCATATGCATTAAATGACTTTTTTCAGGTGACAGAAAACTACCCATGCTAATTGCTGGAGCTGGCCTAAACTTACCTCTTAAGGATAACTCAGAAATTGTGATTACACCTGCCAGTCATGGGTGTAAGAGGAAATCCCTTAAACTAGCTTTCTCTTCCTACTGTGTCATGCGTAGCTAAGTGAAAGCAAAGAAAGTGGATCCATTTTCAGAAAATGAAATTGGTTTCTTTGAAACAAGGAGCCTCTAAGATAAATAGCTGTTTCATTGGTTTTATTTAGACACCCATAAAAAGAAAGAAGGATAAAGAAGAATCCTTAAAAAATATGGTCTGAGTTCACCTCTCTCTCCCAAAACAAAAAAAATCAACTTCAGAACATCTTTGAAAGGAGGATTTTCCATGGTTCTCTTTCACTAGGCAGTGTGATTAAGTATTTGTTTAAATTCAAAAATTAATTTAAAAGTCACAAAAAATGCTATAAAATCCCACTCAGTAGCAACTGCGTTTTTTCATCACAGTAGGAGATAGCAACACAGCACCTAGAAATATGTTAAGGCTTTTTGTTTATCCATTCTGTAGGAAGTCTTCTAAAATGTAGGCCTCAATGAGATCAGAGTTATAGAAAAAAAATAATTGTGAACTGGTGACTTATTATTCTGGGCATACATAAAATCTTACTTAGAATCCCAGACTTTCCTCTTATATGATGAATTTCTGTAGGAAGAGTTCAGTGTATGTATGGGAGTAGTGCAAGTGTAAGGATGTATGTTTATATATACACCATCTCTTTCTCTCTCTGTCCTTAACCATCCATCCACATGAACACTTGCACATGTACGTTCTTCCTGATATGCCAATGACCAAGCATTGAACTTTGTTGTGCATTTGTGAGAAATCAGTCATCATGTGAATTTATATCAGTACAAACAATTTCTGATTGTAAAAGGTCTAGGGCCTGATTTCTAGAGGTACTTTTCTGTACTGATGTACAGTTGTAAATGTATCCTGGAGTCACACAACACCTACCCTTTTCACCCCAGAGATCAGCCTTGCTTCTGGGTAAACTGCTGATTTACACTCCACCTCATCTACTCCGCACTGCCAGCAGCTGTTCAGTCCATACACCGTGGAACAGAGGGCTTGATGGAAGGAGCAATCATACTGAGCTGGTGGCCAGCTTTTTGAGCCCTCTTCTGCTGAATGTAGCTGACATCCTCCATATTCAGATCCTAGGAGCATAATTTGCTCATTATACTTGGCGGTGAAAATCAGCTGACAAACGGAAGGTATGGAATAGCTGAACAGGGAGGACTTCAATTTACAAGTGCAGTTATTTTGAGAATCCAGTAAATGAAAAAGACTAAACGTACAGAGAATTTCAGAAAGATGATGACAACCTTTGTTCTTACTATGGTCACATTATGTATTTGATTATGTATTATGTGACTATATTTATGAAGCATTATGTATTAAAATGTCTGCCAAAATACCTCTAGCTCAATGCAAGGCTTCCATTCTGAAAGTATTTGTAGAAAATACAAATACACTAGAATGTTACACAGTTGTTTTTAATGCTCAGATATCATAAATACTCTGCTATGGTAATATTCCATACATGCATATTTATAGGACCTAGAAACTGCATAAAGTTTTCACAACTTTATCCCCATACAAATCATGTCTGGCAGTTTCTTTGGAAGTACATGTTTTGGTGTCATCATAATAGTACCAAGATAAACCCCTTCAAATCCCTTATTACTTCTTGAAATCTTGCTCTTATTTTCCATGTTCTCTTAAAAGTGAAGCATATACATTTGTTTTTATACAGACCAAATTTTAAATTTTCCTCTGATTTAAACTTATCCAATTGAAAGATCAGTTTGCACCTTCCCTCTACCTGTGCCATTTCAAGGGCTAATGTCCCTTACATTCACACTGGAACACCGTGACAGTTACAACAAATGGTTCTATAGGAAAACAATACTAAGAAAATAGTGAACATAGTCTTGTAATTAAATTTAATAGCTAAGAGTATAAAATGCATGATCTGTATGACTAGCTGGCTCTCTTTTGATTAACATATGATTGCTGTTCAGATCCCTAATGCCACAACACAAACTCTTTTCCACCCTGTACTAATAGGAGCAATAAGACACATTCTCCTGCTTACGTACTTACAGTTTAATTCCATGCGGGACAATACACAATGGAATTATTTTTCTGCATTTTTCTGATGCTCCTGAGCTATGCTCCAGTGGTTTACTATGCTCAGATCCCTACAAGGGGTTCATAGCTTCCCATTCTATTCTGTTACTCTGATGAGAAAGCAAAAGAATTGTTTTGTGTAAACTTCTTTTTCCTTTCTCCATGTAATTCTGTATTCTTATCTATGTAAAGATGGATTTTAGTTTTGTCTCTGAATAGATGAAAAATCTCCGAATCCTAAAACACAGCCCTGTGGATATCTGCTGTGTTTATGCAGAACCACACTGAGATCCAGCAATTCTTTAGAGACTACTACAGAGAATCAATATTTGAGGTTTAGCCCAAAGGCCTGTAATCTCCCACTCCCCATAGCTAACACTTGATGCTAATGACCTTTGTTTTTTTTTCCTCCTGGTGTCCTCCAGGCTTTTTTCTTCTGTTTTTTTGGTTGGTTTTTTTTGTTTTTTTTTTTTTCCTGTTTTT
>JAVJGI010000001.1:39246395-39260418 GCA_035590275.1 Ibycter americanus
GCAGGTGGCCGCGGGGCCCGCTCCGCACCGCTCCGCACCGCGCAGCGCCCCCTCCTCCCTGCGGCTGGGAACGAAGAGCTTCCCCAAAGCATCTTCCCTAAACGCTTTCCTAAAACATTTCCCCAAAACACCTTCCCAAAGCATCTTCCCAAAACGTCTTCCTAAAACACCTTTCCAAAGCATCTTCCCAACACATCTTCCTAAAACACCTTTCCAAAGCATCTTCCTAAACATCTTCCCAAAACACTTCCCCAAAGCATCTTCGCAAAACACCTTCCCAAAACGCGTCCCCAAAGAATCTTCCCTAAACACCTTCCTAAACCTTCCCAAAACACTTCCCCACTGCATATTCCCTAAACACCTCCCCAAACCATCTTCCCTAAATGCCTCCCCAAAACACCTCCCCAAAGCATCTTTTCTAAACACCTCCCCAAAGCTTCTTCCCTAAAACGTCTTTCTAAAGCATCTTCCTAAAACACTTGCTCCAAGTGCCTCCCAAAAGCACCTTTCCAAAGTGCCTCGCCCTGTGCCAAAGCACCTCCCCAAAACACCTTCCCAAACCCCTTCCCTAAATACAGCCCCAAAACACCTTCCCCAAATTCCTCCTGCCGCACACCCCAGTGGGCCCTGCTCACCGTTACCCTGCTGCCCCCCCCTGCAATCCCATGGCAGCCCTGCACCCCACCAGCCAGCCTAGCTGAGCCCCCCGGCCAGCCAGCCCGCTCAGATTCCCCCCGCTAAGCAAGGAAGGAGGCTCAGTTCTTCCCTTGTCCCCCCAGATCAGTGTGGAGGGGGACACCACACATCTCCCAGGATGGTGACAGCCAGCGTGACACTGGGCCCAGCGTCAGACCTGGGCTGGGGGCTGAGAGTCGCAAAAAGACATGTAAGAGAGGCACATCCAGCGCCAGCACCTCCGCTTCGGCCCGACGGCAGTGTCTGCCACAGAAAACACCCCAGGAACCCCCAAACCATGGGGCTGACCATAGACATGCCGAGCAAAGAGGGAGGCCTTGCCTGCCTCACTCTCCTCCTCCCTTTCCCAAGGGAAAAGCCACCCCTGAGATGCTCTCAGCCCCCCCAAAGCATGTGAGCAGAGCGTGTGTCCTGAAATGCCTCTTGCTGCTGCCTGTGTGAAAATCCCTCTTTGAGGGGCTGGGAGAGGGACAGAAATAAGCCACCAGCACATATTTCCATAAGAATCTGTTTCTTTTCCCGCTGGTGGAAATTCAAGGATAAGGGGGGAAAGCCTAAAAAAGATTTGGTTTTTTTTAGAAGTTTCTTTTTTTGCAGAATTCTGCCCTCTGGAGATAAACTCGTGAGACTTCAGAGCAAAAATGGCTTTTCCAAGGTCAGCGGCAAAGCTGAAACCAGGTCACTGGGGTGCAGCCGCGGCTCTGGCCAGACGCTCCCGCCTTTGCCCCAACTTCTACCGTAACCTCGATAATTGTATCATCATCCGCAAATAAAGCCAAATAAAGCAAATAAAGCCAAAAGCCCATGAAATTGCAAACGGGGTGGAGAAGGCAACAGGGGAGCAATAACTGATGAGGAGAGGGGTGATGGCACCAGCAGGCAACAGGTTTGATAAACGCAGCCCCAAGAAGCGTCTCGGTGGTGGGTGCTGCTCCCCCCGGGAATGGGTGAACGCGAGGAGCCCATTGCCCTGGTGTGTGGCTGAACCCCAAAGCAGCAGCGGGTTTGGGGCTCAGTCCCACGTTCCCCACGAGATCGGACCCCAGAGTCCAATTTTGCAACGCAAACGGGATCATGAACTTTGCTGGTTTTTCCCCATGCCAGGAAAATCCAGCGCAAGGAGGGCACAACCTGCTCCCGGCAAAGCTCCCTCTGGGCTCTCCTGCTGAGGGATGCTGTGCTGTGCCTGAAAGCACCAAATTTCTCTCTTTTCCAAATTTTATGGGTTTTGACTTCCCCAGAGCTCTCCCTGCAGCTCCTGAAAAACTCCAGCGCTGTTAAATTTCGGCTGGAGAGAGCAGCAGAGAGTCCCGTAGGTTAAATGCAATGCTGCATTACTTGGATATCCTCAGTATTAGTGAATGTAGGGTTGTTCTCCCTTTCCAGGTCATCCCTGGCTCCTCCGTTACGGGAGGGTAATGAGGTGCTTGATTTGCTCCCTGCACACATAACCTCCCTACGTGCGTTTTCCTTCCCCTCTTTCACGGCCGCTGCCGGCCCCGGCAGAGCGAGCTGCCTCCGCCTCGGCCGCACGGACAGAGTGGATGCCCTGAAATAATCCTGGAAGCACATCTAGGTAATACTTCATTTTATTTTATTTTTTTTAAAGGGAGAAGTTGCTTCTGAAATTGCTTTTTCTTTTTCTAGCTGTTGAATGCTTGCTTATGTCCCATCCCTCTTTTCAGTGCACTGATTCCTCCTGTCCGTATCGCAGCCAGCACAGGCAAAACCCACCGAAAGGGGAATTGGGAGGAACTGGAAATGCACAAGTGCAATTTTCAATTTTCACATCCCATTCAAAGGCCAGGTATAGCATGCTGCCTTCACACCATGCATAGTGCGTGATGTTATTTCTATTCCATTTTAAAAAAATTTATTTTAAAAAAAATCAAATTCACCTAAATAACTTTAATTTTTGAGCCAGGACTCCCTGCTAATGAATGTTGCTGCTTTTTTCCAGTCTGTTTGTGTGTTTTATTTCTAGTGGGCATGAATATTCTCTCCTCTGACAGCACTTTTATAGCTGATTTGATAACTTTTCTGTGGTGGACCGCAACGTACTTTCTAACCACTCAACCACCTGTACGGCAAATGAAGCGCGGGGGCCGCGGGGCCGCTCCCACGGGCACTGCAAGACAGCCAGCATGTATGGAAGCTTTACATTTCAGAGAAATCCCTTTTCCAGCCCCTTTGTAATTTAACCACTGTCCCTGCCAGGCTATTAATGGGGGAAAAAAACCAACCAGACCCACACAAATTTGATATTTAATTTTTGCAACCAAGCCCGCAATGTAAATTTTGCAACCAAAACCGCGACATAACTTCTGCAAGCAGCTCTGCAATGTCATTTTTGCAACCAAATCTCCAATTTAATTTTTGCTTCTTGATCAGTTTTTGCTCTTTTTCCCCCCAAAGCATGCCAGAGTCCCGGGGGGTCCCGGCAGCCGGTGCCCAGCAGCCGGCTTACCCTGCTCGGAGCAGAGTTACACCACTTCCCCCACCTGGGAATAGGCCCCCGGTTCTGGTTTAGGGCTTTGTTTTGCTTTGCCTTTTTTTTTTTTTTTTTCTTTTTTTTTCTACCAGCTGCCTTTAAAGCCCTGCAATGAAATTTCGAAGTTGTCATCACTGGTTTTTTCACCCCTCAGATGAAAGAAAACAACAACAAACCCCTTGGGCAGAAGCGGTTCAATAAAAACCGAGGGGAGCGAAGGAAGGGGAACGTATTTCGTGAGCGATTGGGTGCAGCTCCCCAGTGCTGCAAACCCTGCTCAGCAACCAGCTCCCACCAGGGGACAAAAACTAAGAATTAAACAAAATTATTTTCGCCACTTACCAAACCTCGAAGTCCAAGTTGACTTCAGCCACCCCGAAGCTGTAGGTCCCACGGACCCGCTCCCCACGCCAGGGAAACCCGGAGCATTTTATAGCGTGAAAGCTGGGGTGGTCCCCGCCCACAGGGTGCTGCTTGAAAATGAGTATTCATAAGCATTTAGGGACGATGACAATGTAAAGCTTCCTCCGTGCTCCCCCAAGCCCCGGCAGCCGCGCACCCGCCTGCATCGCCGGTCAGGCCCCCTCCATCCCGCTTCTCACTCTCCTTCATCACCCTGCTGCAAAAAAACTTATTATTATATTTCAAATGCTCAACTAGGCTCTCAAGTATCGTCTCCCCCACTCGTACCCCTTTCAGGAGCAGCTCGTGGGTTTTTTTTCTTTTTCTTTGTTCCTTTCTATTTTTTTCTTCTTTTTTTTTTCTTCCTTCTTTTTTTCCTCTTTTTCCTCCTTTTTTCTTTTGTTTCTTCTTCTTTTTTCCTTCCTTTTTTTTCTTTTGTTTTTTTTTTTTTTTTTTTTTGAAAAGCGTCCGAAACCAGAATGTTTCTGCAAAGAGTTTATCAAATTACATTTGGGGACAAAGAGCTAAAGTGCGTTTTCTTGAAGGCTTGACAATTGGGGAGCCATCAAGGAAATGAAAAGAATGACAGAAAACCAAAGGCTTTTGTCAGATGGAGAAACGCCATCGAGAAAAGCCAGGGTTGGGGGCCTTTATTTTTGTTTTGGTTGGATTTCCTTTCGACTTCCTTTTCCCAGGTGTTAAAGTTGGGGCTGTGGGGAGGGCAGGGAAAGGCAAGGAAAAGCTGTTCGGGTTGGGGGGGGACTTAAACGGGGCAATTTCTCCTCTCGTTTTTTTAACAAGATGCCAGTGTTTAAAAGAAAAATGAAGCCCCTTTAGAAATGTGAAGCTGCCGAGATAATGACTGCGATCTCTCTAAGACTGGATGGGAACAGGTGATATTTTTTTCTTCCTTTCTTGTTCCCATCTGTCCTTTGTTCAATGAGACCGAAGAGAGACAGAAACGAGATCATTTTGATATTCCCCTTTTTGTGCTTATGCCTTCTCCCAAGGAAAAGAAACGCAGCTTGGTCCCACTCCAGGTGTTATTATAGAGGGTGGCTACAGAGGGATACACAAATAAAATAAAAATAAAATCCCTCAACTCATTTTTTACATCTTATAAAGCGAGAAGCGGTGTATCTGGGTCTGCTCATAACCTGCCCTTGGGGCTAAGCTCTGGACAGTCCCTTGGGAAGATGCTCCAGGGACACCCACACAGCCCCTCAGGCTTATCCCACCCACAGCTTTATCCCCATCCCCATCCCCACTCCGTTTTTGTCCCCCAGGTTTCACCCCGCATTGCAACAGCATTTCACAGGCGCTCTCAACTCCTTTCTACCTCCCCAAAACCCATCCCGTCCCTCCATCCCTTCTCCAAAACCGAAGGCCAAGGCAGCAAGCCAGAGGCCAAATGCTTTGATGCCCCTTCGGAGCATCCCGAATCCCGAATTCCAGGCAGGCATCTCCACGGGAGCCCCACTCGGGGGCATCAGTGGGGGCTGCACACAGAAAGTTTTGAACTTCTGCTGCCTTTTTTTTTTTTTTTTTCTCAGTTAGGAACATTTCGCATGTTTTCTCCCCCCACTTCTGAAAATGGGAAGACTTAAGCTCCTGGCTGGGTCAGATAAGCGGGGATGCAACTGTTTCGCCCTGCAAGCTGGCAGTATTTTCTGTATATTATGAGTAATTTCAGGTATCCAGAGTCTTTCCTTAATGTCTCTTGGTTTGAAATTTCTTTTCAAGAAGAAAGGATTCTTTTCCCGAGTGCCCTCCTTTTTTAAAAAATTTCTTGCTTGCTTTTTGGATCGTCCCCTATTTTATCTTCCTTTCTAGTATCCCTGCAAAACATTGCCCTAAAAATCTGGTTTAAATGCCTTTCTGAAAACCCAAGCTGCCAGCCCTGGCTGGTATTTATTCTTTTTCCTAATAAAGTTCCTTTTTTATTCTGCTACCAGCAAAACCATTTCCCAAATCTCAGCCCTTTTTGAAAACCATCTGGCTTTTCCCTTGCCTGGGTCTTCTGCGAGCAGCAGATAATTACTCGAAAGGGTGGGCTGCGAAGGATTTTTGCATCATTGCAAGAATACAGCCACTATTATTCTACATGCCATGCAGCCTTTTAGAAAATTAAAAAGGCATAACGAGAAACATCTTACCCTGCTCTGAAGGAAAATAAACTACGTTGAAGTTTCTCCGTTCATCTCAAAAGAAAATGCCAGGGTAATCCGAGACAGGGACCGGCTGGGAGGGAGGGAGGGAGCCAGGGGTACATGTGTGCATGTATATATTTTCAAGAAATGAGATTTTGAAGATGCTGCTGAAACACTATTTATAGCCCAGACCTTTTAATACAAAACACTGCTGAAGAGGCAACTTCAAGGACACACTGAGTGGGACTCATTCAAAGTTTGCTCAGGAACCTCTTTCTAAGACGAGGTTTTCCTCGCTGAAAATGCTGGGTGCACGTGAAGGGGGCTGGGATTTACACCATTATCCTGGACTTTCACCCTTCTCTCCATGCTCAAGATTCCTAGCAGCTCCCTTTCCCCTCCCTGCTCCTGCCCCCTTTCCCAAACTCATCCAAAATCCTTTGAAAAAGAGTTTTTAAAATTCATAGAAAGAGAGCGGTGGAGACCATCAGCTTTTGCACGGCAGCTCATGATTTCAAGGGCTGGAGCTGATTTGCACATTAACCTACCCATGGCGATGCCCTACTGCCGGCTCCCGTCCCTCGAGTCCTGCCTGCTCTACTTATTAAATCCCGCTGGGAAAAATAAGGAAGAAGGGGGGGAGAAAAAGAAAAGAAAGAAAACAAAACAAGACCCAAATGAAAAACACATCAAGCCTCAAACGAAAGGAAGTTCAGCGTGGGATTCATTGTCTCCCCGAGCGCTGAAACGAAGGGCTCAGCTTGTGCCGGGCACACACTGCCCTCCAGAGACACAGCCCAGCAGCGGAGCGGGGCTCCCCGCCAAGGAGATGCTTTCCTAAAGGACCCAAAACCCCCCTCTTTCTCCCTTCATACCTTTCAAAAATTTCTTTTCTTTTGTCTCAAATAGCTGAGGATGGTGGCTGGCCCTCCACAGCTGGGGCAGTCAGGGTTTTTTAGGGTGCACGTGCCTGGCGGTTGGGGCACCCAGCATTTAAGGCACCCAGCAGAGACCACACTGGGTGGGGGACCCCCCTGTCCCCGCTAACCCTGCACCCTCCCAGCCTGCAGCACCTGCATCCCTCTGTCCCTAGAAGACTTAAACAGAGGGAGGGAGATCCCATGCTTTGGGATGGGGCCACCCCTTTGGTGCAGAGCTTTGGGGTGAAGGACCCAAGAACCTGCTGGTGGCACAGTGGGGGGCCCTAGGGTGGAAACACCACTCAGGGCTCCTGGGTTTGCAAGCTGCTCCAAAGACAGTGCTCAGGGGTGCAGGATGGTGCCCCTGGGCCAAAAGATGGTGCTGGAAGCTCACCCAGCCTTGGAGACAAGAGGCAGCATTGGCAAGCAGGATAGGGGAGGGATGGGAGCCTGTTGCCTTAGTGGGATAACACCAGGCTGGTGTTCCAGTTGGGCACAAGTGATAATTGATATTTTTTTTCCAAAAAGACAGCCATAAACTAGCTCTTCCCCCCCATCCCCCCCCCCCCACCTCAGAGTTCAGCAATTTTCAATTTAATTTTATTTTATTTTTTTTAGCAAAGCAAGAAGAAGGGACATCTGTTGTCTCTGTGTCCAGAAAATAAGAGGGAGCTTTGTGGGAGAGGAAAGGTATTGGGGAAGAGGAAGAAAACACCATTTTTCAGAACTAGTCTTTCTAGTTTTGGGAAGTTTGGGGAAGTTTAAACTTCCCTCAAGGACATATAGAATGAAGCTGAAAGCAACATGGCTCATTTTCTTGCAAAAATGCTTCATTTCAACAGCATCGCTCTGAATCTTGCAAACTGCTCGTGTGACCTTATGATTAAAAGGAAACACAATGGCCCCACTGACACCCACAGAATAAATCAGTATTTCACTCGTGGATGAGGTGGGGTGCTGCTGGCTCCGAGTATTTCTCCGTCTCCTGAAACACGAGCCGATGGTTTCTCTAACCCATCTTTAGGATCGCTGAGTTACAAGGAGGGTTTTCCCCTTCCCCTCGCAGAACTCAGTTTTCTTTGAATGAAAACTGCCTTAAAACCAAAATCAACCCATGCTCCCAGTCAAAAATCAGGGGAAGAAATTCATACTCAGTTTGAGCCACATTCAAGGTTTTCTGAGAGGGCAAAACCCATCTTTCTGCATAAAATAGCCTGGATTTATGATAGGAACAGAAATGAGTAGCTTCAGCAGTAACTAGGTGCTTCATGGGGTGCCCCACTGGGCTGGTTTGGGAGTCCTGGTACCGGATAACTGGGTGGCATTGCTGTCTTTCTGCATCCTGTACTCCTATTTGCAAATCCATAAATGAGTATTAAATATCCAGGGTGACGAGGCCCCAGAAACAAAACCAACAATTTTGCAAAGGGTTTTTCGAGGCCCAGGTGAAACCGTATCAAATCTCCGGAGCTGGCAAGCAGCGTGGGGAGGAAGTTGTTAACATTTTGGTATGAGAAGGTACCTGCTCATCCTTTCAGCCTCTGCCGTGCCCCTCGCCATTCAAGCCGGGCACGTGAACAGTTACGGTTAAGAGCACAAAACCTTTGCACAAAACACCGTGGAGTGACCCAGTAGCTAAAAGCTCATTTGCATTCATTAACAGTCCCGAGCCAAGTTCAGAGCTATTACCGCAGACCTGCTCCCCCTCCTCTCTGTCCCCCGCCCCGTCCCCCTTACCTGCCCCGTGAAAGGTCCCTCTCTCCGGCTGAAGCTCAAGGGATCGCGCTGGGCTCGAGACCTATCAAGTGACAGAGAAAATAATTCACTCTGAAAGAGGATGCATCCCCAGGGCCAGGCACTGAGGCCTCCAAAGAGGCGGCTCCACACCGATTTGGGAGGCTTTGCTCTGCCGGGAGAGGCATGGATGTGTCCGAGTGCCTCCAGCTCTCACTGCTTCCCATGCAGCTTGGGAAGGGGGTGGCCATTCCCGGGATGAGGTGGGGGAATGATCAGGGATTTTATTCCTCCTTCTGCATCCCTCCCTGCCTTCTAATGGGTGATGTGTTTAAACCTAGGAGAGATGGGGCATCTATGTTGGCATGAGTTGGCATGCAAAGAGCAGGTTTGTTTGCATCTTCCTCCTGCAAACAACCCCTGTCTCCCTTGAAGGTCTTCAGGAGTGCCACGATGCTCTCTGGGACACCCTCCCGGGGAGGTTTGTTTCCCCAGCAGGAGCTCTCCTTTCCCTCCAAGAGGACATCCCAGTAGCATTCCAGCAAGTCCGCCTTACCTTTTGGTAGGAACTCTGCACCCAAGGTTACCTTCAACGTTAAATCAGTGCCCCAAAACCTCCTACATTTGGAGCCCGATTAGGTACAGCCTCCTAATCAGGAGGATGAGGAGGATCCTGATGAGGGATCACAGGCAGCGATGCTGCCAGCAGCTCCGGGGGACCATGCCTGCAAGTGCCATCACTGCCGTGGCAGCTCCAAAGGATGCTGATGCACCACCAGCCATGAGCACCTCGTGTCTGCATCGCCAGCTCGCAACGTGGGTGTGCGCCTGAGGACGGACCCGCAGACGCGGTGGTCCCCCAGGACAAGGGACGGGATTGCTCCCAGTGGTCCCTGCTCAGGCCGCGTGGGCTCAGCACTGTGCAATGCTCATATTGCAAACGCCGTGGCCCGGAGATGGGCTGCAACTTACAGGGATGTATCCCGATGCTCAAAGCTGCTGTAAAATCTCCAGGGCGCTGGGACATCCTTCTCCGTCTCGCATTGCCTACCTCTTGCACTAGACGGTTCTCATTAAGGCCCGCAATTGATCTCCTGTCTTTAAAGGAAACAAGAAAGAAGGAACAAACCAAAAGGGATCCTCCTTTCTTCAGCCCAGGGGAACAAATCTGGCTTTAATTTCTTTTCCTTTTGTCATTCCAGTCGGGGATTTCACTTTAACGACGCTGCCTTCCCCATTCCTCTTCTTCTGCTCCTCAAGAAACAGGAAAGTACCCCCTCTGCTTTCTATGTTTCCTCCCTTTGTTCTTCGTGCCGCTTCTCTGATTTATGAAAGGACTTTTCTCTCCCTATATCTTTCTTGTTGGGAGTCGAGGACCCCCAAAAAGTGGCAGTCCCCACCCCGGAGTTCAGAAGAGCCACACTGCGGCTTGCTCTGATGTTTCTGACTGGCACTAAGTATTTCGTCTCCGCTGGGAAGGTGCTGGAGGACCACACCTTTGGAGCTCTCCTTTGGGAGGGGGCTTCAAATTTATGCTACTGAATGGCTTTGATTTCCAGTAATGGGAGAAAATCCACTCCAGCAGCCAGTATAATTCATATCCAAACAGGTAGGAGGAGGCTGACAGACCTATCCACGGGGATCAACCTCTCCAGCAGATTAAATCCTGCACGGCAGCACTGTGGAAGACCCACAGAGATGGTAAAAGTCACCTCCTTTCCCTGACCCATGGGCAGACTCTCGCTGGCACTAATCATGGTGGGGTGTGAGAAGGGTGTGAGAAGGGATGGTCACTCTCACACACCTGGAGGGTGTGAGAAGGACCCTTGTGCTGCTCCGAGGGAGTGGGATGATGATACCGGGAAAAAAGCAGGATTTCAGCGTTAAGGTGGGAAGGGGTATGGAGCATAATGGCCTTTTAAGCAGAAAATGAGACCAAAATATGTTTTTTCATTTGGCATATGCATCAAAAAATTATTAAAAGGGACTGGTTAAATATCTCATTAATGAAGACGAATGATGCCTCAGATTTGTTTTTAAACAGTTCAAAGCAGTTTTTTTCTGACCTCCCAAAGTGTGTGTGTGGAGGGGGATCTCAATGACTTAAAATGTTCTTTTTTTTCTTTTTTTTTTTTTTTTAAAGCAGCTTAAACTGATTTCAGTGCTGGAGTTGCTGCTGCACACCCTGGGAGGGAGACATCAGGCTGGGACATGAAAAAATCAGTTTGCTGAGTGCAGAAACACACCACGGATCTCAGGGGCTGCTCTGCAAATCTGCACTCTCCATCACACTACAAGATGTTTATAGCTGGGGCTGAACAAGCTCCCTCCTGCTAGAAAGCACGCGTGACAGCCTGGGAAGAAACAGCTCCAGGGGATGAGGCATCTCATCCCCCTAAAACCGCAGCTGGACCTTTCCCAGATGGCAAGCTCCGAAGGATGCAGGTTGTCCCACCGCTGTGTTCACCATCACCACCCCACGGTCCAGGCATCCCAGCCTGGGACACCAAGCCTTGCTGGGGACCAGGTTGGACGGGGTACCTGCCCGAGCTCTCATTCACACGGTCAAACTCCCAGGCTGCCCCATGAATCCCAAGCCCCGAATAAAAAGTGCCCCAGCACCTGCAAAGGCCAGAGATGGGAGGGAGCGGAGGGCAGGGGAGGAGCATGTTTTCAGATTGGTTTTTGATACACAGCCTAAAATAAGGCACAGAGGAGCTTCTTTTAAGAATGATTGCATTAAAATAGCCCTCTCCATTACACAGACACTAATAGAGGCTCAGTGCATTATTTCTATCAAAGTGCAATTTGCATTTACAAAGGGGTCCTGGGAAGTGATGGATGGGGAAGGAATGGAGAAAGGCTTGTAAAGCTGAGCGTGCTCATCTTAGAGTAACTTTCAAGCACAAGGCGGTTTTTCTTACACCTTCCCCTCCAAAGAAACTCGTGACGTCTGCTTAAATGAACATTCAGGCTCTCGCCTTTCACCCCGCAGCCCATCAATAAAAGCCGGAGGAGCGGAGGAGAAGGGATATTCATTTATCTTCATTAGGACTCTGGCCAGCTCCTCTGATCACCACGTCGGCGTCGCCGGGAAGAGAAAAAGCTACTGTTCCTTTCCCCGGCTTCCCTGCCCGCACACGCACACCCTACCATTGGGCTAGCAAGCGTCTTGGGGTGGTGGGACCCCACTCAGCACCTGCCCTCAGCCAAGGGAAAAATGGGATTTTGGGGGTATTCCCCTTTCCTCTGCTCCTTCACGGAAGCCAAGCTCCAGGAGAAGAGTGGGCAGTGAGAGGAGAGTGAAGGAAAAAGCGAATTTATGTCATGAGATACCCATCGGTGGAGGCAGATTAAAGAGGAGGGGAGCCCTATTAGACAGGCAGAAGATGAAATGGGTGATATTTGGCTTGAATATCTTAAAGGGGTGATATCTGGTCTGAAAGCGCAGTCCCCATCACCAGCCTCCACGGTACTTACTCGCATTAGCTATTCAGAGGCCCACTCCTGCTTTGGACAAGGGGAATCATTTTGGGAAAAACACTTCACCCTCCATGCCCTGCACCAGGTTTCCTCCCATGGACATGCTGAAAGACCCCTCCTTCAAAGCCCTCTCCAAACCTTGCTGGGATGCTAAGGAACAGAGCCACCTCCTGCTGTGCTCAGGGACCACAGAATCACAGAACAGTTTGGGCTGGACCTTAAAGATCACCTAGTTCCAGCTGCCTGCCCTGGGCAGGGACACCTTCCACTAGACCAGGTTTCTCCAAGCCCCATCCGACCTAGCCTTGAACACTTCCAGGGATGTCACATAATTGTCACTGGACACTCTCCCACCTCTTCCCGTGAAGGATGCTCCTGGGAGCCAAGTACTGGCAGGCAAGTACTTACAGAGTGAATGGAGACCTCAGGTTTGGGTTCCGTATCCCTCCTGAAACCCAGCAGAAGCTCTCTGAAACGTCCTCCTGAAATGCACCATCAGCTCTCCCAGCTCTCTCCCTGATCACCCTGAGAGACATCCATTTCTTCTTTGACCCTTGATAAATTTTTCAGCCTTGGTGGCTTCTGGAGGCAAAAAGGTCCACTATCCAGTTTGAAGAATAACCAGGAGGACCAGACCTTTAAGAGGTGTCAGATGTAAAATTTAGCCTACCTATTTGCACCATCGTATTAAAAGGTTAATCTTTCAAAAACAGTTTGCACAGCTTTGTGCTGCCTGGTTTTCAATGTTTCTGTGTTTAAGTTCTCATGGTATACCTGGGCATGGAGGTCCAGAGCAAGAATACCACACCTAAAAAGAAATCTCTTCTTTCATCAGGTGTTTCCCATCTCCCGAGGTCTATCAGAACAGTCGTCTTGGCATCTACAAGACATCATCTGAAATGGGAGGGAGCCCACAGGGAAACACGTTTCATGAGATGGAGGAATCACTTTACAATGAAAAAGTCACGTTGGGAACCCACTGCTGACAGCGGGTTTGGTTCATCCCACCTGCCAGCTTCTCAAGAGCAAGGAGGGAATTGGGTATTATTTCTTCTCATCAGTTTTGGGACCATTTTTCTCACATTTTTTTCTCCCTTGCTTTTGTGTATGGGGATCCTAAGCCACACACTAGGCACTAGCCCCAGCAGAGAGGTGACACAAAGCATGGAGCAAGGGGTGATCCCTTCCCTTTCAGCCCTGGGTACAGCTGGGTGACCTGAGGAGGACCAGCCCCTGCTCTGGCCACCATGAGAATCAGCACAGTCCCCTCTGCCGCACCATCCCCACTCACACCACAGCCTTGTTCACCACCGGCAAAAACACCCTGGAAAGAAAAAACCAAGAATACAGCTTGTGACTGCTGGGCACTAAAGATGATGGATTGAAGAGCAATATTGCTCTCACAGCATTTTCCGGCTTCCCCAACAGCAGCTCCTCTGCTTCACAGGCAGTTATTGCCTCTATTTTCTCTCTGGTTTATGGGATTAACAACCATATCACCTCTGCCCTTCCTAACCTGCCTTCTGCCTGACAACCACCTTTTTTTTTTGCCTAATTGCCCAGCTGACACCATTAAGTCGCATTCAGTCATCCTTGGCCAGGACTTGGCTTGAAGTGTGTTCTACCCTGGACCCCCAGAAAGGGTCACATGCCTGCAAACATGTTTCAGTTCCACTCACAGAAGTTCAATTCCACTCGCAGAAAATACTGCTTCTACCTAAAGCCCCATCTCAGAGCTTCAGAAATGGGACAGAGCAAACAAACTCCTTTCTCTGACAGGTCACCTGCCCGCGTGCTCGGAGTTGGCTCGAGCATCTCTCTGCTTCACAAAGTCCTGCAGAATAGACGAGGACACACCATGCACTCTTTTCACAGAAACAAGGTGTTTTGTGACTGTGCGTTACAAGGAAGCAGGGATGCTGGACAGAGATACAAGGATGTCTAGGTACTTCCATGCTAGCCACCACTCAAGCAATCACAGAATTGTTCCGGTTGGAAAAGACCTTTAAGACCAGTGAGTCCAACTGCTAACCCAGCACTGCCAAGGCCACCACTGAGCCATGTCCCCAAGCACCACAGCTACGTGGTTTTTGAGCACCCCCAGGGACGGTGACTCCCCCCCGTCCCCGGGCAGCCTGTGCCAGGCC
>JAVJGI010000001.1:39260518-39305636 GCA_035590275.1 Ibycter americanus
CCCGCCGCCCCCGGCCCCGGCGCCGCCCGCCTCGCCCGCCTGCCCGTTCCTCAAGTTATTTTTCGTTCGTTCGTTTCTTTCTGCCTTTGCTTTCTTGCTTTCCTTTCTTTCCTTCTCTTTTTTCTTTCGTTCTTTTCATGCCTCTGTCTTTCCTTCTTTCGTTCCATCTTTCCTTCTTTTCATCTTTCTTTCCTTCTCTTTCCTTTCTTGCCTTCTTTCCTTCTCTTTCCTTCTATCTTTCTTTACTTCTTTTTCTTTCATGCTTTCCCACTTTCCTTCTCTCTTTCTTTCCTTTTCCTTTCCACTCCTTCTTTTCCTTCTTGCCTGTCTTTATTTTTTCTTCTCGCTTCACCCTGTCTCTCTTTCCCCCCTCCTGTAACTTTCTTAGGGTTTCCCCTCTTTTTAAAATTCTTTTCCTCTCTGTTTTTCCTCTGCCTCCTGCCTTCTCCCCCTCTTCCTTTCCTCTTCCTCCTGCTCTCCCCATCCATCCCTTCTCCCTCTCTCTCCTTCCCCTCCCGCTGCCCCCGCGTCCAGCCCCAGCCCCACCACAGCACCGGGGGCAGCGGGGAGGCAGCACGGGGTGAATGCTGCAACCTTGGGGCGGGGAGGGTGCCCAGAGCCCCCCAACACCCCTCATCCATCCTCCCCGTGTCGCAGGGCAAGACGGTGTCCCCAGCACCCCCCTGGTCCCACAGCGGGGCAGCTGGGGGGTGCGGGCCCCTGACCGGGCTGTCTGTCCGCAGGGAGCGAGGTGTCCCAGGAGAGCCTGCTGCTCCACGGCCCCTTCGCCCGCAAACCCAAGCGCATCCGCACCGCCTTCTCGCCGTCGCAGCTCCTGCGGCTGGAGCGGGCCTTCGAGAAGAACCACTACGTGGTGGGCGCCGAGCGCAAGCAGCTGGCCAGCAGCCTCAGCCTCTCCGAGACACAGGTACCCCCCGTACCCCCGGTACCCCCGGCCGCCCCCCAGCCACCCCTCCCGCTGCCGCTGCTGGGCATCGGGCGCAGGGACGGGGCCGAACCCAGGGCTCAGACTGATGCCGCAAAAATCCCAGCCGGGTTTGTCCAAGAATCCCATGTGGAAGCCGTGGCCGAACCGTGGGCTCGGGGGGGGGGGGGTTTGCCGCAGCGTTCGCTTCTTCCAGCGTCCTTGGCGGGGCTGGACGCTGGGAATGCAGGTCCCGCATCATGCCACTCGCCGGAGCAGTTTTCCGCTGTCATTTCTTGCTTGCTTGGGGTGTTTTTCCCCGAGAGAAAAATACAATTTAAAAAATCCTGTTAAAAAAAAAAAAAAAGAGCAGCAGGATGGCAACCTTCCCTGGAGAGCTGCAAAAAAGTGCCTCGGTTGTGCGTGCGGCTTCGGTTCTGTACGCAAACACCGCGGTGCCTGAAAGTCAGGATGGGTGCAAAGCTGGGTGCCAGCCGAAGGGCATTGATTTCAGCTGCAACTTTCTGATTTTAGAAAGGACATTTCGCAGGCATTTAGATATAATGAGACCCGGGAGAATCGTAGGGATGGAAGGAAATGGAAAAGCGTACAGTGCTGGGGGAAAGCAGGGGAGTCGGGGCTGAGCATCTCTGAGTGTGTCCAAGCCCGGAGTCCTGGTGAGCAGCTATTCCCAAATGTTCCAGGCAAAGGTACGCTATTCCCCGTGATATTCAGTAACTGCGTTGATGGAGGAAGTTTTATCCAAATTCTGGCATTGTAGTTTGGCCTATATTCTGGATTAATTTAATTTTTATCCTTTAATTTAATTGGAAAATAAAGCTGGAGCCGTGGGTGTTCCCGGTACCCGCCTGGCTCATCCTCACCCAGGCTCTGCCAAGCAAAACCTCCAAATGCATCTCAGTGAGAGGGAAGTTACCAGGAGGAAAATGTCACTGTCATGGGGACAGCGGGAAACCACAGGTGCGGATATCGGGGAGAATGCACCGAGCCCACAAAATCCAGAGGCTGTTTGTATCCTGACGCTATCCCGACCCCCCGGCCCTGCAGCTCGCAGGGCACAGCAGTAGCTGGTAACCCGGCTCGGGTCCTTCCCTTGCTGCTTCTGTCACTGCTCCGGGCTGAAAATGATGTTAAAGGGAAATAATAATAATAAAAAAAAACACCAACAAAAACCCCAAAGGTCAAAGCACAAACAGCAACTTGTCTAGGCAGAAAGGGCAGCTGCGGGATGCCCGCCGGGGAGCTCAGCGAGTCCCTTGGATTTTGCATCATTGCCCCGAGCCTAAATGCAATAATGCAATTTATTGGGGAAAAAGCAGAGGCATATGTCCCTAAATCCGGGTGGAGATTTAGAAATGGAAAGAGGCAATACGGATAAATATATATACGTATTATTTTTTTATGCCTTGCAGCATAATTTGTAGTATGATATTTCCATGTTTTTGGAAAGCTGCTGCAGCCGCTCGGCTCCAGGCGGGCACTGCGGGCGGGGAAAGAGCATCAGGCTGGGACTGGCAGCAGCAGTGGTTTGCAGGGGGGCATCTGCAGGGTGGCAGGGAAGACTCTTTCCTTTTTGGTTTTGTGGCTTTAGAAAAATAATCTTTTTTCCAAATCTTCTTTTAATTACCTGGAGAGAAATAACGTGCAGAGGGCTGCGATACGGGATGGACATCAAAGTACCGGGACTGGCAGGGTGAGAGCGCCAGCCTGGCTGTGGCTGTACCAAACCCAGGCGTTATCATTATTATTGTTGTTATTATTATTACTTTGATATATCCAGTGATGAATCCTACACGCACACAAATCTCCCGTTGAAAACCACCCGTGGCACACATCTCCAGTGTGACACTGGGTGACACAGGTGTGTTTTCACCGGGTGCAGACACCCAGCTCCATGTCCAAACCCACCGGCGGGTGTGTTTTATTATTTTAGAGCGGGTTTAGCTGCTCCTAGAAGGGGCTGCTGGTTACAGCTCTGCTTGGACCTATTTCCCAGCCGCTTTTCCCACTGGAAAAGGGAGGTTTTCCCTTTGGGCTATGCCCGCTTGGGATCTCCGGACAGGGAGCAACACCTGGAGCAGCCCAGGGGGAAGGTGAAAAGGGTACAGGTACCTGCCCAGCATCAGGAAATGCCTTGGGATATAGGGTGGGAAAAGGTGGAGGTGTTTAACCCCTTCCCATCCTTTCTCCTACCAAGGAGGTGTGTTAGTCTGGGACAAGACAGGCCCAGGCAACAACAACAAAAAAAAGGATTGAGGAAAAGAGCAGTGACACGGTCCCAAAGCAAACACAAGTGTTGGGTAAATGGGATGAGGCTGGAGCACGTGTAGGGAGGGCTCGGCGGGGGGATGTGGGGTGGTCTGCGCCAGAGGAGCCGTCCGTGGGGTTTGTGCGTGACGGGATGATGCGGCGGGGACACGGCGTGTGTGAGCCGGGTGGCGGAACGAGCCTGGCAGTCGGCGTGCCGCGGGGGTGCCAGGCAGCGTGGGTGCGCCGGGGCCGGCGTGCCGGGGCTGGGATGCGTGTACCGGGTAGGTGGAGAGCGAGGAGGAGGTGGGGGTATCACGCTGCGTGCTGAGGTCGTGCCGGGCTGGGCATCACGGGTGGTCACACTGCTGTGTCCATCACCAGTGGTGTCAGGTCGCCTCACCTCCCAGGGGAGCGCGCTGGGCTGGGAAATAACTTCCCTGAGTTAATTTTGCATGACACAGCCTGGATCTCCCAGCAGAGCCTCTCTGCCCCTGGCAGGACGTGGTGCGAACCCAACCGGGGGTCTCAAATCCACCTTCCCAAAGCAAAGGCCTCGCCCTGGCTCCTGCCACTGGGAGGTTTGGGGTGGTTATGGGGGCACCGTATAGCCCAGCATCCCCTCCCAGCTTTGGGGTGATTATGGGGGCACCGTATAGCCCAACATCCCCTCCTGGCGTCGTGCGTGCTGGAGCAGTAATGATTAACCGAGTGAATGCCTGGGAGTCACGGAGGAGAAAGATGCGCGCCCCAGATAGAGCCGGAGTGCGGCCACGCTGCAAAGCCCAGGGCTGGCAGTGGTCCCCCCTCCAGGGACTGTCCCCAAAACCAAGCTTTTAAAAGTTTTGGGGTGTTTTTAGAAGAAAAGTCCCGGTTGGAACTGCAGGCGTAGGTAAGGGTGCAGCGCTGATGCCTGGGGAGCTCCGCTGCCTTTCGAGGTGGTGGCACATTTGGGTGACAGCACGGCACAGGCGGTGTCACCGTGTCTGGCCCCAGGTGATGGCGGGACTGGTCCCTCTCGGTCACCATCCAGACCCATCCCCGTGCTCTCGGCCTTTGGCAGGGTTTGGGTCGTCATCCAGGGGAGCTGCACATGAAGCCACTGGAGTTTAGTTGTCCCCAGCTTGGTGATGGCAATGTCACCTTCTGGCCAGAGCTGATTCTCTGGGTGCTGCTGGCATCCCTGAAGCAGAGTGTGATTTCCACGACGGCCCGCAGGGTGTTTGTTGCACGGGTGGGAGCACATTGTGTGTGCAGGCAAAGCAGTGGATGGGAGCTGTGCAGAGGCAGGACCAGGATGCAGGAGCCATCCAGGGACCGGTGACCCTTGGAGGGCAGGGCTAGCCCCGGGGAGCGGCTGGGCAGGGACCCCGGGAGCATCACACCGGTTGGATGCACAAACACCCGGCATGACAACGGTTAATGCGGCGAGGGTTTGGGAAGGGATAAAACCCCCGGCCTTGGGGGTTTAAACCAATTACTCTGGAGTCAGGATGAGGCATTGTAGGGGGCAGCTTATCCCCTAGTTGCCCACTGTGAGGTTCTCACACTTCTCTCGTGGCTTCTGGCCTGTTGGAGTGAGGGATACGGTATCGGAGGGGTCAGGGAGCCCATCCAGCCTGGAAACATCCCCATTCCTGCAGCCGAGACAGTTGGGAATTGCAGGGGAGCCTCATCCCACAGGAGGCAGGCATACCCGGCTGGGTTTCTCAGAGCTGAACAGAGCTGGGGAGAGTCGCCTCATACCCACCCCTGATTTCCACAGAGCCTCACTCAAGCATCTTAATTGCTTTATGCCTTAGTTTCCCCTTCTATAATTTAGGGATAAGGCAACTTCCCTGCTCCCAGAGGGCTGAGAGCTTTAATTAAAGTTTGCAAAGTACTTTGCAGTCATTGAATGAAAGGCGCCAGCTCAGTATTGTTCCAGAAATGCCCCAAAGCTAGGAAAGCAAATGGTTTGAGTCCAGGGCAGGGAAGGGGGGCGGTTTATAATATATACCGGTGCCATAAAGCAGCTGTTTCAATAGACTAAGCATGCCTTAAAGTCAAAGGCTTGTATGGCGCTGGCTGCGTGGCGCCCTGTGAGGGGTTTGCTCACCTGGGGAATGCAGCGAGGTGTGAACGCTCGCTTTCGCCTCACTGCGAAAGGCTCCAGAGCAGAAAGCAAGCCTTGCCTGCAATGGGTGCTGAAGGAGAAGGGGAAAGGGGGTGAGGGTCCCGGGGGATGAGGTGCAGCAGCAGCTGCCGGAGGGGCTGCGGGCACCACGTCACCTGCAAGCGGGTAAAGGCTTCAGCCTGGCCTGAGCTGGGCAGGCAGCCACGGCCAAGCAGCGGCACCTAGTGTCCCGCGGGGCCTGGGAAGCTGGGCAGCATCCCGCATACCTGCCTGCAGCATCCCGCATCCCTGGCGTCCTGTATACCTCATCCCCAGATGCAGCATCCTGCACCGCTGCCTGCAGCATCCTGCATCCCCGGCTGTAGTATCCCGCACTGCTGCCTGCAGCATCCCGCATCCCCAGGTGCAGCATCCTGCACTGCTGTCTCTGGCATCCTGCATCCCTGCTTCAGCATCCCGCATCCCTACCTGCACGGCATCCTGCGTTGCCAGCCACATGGGTGCCCGCAGCATCCCATACCACCAACTGTGTGGGTGCATTCAGCATCCCGAACCGACCGCTGTGTCCTGCCCGCGCCGCGGGCCGCGCTCCCAGCGCTGGCACTGAGGGCGTGCGGGATCGCAGCAGGGTGCTCGGGGCCTTGGGCAGGTGAGGGGGGCGTTATCTCCACGGATGGAGACCCCGCTGCCTCCCTGGGCTCCTGGGAGAGTGTTTGACCACCATCATGGTGGAAAAGGTTTCCTGAAACCTAAATGTGGTAAATTAATTATCCATAATTGTAATTATAATCTATCTATAATTAGTTCCCTGCTTACATAGAGTCCAGCCCAAGCCTAATGATGCCGCCCTGGCCCTGGGACACGGGTCCTCGCTGCGAATGGCTCTGCTCATCATCCCACGTGGTGCTTGGAACCACGGCCGCTGTGCCCGTGGCATCCTGACACCGGTGACCAAAATAAACGGGGCCGGGTTTAGCTGCTCCCACCGTGCTGTGCCGATCGGGGCGCAGCCCAGACACCAGGGCGATGGGCACAGGGTTGCGGTGCTGTAAGGAGGGACCCGTCTGCCTGCCAGCCCCATGTCTGAGGTGTGACTGAATGTCCTTCACTCATCCTGGGCTTTTCCAAGGCTGGGATGTGCAGCAAAGCGGAGCTGGGAGGTGGCAGCATCCTGCCACCCGGTGCATTGTCCCCCCTCCTTGTCCCGCCTTGCAGAGGGGAAACCGAGGCAGCGCAGGGTGGCCGTGGAAGCGCTCCTGGAGGGATGGGGACTTCTTTTTTGCCCGTCTCTGAGGAAAGCTGAGCACGCTGCCCGGTTGCAGCACCGAGCCTCGCCGGGGCCAGCTGTGCCAGGACCCCCACGAGTGCCCGTCTCTCCTTCTCCCTCTCCCCCAGGTAAAAGTGTGGTTCCAGAACCGGCGGACGAAATACAAACGGCAGAAGCTGGAGGAGGAAGGACCCGACTCCGATCAGAAGAAGAAAGGTTCCCACCACATCAACCGATGGCGCCTCGCCACCAAGCAGTCGAGCGGAGAAGACATCGACGTCACCTCCAACGACTAAGGCAGGGACAGGCTCCTGGTGCTGCCACCATGGAGAGGAACCCGGGGGAGGAAGGGGGGACACAGGCGGCATCACCAAATGAACTCTAGGGACGTCGCCGAAGCCGCCGCCGCCGCCCGCTGCCTTTCCTCCGGGGCACCCGGCCTGACCGGGGACCCGCACCCCGTCCCCCCCCGCCACCCGGGGCATCCCTCGGAGGTGCTTTTCGGGAAGCTCCCGCCGAGCCGAGGAGGAAGAGGAGGCTGCCAAGGCGCCCGCGGCCCCGGGACGCGACCGCGCATCCTCCTCCGCGCTGGAAGCCGTCCGTCAGCCATGAGATCAAATAAAAACGTCCTACCTAGAAGCTCAATGTACCCAACCCCTTTTTTCATTTGCCTTTTTATTTTTATTTTTCGCCCTTTTTTTTTTTTTCATCGCCCTCCTTTTCTCCATTGTTTTGTTGTTGTTTTTTTTTTTTTAACACAGTTTTATTTTAATTTATTCTTTTATTTTTGTGCCTGTGTGCGTGCGTTCCCTGTTGTAGGTAGTCAGCAGCTGTAGTGTGTGTTACTGCGTGGTAATAAAAAGCAAAATGCGCTGGAAACCTGTCTGGCTGCCTTGGCGGGGGGACACACACACAAGGGGACTGTCCCCTTCTCCCATTGACAGTCAAAACGGCCATGGGGATGCCGGTGTCCTTGTCGGGGGGACACAACAGGACTGGGTGTCACTGGGGAGCAGCGATGGAGCCAGGAGGGCTTGGCGGCCCCGTGGTGGTGGGCGTCGGGGGGATGAGGATGGGGGTCTGCCTTGGGGGTCCCCGCTGGAGCGGGGCCGCCGGGGTGGCCGCAGGTATGAGAGGTATGCGGCGGCTCTGGGGCCGGCAGCCTCACACCTGTGCCGGGGATTGAATGTCGGGGAGAGGTGCCAAACAGCTCCGCTTCCCCCTGCTGCCCCCGGAACATCCCCCCCGGACACCCCCACGGCTGGCGAGGGGACCCCTGCGGTCCCTGGGCACTCCTGGGGCCCCCCAGCAATGAGGGACCTGGGGGGCTCAGGGGACAAAGGTTGGGCGTCCCTCCCATGTCTCACCAGAGTTTGGGGGGAAGGACCTTAAAATAATTTTTATATATATAAATATAAAACTTACATACACACAAATATAATAATTATATATGATATACCATATACACACACATATTCACACACTTACATGCACACAATACATACACACGTGTATCTAATGTGTATATATATTGTATTTTATAATGTATATTTTATATATTATATATTTTAATAGTATATATTTTAATAGTATATATACACACTATACACACACACGTGTACATGTATTTTATAATGTATCTTTTGTATATTACATATTTTAATAGTATACATACACAATATATACATGCACACGTGTATCTGATGTGTATGTCATATTTTACGTGTATTTTATATTATGTATTTTAATAGTATATATACACAATATATACACACACGTGTATCTAATGTGTATATATATAGTATTTTATAATGTGTATTTTATATTTTATATATTTTAATAGTATATATACACAATATATACACACACGTGTATCTTATGTGTATATATATAGTATTTTATAATGTATATTATATATACATTATATATAATTATATATTTTATAGTGTATATGTATTATACATTTTATTATATAAAATAGATTTTAATTATATATAATAATAATATATATATATATACACACACACACACAAATGTAGTAATTCCTGCTGTCGGGAAAGCCCCCTCCCCACGCCCCCACGGTGCTGGGAAAGCCCCCTCCCCAGCAGCCCCTCCCCAGTACAACCAGCCCATGAGAAACGGGTCTTTCCAGAGAAGCCCCTTGAACCCCAACACCCATCCCACCCATCCCACCCTCCCCGCCCCCGCCCGCAGGGAGGCTGGGCCACACCGCCACCTCTTCAAACTCCTTTATTCCAGACAGGCCGGAGCGTTACACAGAGCGTCGCGGTCAGTCGCTACCCAGAAGGTTAACAAGAGCCGGTGCGCGGGGCAGACCCGAGGGCGGCCGGGGCGCTGCCCGCTGGAAGACGTGCGGGTGCTGGCGGGCGACCCCCTCGCCGCATCCCCAGGGATTTGCCCTTGGCGCGGTTATAAGGTGCGTTCGGATCGGGTGCCAGAGGGTGACTGCGTGAGGAGGGGCGGCTGAGGGTGCTGGGTGCAGAATAAGCCATAAAAACGGGGAAAAAAGCCAAAAGTGGACGTTTCCTAAAGCGACCCCAGGAGATACCCAGAGCTGGGGGGTAGCTACACCACCAGGACCACTTCAAGCCTCCACACCCAACACTGGGAACGCCCTCAGAGCCAGGCCAGCTTCTCGGGTGGGCTTCTTTGTAGCCTAAAAACCTTTGCTCAAAGGCTGTCAGGGTCCCACCGCAACACACCGGCAGCCCCTGTGCTCCCCCCGGGTGGCCGAAGGGCATCCCAGGCTCCAGATCTCCATCACAGCCCTTCAAGAGGAGCCAACCGAAGCGGAGGGGACACCTACATCTCTCATCTACATGGCATTGGTACAACCCTGAGATCTACCAGCGTCGCTTGTCCCAGGGTGGCTGGGTCCAGCATCTGGTGGTTTATCCCACATCCCGATGATGCGCGGCGCTGGCACGGGCAGCAAACTGGGCGACCTGCTGCCTGTCCTGCTGGGAGCTGGGCATCTGCCCGCGCCCGGCCACATGCAGGGATGCGGAGCAGAAAAATGAGCAATAAGCAAAAATGGAAGGAGCTGAGCTGTGCCCAAGCAGAAAGGTGGGTCTGGGACATGGGTGACGCAACCCCCAGGTTGTCCCCTGGCTATCCCCTGGCCAGCTCAGGGAGCAGCCAACAGACACATCTTCCAGGAGGGACTCCAAACTTCTCACTGGCACCTTTTGCTGCAACCTGGTCCTCATTATTTCTTAATTAACATATCCAAGAAATCAATTAACTGCGACATTTCTAATTAAATACTACAGGAGATGATCATCTCATTATTATTATCTGCCGAGGTGAACAACTTGATGTGTGTGGTGGGTTTTTCGCTCCCCGTTTCTTCCACTTCCCCAATTATAGGAAATAAGAAATGCAAATGGTCGGGTTGTTCTCGCAAACCGAAGGCTCCTTTTTGTACATTAGGAAAGTCGAAGAGATTAATTAGCTATTAAGTGAATGTGCATAATGTTATCATTAGCTGTTGTGTGTAGTCTTTTCTGGCACAACTTGCTGTCCTAATAAACAGAACTAATGTGCTGCCGCTCTCCCAGCTCCGTGCTTTTCATTTCTAACGTTGTAGGAAGAGTTGAGCGTGGTATTTTGGTGCTCACCGGCGGTCCCACCACGGATGGCAGCATCTGTGCCCAGCCGGTGCTGGAACCGCTGCATGAGGGAGCCCAACCATGAGCCGCCTGCCGGCCAAATGGTCTTTTAAGATCCGTAAGGGTCAGGTCGGTGCCTGCTGAGCCATTCTGCTGCTTTTAAATAAAAATGCATCTCCACACCCGCTTGCGTTGGGATGGTGGTGGCTCAAAAGCTGAACCGCATCAGCTGGCTTCAGCGTCCCAGCGTGGGGACACCGTGGTCTCGTGGTGCCCAAGAGTTTGGGACCATGGGGCCACCAAAACGTGCTCCTGATGCATGCACCTTGTCCCGCCCGCCACCAAGCCAGGGGACAGTGAGGGGAAGGGCAGCAGAGATGGGTCTGCACCACCCCGACTGTCCAGAGGCAGAGGACGCATGTGGGTTTGGGAGATGCGAGGTCAAGTCCTCAGGTCCCCAACATCATGGGTATCACTGATTGTAAGCACCACCTTGCAAGGCAAGACCTGCAGATGCTTCCAGAAGAGGTTAGATAAGGGAACTGAACCCCACACGGTGGTGGCTCTCCCTTCCCAGCTCCAGGCAGGAGCATCTTCCCAGCGCTGTGGGTGGGGGCACAACATTCCGAGTTGCATTTGAACAAAATCTGAGAGCAAACGCTGTCGCCAGCCTGCCAGAGGCTGTGATGGGCTGCCTGCTCCGGCTCTTAGACATAAACACCGGCAAACGCCTGACTCAGGACCCTGGGATGTATTTATTTCTCAGCACAAACTCTGCCGAGTTGACTGAGACCCATTTTCATGACACATAAAGTGAAACAAGTTTGACGGGGTTTGTATGGGAAGATGATAAATCCAGACTCATTTAGACCGTTTGATTGTCACTTGTTCGACTGTGCAGCTGCTTTTGAGCCGAGCCATAATCTTGCAGCGCGGTTCCTCTGACATCCCTCAAGCTGGTCCTCACCCCCTCAAGCAGGATCAGGCCCTTGTGAGTCACAGGAGCCGCGTGGCTTAATAAGCCCTAAATCTATCCTCCTCCAAACCAATGCAGTCCTTACTGAGCATCACTGGATTAACACGATGAGCACCCCCTGCCAATTAACAGCCGGCACAGCCAAAACTCTGCAGGTGATATGTGTGCAGGGAAAACACCCATACTCGCTTCCCATCATAGAGAAAATTGGGAACTGCCTCCTTCCCGAGGCAGAACTTGCTCGATCCATGCTTTTCCTTGGGTGTCTCCTAAAGAAACACAGCAAGCAAAACCCCGATGCCTTTCCTCCACCGCAAATTCCTCGCTCCATCTGCGGGCCCTGCAGGTAGCCGGAGCTCACAGCCATTGAAATCTTTGATCGGTGATCACGATGCAAAACCAGATCACCGTCTCCCTCCTTCCTCCACCTCTCCGAAACCTCACAGCAAAGCGCAGTCTCCATCACTTCTCCCTCCCCAACCCCCACCCCCCAAAAATAAGAGCCTGGGATGAACAAGCTTTGCAGCAGAATGGTTCAGGCAGCGACAAAACCCACCGGGGAAGGGGAAATGATCCACCCAGACAGGCGCCGGAGCCAGGAGGCTTCTCCCTGTCAACACAAGAGGCTGTTTCTGTCTCAGCCTCGCATTTCCATTCAGGAGGAGGAAGAATGCAAGTTGTGCCTCCGTGCAACACGATGCAGCTTGGCTTCTAACTTCTGCAGGCTCAGCGGAGCCGTAAATTGAAGTCTGAGGCTCAGAGTAGCTCTCTCCCTGCTGCACACACATGTGGATGTGTGTGCCAGGGGTACCTGTACCCTCAGCGCCTGACAGTGGTCCTCACCTCCTCCCACCTCCTGCAGCAATGCAAAGGGCCCTTTTCAGGCACACAGCTCATCCCAGCTGGCTCTCCAAAGCCTCACCGCTGCGGTTCCCATCGGCAAGCTGCTGTTCGGGTATTGCCAGCATCCCCGCCCCGCTTCCCAGGGCTGGAGGGCTGCCCCCCTCTTTCACTGCTGCGGGGAGTGAGCTACTCCCAGGGCAAAACACGGGGCCTGATTCTGCACTGTGCTGCCCATGGGATGGATGCCCATGAAAATGTCCATAGGACAGATGCCACCTCCCTGCAGCCTCTCCAAATCCCACCCGGAGCAGATGGGGTGGCTTTGCTTCCTCCAGAGCATACATTCATCTCATCTAGTGCATTAGAGGAACTCTACTGGGTCAAATCCAGCTGTCCCTTACCATGGTGTAAATCCAGAACAGCTCCATGAGTGTGTAACTGGACCCACTCTGCATTTCCACCAGTGTCAGGGACCGGGAGCTGGCCCATCAACAGCAGCTATGGAGAGCTGGCCTCTCCTTCCCTGCACGCTGGCATGTAAATCCACAAAGTTGATTTGTTTTGTGCAATTATTTCTGATTTACACCAGTGTGGGGACAGAATCAGTCTTCCTGAGCTGGCCTGGCCATCGTGTGACTCCAGCTCCTACAGGTCTGATTCTAGTAGGGAGTGAGCGCAGCCAGTGGCGGAGGAGCACACGGCGGGGCTCAGGCCTCCCGATTTCAAGCATTGCAATAAATCTTTCAAATACATTCTGTGTCAGTGGCAATTTGGTTTCCCTCGCTCCCCCCACCCTCCCCAAAACCCCCAACAATCTGGCAGCTGAAGGATGATAGCCTGTGCATTTATCACCACCACAGCTCCATCCCTACAACGATCCCAGAGGCAGAGCTCGCCATTGGCATGGTCTTCTGCTGGTGACCATGTTCAAAATCCACATTGACTCCTCTGGCCCTCAGGGAGTCACTCGGGTTTTACTCTTGGGTACAAAATACCAGAAAGCCAAATTATGGCCCAAAACCCATGCGAGGGCAGGATTCGGTGCAGTGCTGGGGGGACTTGCCCCACCTCACTTTAAGCACCCCAAAGTGGAGCAGTTGAAGATACAGCCAGGCAGCCAGCCATCTCCCAAGGGCACTTCACCCCTCTGAGGCTGCAGTCTCATAAAGCCATCAGCTTGGCATGGCTGCCAGGCGGAGCCGTCCTGCCCACCAGTTTCTGCTTTGGGTCCTCCTCTGCACTGCAGCAAGGCTTTGGGCAACGCTGGCTTTGCTGGCTGAAAGCACTGGCAAAAATAGACAAGAGAAGAAGAAGAAGAGGAAGATGAAGATAAAGAGGAAGAAAGGAGAAGGAGAAGAGAAGGAGAAGGAGAAGAAGAAGGAGGAGGAGGAGAAGAGAAGAGAGAGAAGAGAAGAGAAGAGAAGAGAAGAGAAGAGAAGAGAAGAGAAGAGAAGAGACGAGAAGAGAAGAGAAGAGAAAAGAGAAGAGAAGAGAAGAGAAGAGACGAGAAGAGAAGAGAAGAGAAGAGAAGAGAAGAAGAGAAGAGAAAAGAGAAGAGCAGAGAAGAGAAGAGAAGAGAAGAGAAGAGGAGTTCCAGCTGGAAGGGACCTACAACGATCATCTAGTCCAACTGCTTGACCACTTCAGGGCTGATCAAAAGTTAAGCATATTCTGTCCTCGGAGAACTAGGTTAGCAAAGTGTGGCTTAGCCAATTAGCTGAGATTAACAACCTTACTTTTCGAGGGTCTGTGTTAGGTGGGACAAACCCCATCCTTCACGTCTGTGCAAAGGAAAAGAGCAGATCGATCGTATGTTTTGCTGTACGATCCCTTCCTACTCAACATGTGGGCATGTTGGCTTTCCAGTATCTTGAAACCCTGGCAAAAGTCCTGTGGATAAGCCCGGCGGTGAGCTCCTGTGGCACTAAGCTTTGCCAGTACAGTGAATGACAGGATGCCACCAGGACCTTCTGCAGAAGAAGGAGGGAGGGATGAAGGGCGTACAGGCTATGTCCTTCTCTGCGCTAACGGAGCATTGCACATTGAACCATGGAAGGCTGCTTTTGTGCATGATCACTGGGGCAGGATTGGCATGAAATCAATACAGGACACTTATCAAACACCCTATCAAGCGCTTCACATTCATGCACCCGTTGATCTCTACGAATTACTTTTGTGCAGCATCAGTGTGGAGGTTTAATTTGCATTGAAAACAAAATTTGCTCGGTGAAGCCTGCTTTCATGTAGTTAGGTATAACCACATAAACACGCCATTAAACATCCCTCCATGCAGTGCTATTAAGTTCTGAGATTCTTCTTTAGCTAGTTCTCTAAAGTGTTTCAATGTGATTTTTTTGTTGCTGCTCCTGTTGCTAATTTAAAACTTTTAATATTAATCTTTTTGACTGGTGTGAGGTGTCAGTTCTCTGCAAGTGTTAATTCACTCCCAGTTCGCCGGGAGCAGCAATACGTTACTATCGCTGAGCTCTACTATTTGTTTTATCTTGTTGATGTTTTCTTTTTCCCAGTCGGGATCTCAAGTTTCCCCCTTTCCCTCCCCAAATCTTCTGGGCTGAGATGGTCTGCTTCCACTTACAATCCTTTATTGTAGACTACAGTCTTACTGGTAGTGGCCATTGCGATTTCTGGCTCCAGCCGAGATGTCTCAATCTGTGAAATCAAAGAGGAGGCAAGATCAGAATTGGTATCATGGTGTTGTGCTGCAGCAGGAGCTCGATCGATCAATAAATTAATGTAGAGAAGTATAATATGTAAATAACACAATGTCAATCATGCCTATTCCATGTCATTTTAATGTGCTCTACTCTGCTCAAATCTCCAAACAACCCCATTCGGATTGACTTATATTACATGAAATGATGCACGCTCACTGCCTTGCAATATTCAATGAATTATAGAGTGTCTCTGAGAATCAAACGGATCCCACCCATCGTTTTCCAGGAGACATCCCTTCCTTTTCCCACAGCCAAGGTCCCCTTGCATGGCGCTAGAAGGAATCTAGTCCCCAAAGCTGCAGTTTGCACCACAGGGACTGGGTGAAGCCAAGGGCTGCCTGGTGACACGAGGGGACAGCACACCCTCACTCGGCTCCTGGACCATGGCTCTGTATCCTCCAACAGGGATGGATCACAGCTAAAATCCACCTGTCCCCTTCTCTGTCTCCATAAAATCTCCAGCCCTTTCCTAATTTTTTCCTTCCGATGGCTTCACATGAAGCTCTCCCTTGCTCTGAAATCACTCCGAACCTTTGCATCCCCGGGAGGGATCCATGGTGCTCCCGGATCCCACGACAAGCAAAGATCCCGCTCCCAGCTTGGACGGGGCACCTTGCAAGACCAGACTTTTAGAAATCCTATACATTGAATTGATGCTGTTGCTGACACAATGCTAGGAACCCACGTTAAAATCGAAATGCTTTTGAAAATGTTTAACCTAGTTAGACAAATTAGCAAAAATTTGTGCAAAACAATTTAGGTATTTAAAATATTCAATGTTTTTAAAAACTGGAAAAACTGTTCTTAGCTTTCAGCTGCAAAAACCCAACAAAATATAACATCAAAGCAATCTTAACATGAGGTGCAACATAACCCTTCAGCAAAGCTGTTAAACAGCTACTGAAGCATCATGGGAAATAGCACTTCATTTATTCAAATGCACATATGTCAGGTTTTTGCACCATATGTCATTCCAAGCTATTTACAGTAATAATTAAATCTTAATCAACGTTTAACCTCTGTAAAATGTTTGAAGGGATCTAATCACCCTTCAGACTGCACTAATGAAGGAGAAATATATAAACATAAAAAGAAAATGATGCATAGATAGCACACCAGAAAGAACAGTAATTGCAAAATTGTATTTCTTTTAAATATAATCAGCAAATTATGTAAAGTAAGCCAACGAGTATTTTAAGTGAAGACATCTTGGGTGTCAGAGGTGTGATCAGCTAATTTTGTACTGCTATCCATAACAGATGTAGCATATTTTCTTTTAGTGCCATTATTAGCAACTTCACCATTTCTTTCTGTGCTGAAACACAAAGTGAAGCATTGTGCTGGGGAGAGTACCCAGCAAAGGTGCAGGAGAGGCGATTCTCACGTACACCGGCACTGACGGGATCCATTTTGAGGGAGGATTAACTCCGATCTGCCTGGCTCTGACGCAGCTTTTCTTCCTATTGTTTTCTTATTTTTCTGCCAGAGACAGAAAGAAAAGCTCCGAGGCATTGGGGCTGGGTGGTTTCACCCACCGGTTTGAAAATATCAAGGGGGGAATGCTTTACAATGACCTGGAATTGGGTGGTCCAACCCTGACCATCCATGCTGGTGTCGGTAGGGCTTGGGGATGTGGGGCAGCTCAGCCAGAGAAAACACAACCTTCTAGTGGGAAGTCTCCACAGAAAGCTAACGGAGAGCCACCACAGTCCCTCCCTCTCCAGTGGGGGCTGGAGAGGTGGGAGCTCCAAGGAAAGTCACATCTGCCTTGGTGGACCCCAGAGGAGTGGTCTGAAAGCAAGACCTGTGGGGAGCCGCTGTGGTCTCGGATGGGCTGAGTCTGGAAGAGAGAAGTTCAAGGGAGGCATGGTGGTACTGGCGTGTGCAAGAGGCTACAGCACAGGAGAAAGGAGTAATGTTTTGCTCACGCTTTCTTGGGACACAATTCAAAAAGCATCGAGTAAGATCCAAGCTGAACAGCAGGAAGAGTATCCTAGTGGGAAGGAGCAAAGTATTGCAACCACATGCTTGGGGAAGGTGCGGTGTCTCTGTGGTGGGAAGTTTTCAGCACAAATTAGATGAAACGTATCAAGAAAAGTTTAAGCAGAATTGAGCTTGTCTCGGTGGAAGGAGACAGATGAGGTAACTGCTTTGTAGGTCCTTTCAGCTTCTTTCCCACAGGTCCAGGAGGGAAACAGCCTCCTCTCCCTGCATGGCTGAGCTCCTCATTCGTGGCAAGGCTGCACACAAGGCTGTTAGACGGGATGGCTTTAGGAGGGACTGGACTGAGGTGTGCTAGTTCAGAGACAGATTATGGTGTCTGAGCAGAAGGACAAGGGGATGAACGCCCAACACAAGATGGACACTTGGTCAGGGACTCCTCTGAAGATCGTGAAAGAAGATACAATCGGTCACAGGCGTTGGTTTGGAGCTGCGTATTAATGAACTCACTTAAGCCCCTTTCTGAAGCCTGGGGAGATGTGAAATAAATTTGCTGGGGGTGACTGGTTGAACTGGAGCAATCCTGTGGATCTTTTTCTGGTTGGCTTTAAAAAAAACCTGCTCTAGAGCCTCAGCTATGGGTGCGCCTGCACCAGGGAGGCAGGTGCAGGAGGGATGTACTCCACAGCAGCACTGGCAAAGCCATTCAGAAATGCGTCAGCAGTAACTTACTCCTCTCCCTGGGAAATCAAATGCAGAGGGTCAGGGAGAAGCATCCGGGTGCGCTACGGATATCAAGACGACATTAAGACACAACCTTATTGTGTACCAGTTCAGTATTTGAATCCCTCAAGGGGTTTTTGTTGGAAAGTATAATTTCACCTATTTTGGTGCAAACTGCTATTCCAGCTGTCCAGCATCCTGGACCTGCTCAGCCAACCTTCCACTGGACATGGCACTGTGAAACGGACCTGGAGACCACAGAGTTTCCCGTCAAGTTCCTTGTGTCTCAGCTTCCAAGAAGACCCCCAGCAGGGTCCACCTTGGTCATGGCCATGCTGGAAACCCCTCTAACAGGGAACTCCTGCCTGAGCTCCAGGAGGGTGCTCTGGGGAACAGGTTCTGCCCTGTTGGGACCACACCGACAGGACGTGCCCCATCTCACACAGGGCGATTTTGTCCTTTCAAACTGAGTGCCCACCATGGGACTGGGTTTGAGTTGTGTCCATCCTCTTCCTCCCGATGAGGCACATCTACCTGTGCTGGGGCAAAGGACGGATCCCCTTCCTGCCTCTGGGATGCCAGCACTGAGGTGCCTACCAGAAAAGGGCCTTCAACTCAACAATGAATCCAGGAGAAGTCCAGGAGGGACACAAGCTCACAACAGCAGTGAGGGAACCACAGCGTAAAAGCACCACTCCCACAGAGTGCTACAAGGGGCTTTTTTGGGGGAAAACCCCATGCCTTCAGGCTGATGGCTGCATGAGCATCAGTGCAGCATTGACCACTCGGTATCCTGACATACCAGCATGGGCGACACTGTAACAAGGCAGCGGGAGAAGGGGGAATTGCTTCACCCGCCCTGTGAGGCTACTGGAAGCTTTGCTACAGATACAGGGAAGTCCTCGCTGGGGACGTGCCCACGGTGCACCTCCAAACTCATCCAGAAATGTAGCTGGTGCTAGCCACAGCCCGTCGCAACACCTGGGAGTCGGTGCAGCCCGAGGATGTTCCTCTTCCCTCTAGCAGATAGCCACGTGCACGAAGAAAAAAGGGAAAAAACACCAGAAATGGTGTCCCCTGACCTTATTCAAGCAACTGTTTATAAACCAGCATCACCCAGGTAATGCAGGCAGGATGACAGCGCTGGCTTTTTAGCGGTGCTTCTGACCCGGTGAAATCTATCCCTCCCAGGGAACAAAGCCGCCGTAAAGGGAATCGCCTCTCGTGGTGCCCACCACACGCCAGCTCTCTTCCCCCCATCTCTGCCTTGCAGTGGAAGCCTCTCTCCTCTCATCAGCACAGACAAGGCTAATTGGGGTGATAAAGAACTGGCTCCGAGTGCTGGCGTGGGCTGGAGGAACAAATGGTGCGGTGGTCACAGCTGGTGCTGCGGAGACGGAGAGGGAGAGGGTGTGAGGCAGGCTCCCGGCGCCCAAAGTTTCGTCAGCCCATGTTGGATGCGGGGCGGCGAGGTGGGGGGTTGTGTGTGTTTTGCATTCGCTGCTGACACGGGTGTAGCGTACATGCGCGGCCGGTGAAGCAGAAGCAGGCAGAAAGCAGATGCTTTTTGTTTGGGGTTGATACTCATTTCTATCCCAGCTCGGGAAAAGGTGTAGAAAGGAATGTGCTCCGAAGAGTGCAGGGAGAGAGATAGGTCTAGGCTCGCTGCCAGGGATCCTGTAATGATATGGAAGGCAGCTAGGGGAGACAGGAGCAGATGGATTTGGCATACAGCTCATCACTCAGCCAAAAAAAAGGAGGGGGGGGAGAAGAAGGAAGAAAGCAGCCAGTTTTGGTAGGGGGAGGGTCATGTGGACTGACGGATGCTGCACCGGGAGGTGGGGGAAGGGAGGATCAGTCTGGTCACCGCATCTTCTGCTGCTGCCTTGGCCGTGACAGCGAGGAGATTTGGTGGTGGCCCCGGTTCGGAGCCCGGGAGGGCTCTCCCAGCCCTTCCAGCAGCCCTCTGCCATCTCCTCCTGGGCCATCAGACAACAGGGCAGCAGCCAAGAGCAGTGCCAAGCTAACCAAGCCCTAGTGAAGCTCGGCGAGGTGTAACAAGGACTATGGTTAATGAACGGCACCACAGAATCACAGAACTGTTTAGGTTGGAAAAGACTTTTAAGATCAGCCAGTCCAGCCGTTAACCCAGCACTGCCAAGGCCACCACTGAACCATGTCCCCAGGCACCACGTCTATGTGTTTTTTGAGCACCCCCAGGGACGGTGACTCCCCCCCGTCCCCGGGCAGCCTGTTCCAGGCCTGACAGCCCTTTCGGTGCAGCCATGTTCCCCCACACCCAATCTAACCCTCCCCTGGCACAGCGGGAGGCCGTTTGCTCTCGTCCTGTCGCTGGTTCCTGGGGAGCAGAGACCAACCCCCTGGCTACAGCCATGAGCAGCCAGTGTCTCCAGGAGATGCCGTGGGAGATGGTGCCAAAGGCTTCACTAAGGCCCAGGCAGACGCCAGCCACAGCCCTTCCCTGCCCATTGAGCGGGTCACCCTGTCACAGGAGGAGATCAGGTTCGTCAAGCAGGACCTGCCTTTCATCAACCCACACCGCCTGGCCTGATCCCCCGGTTGTCCTGCACGTGCCACGTGATGGCACTCGGGATGATGCTCCATAACCTTCCCCAGCACTGAGGCCAGGCTGGCAGGCTTCAGCCTGGAGCAGTTAAGTTCTGTTAAGCCATAGCAGCTTTCCACTTCCAGCCCCAACCATCAGTATTTTGTTGCTTTTCTTCTCCCATTTGCTAATGGAGGAGCGTGTTTGAACAAGGCATTTGCTTTGCAGACAATGCATGAGGAGCTGGGAGTAGCTATCAGACCAAGAACGACCTGCAGCCCCGTGTTCATGCTCACGCTGGCAGCCCCAGCAACCCCCCCAAGCGTGGTGCATCTCCATGCCAGTGTGGCTGCACCTTGCCCAGAAAACCAGCGTGCTCTGTGGTGATCCCCCATGTGCCACACATCTGGGAGGGCTCTCCACATCCCATGCTTAGGTCCTGCTGCCTTATGGGTGAGCGTAGTCACAGGCATTGCAGCAGGTAAGAGCAAATTCCTTCTTGTTCTACCTCCTGGGATATTTCCTGGTCTATGGAAGTCTTCAACTCATGCCAACCTATGCTTTGTCACCTGATAGCTCTCCCTTGCATTGACACCACAGAGTAGATCTTTAAGACAAGTCTCAGTTGCCCCCACAGAGGTATGAAGTGGTGTTTCAGCTGCTCGAGGTATCCAAGTTGTCCATATGGAGCCCATGGTAAGAGCTCAGCACCTCTGGGAGAATCGCATCCTCCTTGAACACCAACTGCAGGCCAGGTGGGCTCCCTGGGTGTCTCAGACTGGCACTGGCCGCTGAGGTGCCTGCAGCTGAATTGCACCTCTACATTTAGGTGTCAGGGTCCGGGAGCTGAATCTTGCCCAGTGTCCAGCTGGAACACATTCACCAGGGACAGGCCAACCCCTCATTTATATTACTGGTGATAATGCTGGAAGGACTTCCAAGGCATTCTCATTCAGGGAGCCCCAGATCTCACGAGTGCTGCAGTAAACTGCTTAGTTTCTAATTCTGTGAAAGAAAAAAAATGCATGTTGGGGGAGACTCAAGGGAAGAGGGGGTGATGATGCTACTGTGTCTGCAGCAGCAGAACTGCTTTAAGAAGCCCGATTCCCAGCTGACTTAGCCACAGGATTATTGGAAAGATCTGGGTTTGAACAAACAAGAAAGAAAACCCTGAAAGCAGTGTTCAAAACCGCTCTGTTACTGGATTGTTTTGACAATCCAGCTTGCATCCTTACTACCGACAAGGCAGCAGCTCCCACCACCTCCCGACCCCGAAGCTGGGGGGACCTGAGCTGCTTCCTCCCTATGCTGCTCCGCAGTGCTGAGCACGATTCAAAATCTCTCCAGATGCATTTTCTGGCATGGCATTCAGCCCATTGCTGACCCCCGAGATGTGGAGGGGTCCCCGCGCAGCATCTGCTCCAGCACAAATGGCTCCTGACACACATCGGTCCTCCCTCTTCTCCAACCTCCTGCCCCACTGCAGCCCCCGACACAAATGCCTGTCCTCACCATAGAAAAATGTTCTTCCTAACTTCAACCTCTCTGGATGTAATTTAAGCCAATTACCTCCTGTCCCGTTCCTGGTGAACAAGGAGAACAGTTCATTCCCTTCCCCTCTGCAGAAGCCTGTTACATATTTGTAGGCTGTTATAAAGTTTTCCTAAACTAAACAACGGCAAGCCTTTTGATCTTCCTTCCTTGGCCATGATTTCCAGTTCTCTGGTCTCTTTCGCAGCCCAGCTCCAGCCTGTCTCCAACCAGTCTGTGTCCTTCCAGCACTGCAGCCCACAAACTTGGGCTCAGATGTCTCAGTAGCACCAAGCCAGAGAGGGAGACTGGATGCTTGGACCATGCCCAGCAGAACCAAGCTCACACCTTCCCTCTTCCATCATTTTTTGATGAGGAAAATTGTTTTCCTGAGCATCAGTTCTCCCCGGCTTTACTTGGACATAGCATTACCCAGATGCAGATGCACTCAGCTTTCCTTGGGTGCAATTTCCCCAGCAGGGTGGGGAAAGTGGCTGGAAAAATGTATTTAGAAGGGAGTCAAACAACTAGGTGTGTCTCAGAAAGACTAAGATGTACTTTAGTCATCGGCTTATCTATATGGGAATGGGGTCAGGGTGACTCTGGGGTTAAGGATGTCCCACATCACATTCACCTGCTTTCTAGTAGTCCTTGGGGGAAAAAAACAATAAAAGATTGTCCACTAGATGACTAGAAAAACAAATAAAAATACAGTAAGCCAAAAAGCAAGGAAGGAGTCAGTCCCCTCTGCACTGGGGAACTTCCTTGTTGAAATTCCAGCATGCAAATCTCGCCTGCCCATCCCACCTCCCCGGCAGACAGGCAGATCAAAAGTGCCAGGGAAGTGCAAGGGTTTCTGATCTGCACAGCACGGGGCGAGGAGGAACAGGCAGCTCAGGCAGCCTTGGATGGCGACGGAGATTTCTCCAGTGCCAGTTAATACATGCACTGCTGGGTCCCAGTTTCGGTGGAAAAGTGGTTTTCCCAGGAGGGCTGGAAGGCACAGCAGGAGCCGACTGTGTCTCGCCAGCTGGTGGGAAGGTGAGGGCTGCTTCTTGTCTGTGCTGCCAGGAATTAGGCCTTTCCTGGTGACAACACCAGCTGCCACAGACACGGCCTTAATCAGCAAAAATAGGCATCCTGGCAGGGGAAAAAAAGAAAAAAAAGAAAGAAAAAGATACTACTGTAAATGAATATGAATATTTGCGATTATCATTGATTACTATCACTTAGGTATTCACGGCTGGATGTTTGGTACTTATCCAAGCTGTAAAGACTTGAGCTGTAGGTTTGTTAAATGAGAGTCTGGTTGACCACGTCTGCGCTGCAGAAGCAGGGAGGTTCCATCTGCACCGGCGCAATGGACGTGTCTGGGACCATCCTCCAGCCCCCAGCCCACCTGGCAGCAACAAGCCTTTGCCCATTGGATTGCCTTCCCCTACCTGCCAAAACAGGGTGGCTGCATCCAACCTGCCTATTGGGAAGGGTCTGGGGCCAGGCACACTCCCGAACCATGCCTGAGAATTACTGGGCGAGCGCTAATAACTTAACAGCGAGGATAATTGGTGTCTGAACCCTGGAACTGTTTAATTTGCTGGTATAGACACAGCCTCAGGGCTTTCGGTGCAGCCCTACCCCGGGAAAGCATCCCAGAGGCTTGAAAGCATTCGAGCAGGTGTGAAATGTTTTCCTGGGATAGGACTAAGGGTTTGGTCTTAAGCTGAAGTCAGTGGTGGGGAAATCTTGCCCTGGTAACCCCAAAAGGCCAGTCCTGACATATACTGTGCTCAGTGTCCAACACCGGGCTGGGTTTTCAGTGAAGCCAGCACCCTCATGCACTCCTTCCAGCACCTTGGGGCCAAACCCCAGAGAGATGTTATCTACCCCTGCATGCCACCACACGCGTGCACGAGCCCTGGGCTGGTCTGCCTGCAGACAAAGCTCACAAGCCTCTCCTGAAGTCGGCAAACACTGGAGCCAGGCAGGAAGGCTGCGACTTCACCACTCCTGGGGGATGGATGTGCAGGATCATCCCCAGAACTGTTTGTTCATGGGGATATTCGGCCTTTGTAGGTCGCCACAGTGAAGCTTTTGATGCCAAGATGTCCAGGACATGACTCTGAAGGCTGTGTGTAGCCCAGTCTGCCCTTGGGGATGAGCTGGTTTTGCATCTCTTCTGCCAAATTGACAGTGGAGTCGTCTTCTCCCAAGCAATGCTGGAGAAGGATGATTTTTTTGGCTGAAGCAGAAACCAGTGCACAGCATGTGGCTGTGCTGATGAGCTGCTTCATTTCTCCTGGGTCTGCTGGTGAGACAAAACAACTCAGGAGGGTGGGGAGTCAAACCTCACTGCAGCTCTGCAGCACTGGAACCATCACCCCCTGGGAAGCTGGTTCCTGCGGAGAACGAAGGGCATCCTGACTGATGCTGCTCACATCACTTCTGCACACCAAGGGCTTGTTCCGTGTTGCATCACAGCTTTTGGGGGACTTCTGACCAGGTCCTCAGTAACAAAATACAGGTTGTAGGTCTTTGGTACCCCTGGCTGTCTGCACTCACCCTTTAACCTGGTAACACCCTCACGCTTCTGACAGCATATGCAACCTGAAGCCAGATGTGCTATTGTAACCTCCTACCTGTAAATGCTGTTGAGACCCTTTCCTCCACCACTTGCTTTGAGATGAACAAAATACTCTCAGTCACTTTAGCCATGAAGTATCCAAGGGACCTGAACCCATATACCAGGTACAAAGATGCTTCAATCGTCTCGCCAGCCCCATGTTGGGCATGTTTTGCCCATCAAGCAACAAGACTCCTAACTAGTTCCCCCAAGGAAGGTAATTCCTCACCCAAGTTTTGCATCTCTTAAGCAATTACCTTTCCATAAGTGAAGAAGGAAGGTACCTTGGAGCAAGATATCTCTCAGCAGGACACAACAGACCACGATGGGATGGGTAGGATGGGGCTGAGTATCACAGACACTCAGTGAATGCTCAGCTCAGGGTCTCAGGCTGTTGCACCACACTCTGCTCCACCTCCTGACAACAGTCCGATGCAAAACCACATTTTTCCAGCCACAGTGACTGCTGGCTACCTTACACCTTGCCCTCAGCCCTCCAAGCAGATGGATATAAGTGGACACATCCCAGTCTATACCTAGACAGAGGTGCACACAAGAGCTGGAGGGGTTTCATAGCACAAGCTGCAACGCCAAGGCCAGAAGCAGGTGCTCAGCAGATAAACTAGGGATTTCCACCTCCAATAGCCACAGTTTCAACAGAGGCCCATCCAGGTGCACCCAGCTAGCAGCTGCTTCAGGCTCTTCACATAGCTTTCTGCTTTTTCATGAGCCAGTGGAGCTGAGGGCAGCTGACTGGGCTGAGAGAAATATCCCAACCCCTGGGGAACATCAGCCAGGGTCTTCCTCTTTACAGCCCTTTGGTATATGTCTAATACCCACCAAAAGCAAATTTGGACAACGAGTATTAGTTTCCCAGTGATCTCTCCCTTATAAAGCAAATCTCACTGTCTCAAAAAGCCCCAGAGCTGTGCTGCAACAAGCAGGAGAGGCTACAGCTGCAGGTGGGGCTGGGGATGCTGAGGGAGGAGCACCCACTGCTGGAGTCGCTCCAGCTGGCCTTGCAGAAGGTCCACCCCTCAGTGTGGGCAATATTAAGGATATTCACCTGAAGGACACTTTTCCCCCTCTTCTGTGGGTTTCTTCTAACCTTAACCATGATGCTGTGGAGAAGTGGAAGAGTGTAAGGCAGGAAGGTAGGACAGACCTGCCCAAACATGACAGCTTAGAGGCTGCTGCCCATCCTTTCTTGGACAGATGGGAACAGAAACATACTTAAAGATCCAGTCACCCACACAGGCTCTGCTCTAGTAAACCTGTGGCTTTGGCTTATTAAGAGGCTGGTAGGGCAGAGTGAAAGCTTGGTGCCAAAGATCTGGGGAGGAGAAGAGCCAAGTGCTGCCTTCAGCCAGGGCTTTTGCACTTCATGGTGGAGAAACACTACCGGAGCTGCAAATGATAGTGGGATGGGGCTGTAGAGCACCCCCAGTACTCTGCACAGTCCTGGGGCCATCGTAGCTTGAGCCTAAAAAGCAGATGACAGCAGAAAACACTAAGTTCAGGTTCTTTCCAGGTCTCCACATGACCTGTTCCCTGCAGGCAGCAGCTGCCTGGCCCCTCTGGGATGGCTTTTTTTTACCAGGACTGTGGATGGAGGAGAAACAGGATCGCCTTCCTCAGATGGGAGTCCCCTGCACGGGGGAGCAACAAGTGCTCGGGGCCACCAAGGGAGAAGAAAACAGGTCCTGCCACTTCACCAAGGACCATAAGTGAGGACCCAGGCAGCAAGCGTGTGTCTCTATGCCCCCTCAAAGAGGGAGCCGACATCTGCAGCAGGCCAGCTAATGAATACAAACGACTGCCCCGTGCCCCGCCAGGGGGTCTTTAACACTTCACACGTCTCAGTGACGTTGAGTAATCATCTCCCAAAGGCTGCTCAGGCAGCCCCTCCATCCCACGGCAAGCGGCGCAGAGATGAATGACTGCCGAGAAGACATGGCATCGCAATAATTTTTCATCCACAGTGTTGCTTAACCTTTCGTGAGCAAATCAGATTTCCCTGACACCAGCTTGGGCGCCGTACCTGCATTAAGCATTGCTGGGTCAGGGAGGGGCAGCTGTGATTTATGCCTTCTCCCTGCTAATCGGATTCTGGGGCAGGCAGATATTGATGGGCGCCTGCCTTTGATCCATGGCTCTCGTGAGCCTTCATTCAATTACTGCCCCACAGAACGCAATTAGCAGGGCCGCGAAGCCACGTGGGTCTCATAATCACGGCACAGAGGGAAGATGAAGGGGCTGTCACCGGGAGGAACGCCGCCCGGTCCCACCCTGGGGATCGGATGCACTGCAGTGCCTTTGGACAAAACACTAAGGAAGCATCAGGGAAGAAAGAAGAAAAGCCCTGTTTACCCGAAGCAGTCCCATCTTGCTTCTTCCCCATCGCAGAGCATCACCACATGATGCTCCCACCACCCTTGCCTTTGTTGCCATCTGGCTTGACCACTCTTGCCCTCTCTGGGCATTGCGACTGCTCTGCCGTCTTACCGCCTGCATGACCCAGGTTCACATCCCAAATCCAGTTGCTCCACCTCCTGTGTCTCCCTGCCCACATTTCTTCTCCTGTATGTAATGTTCTCTGCTCATTCCTCTTGGATTTCATCCAGTCTTCTTGCCAGGAGAGGTGAAATCCCTTCCCTAGCTGCTTCATCTCCCTCACCCACCCTTACCACAGGTCGTGCTATCTCTGAGCTATCTGTTCCTCTCCCTTCTCATTTGTTTATCTGCTCAAACAACTGCCTTCACCTGTGCTCTCCGGGCGTGTGACGACAGCTGTCTCCATCAGCTTTCTTCCTCCACTTTTGCTTTAAACTCTTCAGCCCTGCAAACTTTGGTCCTTTTGGTCCAGTGTCCATCTGCCTGCTCGTTCCTTGCTCTCAGGACTGGGCCAAAGTTCATTGAAGATGCCCATATTCTTTTATCCATCTCACACAATCTTCCTAATCCTTCCAGAACTGTTTTTGACCCATGGCAGCAGACACCTGGCAAACCCCCACACTGCAACAATGTCACCACTGATGGGGATCACGGTGATGTCAACTGGGATGAACAGAAGAACCACAATGAGCGGAGTGAAGGCAGGAGGGTGCGAGCCACTAGAGCAAAGTGCAGGGTCATGCACCAAGCAAAGAGCCCTTCACCTCAAAACGGCCAACAAGAAGAAAGACCTGGATGCGATGGTCACTGCCTACAGCAATTCTGTCACAGCACTGAGAAAGGGCTTTAGTATCTGGTGAGACATTTCCAGTTGAGACATTGAGGCATTAATGCCTGTCTGCATGCCAGTCCTGGCAGCTCCTTGAAGCACGCACCTTTTTGGTTCACCATGTTGAAAGAGAGGCTCAGATGGGAACACGTATGGGAGATGGGAACACGTATGGAAAATGGCAACCAGAAAATGGAGAGGGACAGGGAGCGAGCCTAAAGCCCCTGGCCTCTGCTGAGCAGGGAAAACCCCAGCTGAAAAGACAGACTGAGAGCTCTCTACACATATCAAAAGAGACAACACAAGGTGGGGAAAGAGCTAATAAAGTTGAAGAACAAGAGTTGACACAAAAGCAAGTGCAAACTGGTCTTAGATAAACACTGGCAGGACACAGGACAGAGACTCTGAGAAGTGAGATGCTGGAAAGACTTCCAAATAGGTGTCCGGGAACAAAATCCTCACTCATTCCAAGGGGGGATTTCAACACGACTGACATCAGTTTAACACCACAGGACCTGATGAGAGCAGCCAACACCTCCAAGAAGCAGACCCCTGACAGAGGCTTTGAGGTCTGATGCGAGCCCAGGTGTTTTGGGCAGTATTCCCCTGCCTGTGTGCAGGGACCTACATCCAACCTAGTCAACCTTTGGAGCCAGTGAAGGGGATGTCTGGGCCATCACTATCTGGTGCTCAATGAATTTGGAGGTTGGTTGGGAAGGTTTTGGCTTCCCTGCTGTCTCCTGCCTTCAGCCACCACCCTGACTCAGAGTTCAGTGATCACCCAACAATGTTTTCTTTCTTGTTGCATTTGCTGTAGCTGTTTTCCAAAGAGTTGAATCCCAAACCCACAAGCAACCACAAGCAGGGAGGTTTTTTCCTCCTTATTTTCTTCGAGGCAGGTGAGAGAAATATTTTCAACAGATATTCCTGAGCATTTATTTCCTCCTGTCTCTGTCCCTTCTTGCCTTCACCTTGATTTACCTCTTAACCATCTTCCTTGAGGAGATTGGCTGAGGTTGCAGGAAAGTGGAGTTGTCAGATGAGCCTGTCTCCAGCCCATGGGATTTTCCTCCTTAAGGGCGCCAGCTTCAGCAGCCCCAGGAATGGAGCTGCCATGGGACAGAGTAAGAGCTTGGGACTGGAAGATGCCTGCATCAAGCTGTGGGTTTGCTATCTTGTCATGTCCCACGTACAGAACAGTCATCAGACTGCATGCTCCGCACCCCTGGTCCCATGACCTGCCTGGTGTCACCCTAGAAAGCCATCACAGACTGAGAACGGGTTGGCTGAGCATCAGCTCTGTCAGACCAGACCTAGCGGTGACAGTGACAACCAGGTTGACCATAAGCCCACAGTTACCACCCTTGCGAGCACAGCAAACCACACTCTCAGAGTTGTGTTCAGATTAGACAGTAGGAAAGTCTCTACTTAGGAGGGTGGTGCAGCCCTGGGACAGGCCACCAGAGAGGTGGGAGATGTCCACCCTTGGAGCTTTTCAAGGCTCAGTCATTTAAAGCCACAGCAAACCCTACCTAGCATTAGCAACAGTCCTGCTTGGAGCAGGAGACTGGCCTTAGAGAGATCCTGTCCCACTGGAGAGGGCAGGAGCATCTCTAGGTCCAAGCATGTTAAGGCTGTGCTGGAGCTTCTTCCTTGCGGTGTTCTGCAGACCCCACAGAACAATACTGATGGTGACAACCCAGCTAGACTTGCCATTTGGCCTTCATCCCCTCTGTGCAGGAAACGCAAGGCAGCGAGCCACCGCACAGAGATGTTAAATCCCCGTGCAGAAACTCGGTGCCCCACAGAAGATGTCAAAATGAGAAATTCTTATTTTGAAGATGAGAAAAGCAAGGCATGGACAACCAAAAGAAGCAACCCAAGGGCTCAGGGCATGCTGCCCGCATCTACCCAGTGACACGGTATCAGGCCAGGGTGTGAGTGGAGGTGTGGGGTCGTGTCTTACTCCCTTGGCTGCATCGTCCCAACTTGCTCTTCTCCAGAGGTGCCTGGGCATGTTCCTGGGGATGGTTTGCTCCAGGAACTGCTCCTTGGATGGATGAGGCTGCACCTGGCATCATCCTCCAGTGCTGGGCTTGCAACATGTCCCCAGGGCTGGGACAACAGACTTGCTGCTCTGGCAGCCCCCTGCATGGGCGGGAGGTGGTGGTGGTGGTCACAAGAAGTCCTGGGGACACCTGGGGTGAAAGGCGTGGCATAGGGACAGCCGAGTGGCTCTGGGGTGCCACTCAGCTGCAGTGAGGTTTGGCCCTGCTTTGTGCACTGCTTTAGGCGCAGGCAGAGCGCCGGCACACCGTATCGCTTGGTCTTCGGTGCAACATCACTGCGTGCTGCAGCATCCCGCATCCGCGCCCCAAAATGTACCTGCAGCTGCAGCTCACTGATCCACTGGCTGGGATGGTCCGAGGAGATCTCTGCCCACCATCTCCCACCACAGCCATGCAGAACATCTCCAGCTCTCTCGCCTGGGGCTGCGCATCCCCTGTAGCATGGTCCTGAGCCTGGAGCATCCAGTCTGCTCTTAGCACGGCTCAGCACTCAGAACAGACCAGGCCAAGGGGACAGGGGCTAGCGCTGAAGTCCTTCACCCAGGCACCTTGTGCAGAGCTGCCCCGTGGGAGCAGACATTGAGCCAACCCATGGTGCTGTGCCGGCTGCTGAGTCGCAGGGTGGGCTGGCCAAGCTTGGGGGGCTTCGTGCAGTTTTGGGGTCCCACCTGGACCTGCAGCCGGAGGAGATGGCACTTTCCCCTTTGTTCATGATTGCCATTAACAGATAGCACCCAAGAATACTCTGAGCTGAACAGATTAAATTTGGGATGTTCCCATCCTCCTTTTATTCTCTTCTGCTCCATGTGCTCGTGCAAACGCCCTTAGCAGAGGTTTGGTTAAAAACAAGCACCAGGGAGCACTTTTCCTCCCCACTGCACCGAACTAACACGCGAGACTCCCTGCCCCAGCACGTGACAGAAACCAAAAGGGATACATAGTTTAAAAAAGGATTTTAGAGAAATTCACGGAATACAATCCATCCAAGATCCTTTAACACAGCTGCTGCCTTGCAGGAGGGAGTCCCCCAGCCCATGAACATTCCCTAAATCCTTCACTCCCACACACTGACCCACATCATCTGCCTGAGCCCTTCCACCAGACCTCCCCATCGCCCCTCCAGGGGGCAGGACCCCCACATCCCCCCCCCCAAGCCTGGCATGCTCAGCATCGCCTGGCCCCATGGAGATGCCCCAATGCTGCGCCTCTGTTTAGGATTACACGCTGAGATATCCCAGTTAGCCAGTTTTTAATTAGCATGTGTCATGTTGATTTTATATCATTTTAATTTCCTAATCAACGTGCCATGTGGTACCAAGTCAAACATCTTACAGAAACCAAAGTCTACTGCACGTTCAGTGCCAAGGCTGGGAGGTATTTGGGGAATCTAATACCCTAATGCAGTTAGGGCCAGGGAAAAAAGAAAAAAAGAAGAAAAAAAAAAAGACCAACATGCTAATATAATCATCAAATTGCAAAGGATGATAAATACCATGAAAGAAAATATGCAATGTGAGCGGGCAAAAAGATTTCCCATAGAAAGCTGATGCAGCTCCCCGTCTCTGCCTCGATGAACTGCCTATTATCTCTGCTCTGCCCTCCAGAGCCTTAATTCCTACTCAGGATTACTTTCCCCATCTGCAAACCTAGATGTAATCAACGAGAGCAAGGCGGCTACTTCTTAAAACACCAGGCTTGGGTTTAATCATGCTTGTTTATGGTAGAAACCAATTAAAATAGCCACCAAATTAGGCAAAACTTGGCTTTACCTCACAGCATGGCAATGCAACACAGGGTGCGGGAGGCAGCACTTGTTAAGGGGTTGTCTCCCCATGGGACGATCTGTAAATCAGGGTGTTTCAGCAGCAAATCTTTGCTGGTGGTACAAAAGAGACGTTTGAATTTTGTCTTTTATGGTATTTAAGATTTTTTTTCCGGCGAGGTGAAGGCAAAGGCAGTGCCTTCGCAGCGATGCACACAGCCACAGCGAGCACCGGCGCTTATTTAAACAGTTATGCTGTATTGTTTAATAGAAGTTACAATAGGATAAATGTACAGTCAAAATCAACATGCTAATTTCTAATGCAATTTAACCTGTAAACCATGCAGTCCATTTTTTAATCAGTCCATCTCTTTTTTTTTTCTTTTAATCAGTAGCTCTGCTAGTGAGTTTTAAGGAAAAAAAAAAAGTTCCCTTTAAAGTTAAACCTAATTTACTAAATTTTCCCCTTATTGTGCAATGACTTGTGCAAAAAAAGCTGTTTTCACCACATTAGTTTACCAAATCACATCCTTCCCCCCCCCAGAAAAAAAGAGAAAAGGCAACACAAGCAGCCAGTGGACAGGGAGGGATGGGGACTGGGGTGTGGGTGTGTTTTTATGTCAAAATAAAATCAAAAGGGATGAGCCAAGGCAGAAAACTCGGTGCAGCCTGGATTCCAGAAGCCTGACCCTGAGCTGCCCGTGGAGGTTTTGGGGTGCTGCCCCCAAGTCGGAGGAGCTGCAGCTGGGATGGATGCTGCCTTTGGCCAAAGCTCCCCCAGCCTGGCCCCAAGGACCCAGCATGGCCTCGGGGGCAAGGGATGGGCTTGAGACCTGAGCAGCAGCAGCAGCAGCAGCAGCTTTGGAGGTGAAGCAAATCAAGCAGGTCCCCAGGTCACAGGCTGAGCTCCCACTCTCCCTCCAGTGTTTTTGGGGTGAATCCTGCCCAGAGCACGGTGTATTTGGGTCGCTTCCCTCAAACACACAGCTTTCCCAGTTGACAGCAGAGATGGGCCCATCTTGAAGTCATTTGGGATGAATTTATTTGTGAGTTGTGTTCCCTTCCAGCTCCCCAGCAGTGTGATTAACACATGAATCGCGCTGGTGGGGACACACGCACATGGGGTCTCTGGGCATCACGGAGCCAGAGGAAATGGGGCGCAGAGACCCCAGCAGCCCCACGGCACCGGGTAACGGGACATACACCCAGCTGGGGCGTGGGAGGCTGGTTCGATGCTCCAAACCACTTGACGGTCCAAAAAAACCCACCAAACCCAACGCAGAATTAAAGAGAAAAGCCAAACGGAGGTGTGGCGGAGAGGTAGGAAACAACCAAGGGCAAAGATTTCTCTGCCTGGGGTTTGAATACTGGTTTGAAGGGATGCTGGAGGCACACCTACCGCAAACCTCCCTCACCTGCCACTTCCCATCATTGCTACCTCGGGGGTAAAAGATTTTTACCCTAAAAACAGCTTCAGCACAGGAGGTGCCGACAGCAGCCAATGCCACCGGACTGGCCCCAGCTCCATCTCAGCCTTCACTCTCCACGCTGCCTCCCAGCATCTTGCAAACAGTTTGGGGCCGGCATGCAAACACCCACGCCTTCTGCCCAAACATCCATTCTTGTAGCAGCACAAAAGCAGCCAATTTTTAAGAAAACAAAACCAAAACAGCCCCTCAAACAAAGCATCAGCCAGCTTCTCCCCCCGCCATCAGAGCCTGGAGTTGTGGTTGGATGTAGAACAAAGTGCAAAATCGCTAAGAGCATCTGACTTGAACTCCAGCCCTAGGAATAAAAATCATAATACCAAAAAAACCAACAAAAAAAATCCCAGAAAAAATCTCCTCCTCTGTCTCACACACATGCACACGTGCTAATGTCTAACAGAGGCCATCCCCCTCATGTATAGGTACGGTTTGGGCTGCAAGTTAGCACTTTAGACACCTTATATAAAATTATTCCCAACCTCTGGGCTGCCTGCACAACCCCTGAAGATTACACAGAAGATAAGATGTGCAGATGCTTCTCAGGAAGCCAAACTTGTCGTCTTTGTTAATTTTTCTTTTTTTTTCCCACTGGTGCTGAAATATGTTGGCTGGGTCAGGGAAAATGTGGGGGATAACCCAGTTTTTTCTACAGCCACTGCTTAAAAAATAACTAAGGAAGGTTCAGTGTATGTACATGGAGGTGTTAATAGCAGCATTACTTGTTTTGGGGGTTGCAAATCTTCAATTACAGCAGCAGGTTCTGCCCCTGTTTCCCACCCCCTTTATAAATTTATAGCAACAACCTTTCCCTCGTAAGCAATACCAGCCGTATCGGAGGATACCAACCATTAGCCAGAGATGTAGAGGGGATTTTAAATGTCTTCCAGGGCTTTTTAAGCAATCTGTTTAAAAGATTAATTTTATTTTGAAGGGATGGAACTGCATCTCTCAGAACAAAAAGTTAATTAGGACCAGAGCACCAAAATGCCATTTTTTATCCCGGTCTGTGACTTGCGGTTAGGCGCTTGACCTCCCGAAATCAGAAACTCGCTGCATCTCTCCCTTGGCCGAGTTTGACTTTCCCAGCAGCAAGTCCTGAGCGCCAGAAGCTGGTTTGCAGGATCCCAATCCCGGCCTCTCCAAGCAGAGCTTAAAGGAGTGAGGAAATCCATCCCGGGCAGGCATGGCAATGCTGTGTCGCTCCTCTTTTAACTAAAGCTCGGTGGAGACGGGAAAGAGAGCCCAGATGTGGGATGGGGAAGGCTGGGAGCTGTCTGGAGCATCTGAAACAAGGTCTTGCCCTGAGACGCAGCTGCTTTGGGGTTTTTATGCGGGTATACCTTGTGAAATGCAATACAGGGGTCACCCCTGGTGGGGGAGGGGGTGGGGGGGGAGGAGTTTCAAGGCAGCAGCAGGAGCTGGATGCTTATTTGGGCTCACACCAACAGCAGCCCAAAGCCCCTTCCCTGTGTCTTGGGGATCAGAGGCGATGCTGCCTGGCGGTGCCTGCTCCTTCTCCCTTCATCCTGCACTTTTAGCACACAGGAGAAAAATCATCCCGGCTTCAAAGCACCGCCTTCACCTGGCAGCAAAGCCAGCAGCTGACAAAAGTGATTAAAAATAGTGTTTGACAGTCTATCCTCCCACTAATAAAAACTGGAAATGCCAGAGTGCCTTATTTGTCATGCTTGCTGATGCTCAGTGACGCCATTGCTAGCATCTGTAGCAGCTTGATTTGAAGGATTTTAAAGTGCTTGTTACTATTTAATGGCCCTTAACCAAAGCGCCCCATGGATTGAAGCTTCCCCTGTGACTGTCACCATCGGGTAGCTGGGATTTTGTCTTAGTCTCCATCCTCTGGGTAGGAGCTCAGGTCTGATGCTTGAACCAGCGGATCCCACCTGCTTTCACAACCCCTTTGCACTCTTGTCCCCACTTCTCTCCCATGGTGGCATTGCTGAGGGATGGGGAGGAGGAATGAAAGTGCCCTGTGGTCCTGCGGCTCGTGGGACACATCTTGGCTGGAGGGCTGAGGGCTCTCCCATTGCTGCCAGGACCATAAGGACCCATCTGCTTCCCTTCCTCGGCAATTTGGCGAGGAAGAGTTTTCTATCGGAGTCTGGCATGCCAGGCAATTTTTCCTTCTCGGTTCTGCAGGATTTGGGATGCCAAGATCGAGCTGGAGATCGCTAGGGGCTCACAGGGGCCATGGTGAAGCCCCCAGCCTGCTTCACACTCAGGTCCAGCATTTCAGACAGCAGGAAAGAGGTCGCCAGCGGGGAATGGGCTGAAGTTCATTTCACCTGTCCCTCTGAAAGCCTTCGCTGGGTCATATGTAGATGTATCTATGAAGATGATCCATTTCTGGCCACACTAACACCAACTTTCGCTTGCTGCTTCTTTTTCCCTCCATTCTTCTTACATGTACTTCAAAGAGGCATTAAGAAGTAAGTAACCTCTGATCCCCCTAAAAAGCAAGGAACCGTAGGGCCAGGTTTGGCTCTTCCCTCTTAATGAAAATAATCCACTGGTCCTCGTGGCTGGAGACTGCTGGGCCAGGACAACAGCCCAGAAGGTCATTGCTGATAACATGCCTGTTTACTTTCAGGGTTAAGTAACACGTACCCTTATCAAAAAGAAAACAAACAAACAAAAACTATCGCTGAGGATCAAGGAGGGAAGATAAAGCACCATCCCATTCATGCATCCAGAGCCTGAGGGTCAGAAGAGCCCCTCAGGCAAGAAACACACAGCAAAAAGTGCACGTGGTCAGAGAGCAGAGGGACTGAATGCACCAAGAAAGTGCTGCTGCCCTTCTGGAAATGCCATGTGGTGACGTGCGAACAAGTCCTGCCCCTCCATAGCTTCGGGAGTCTGCACTGAGGGAGGGGAAGGAGAAGGAACCTTGCTCTGCAGGTCAGCAAAGCACCCCTCCGTGTCCAGCAGCGGGCTGAGGGCTGAGCACCCACCGCCTTCAAACCAGGGTAGGAGACGCTGCCCGTGCTGAAGCAGCACTGCCAGGGCTGTAACATCCACCAGGAAGATTTTAATTCCCTTTAACATCAGGGTTTGGGAGGTGGGGGAACCAGCTGGATAAACTTTCACTTGCAGTAATTAGAGTCAAAAGGGTAACGAGAGGATAATGGCGAAAGTCCCCTCTCTCTGTAACCTGAACCCTGGGATTAAAGTCCTGTTGGTAGCGTTCCCATCCTCCTCAAAGGCTGTCTTGATTTGAGTGGAGGATGCCTGGGCACCTTCAGAGCAGAGGGGAATTTTGTTCGTAGGCACTTCTAAGCTGGGGGAAGTTGAGCAATGCTGCTCCACGGGGCATCTCCAGCTGCCTCCGCTTCGCGGACCTCCAGGAGGTTCCCACTTGGTGTCCTGGCTGGTGGCGAGTTTGCAGGGCTGCTCCTCGAGCCAGGGCACTCGTGGGAAGCAGAGGGACTTTATCCCACCACACAGTATCAGGAGGAGAGGGAAGATAGGACACCAGCGTGGATAAGAGGTACAAAGAGAGGAAAAAAACCCTGAACGGAGCGCCCTGGACGCTGGGAAAGCCCAGCCTGCCTTTGCACCATCCCTGCTGAGCATCCCTCCTCTCCCAACCCAACCATGCTGGATGCGAGCCGCAGCACCCCGGCACCAGACCCCCAGTGCTGCAGGACACCCTGCCAGATTACCTTCTGGTTGTCTCTTCTCAAATCTAATTATCAAGGCAGGTCTTGAAGCCCTTCTACATTCAGAGCAGGTCCAAAAGACACCAGCAGGTCCTAGAGGTGAAGCTCAGGGGGTGGCTACGCTGATTACAGACGCACGGGAAAGGGTTGCAGCTCCAGCGATCTGCAGCCTAAGGTGGAAATCAGTCCCCAGAGGAAAAAAACGAGGAGAAAAGTTGGGAAATGAGTTTGCCTCTTTTCCTACCTAAATCCAATATGCAAGCTGGCCAGACACACTAACGGGTGACCCTCTTTCTAAACATGCTCCTTTTACCGGAGCCCATGAGAAGAACCTGAAACCACGACTCTTCCCTATATTTTTTGTTTTCATTTGTTCTGCAAGTGAATAAGTTAACAAAAGGAAGTCAGATCAATTCTTTCAATTTGGCTTATTAAAAAAAAAAAAAAAGGTCTGGGTGTGAACTCTGTGAACTTCTCTCTCAGGCTTCAAGATTTACCGTCACTTTATAAACCCCTGAAAATAGGAGTTTATAACAGGAGACTCCTGACACCACCTTCACGAGCAGTGCCGCCTATCTTCCCCGGGATTGTTTAACAAGAAACATTTTGTCATCAGGGCAGGTTTCATGAATACTATACAGGTGAATAAAAAAATACATATAATCTCTTTGAACAAGAATCCCAAGTCCAGGCATGTGGAAGGCTGCGGCGCAGGGACCGGCGTGGGCAGGAGGTCCCTGAGTCCCTCACGAGTGATGGCTGTTGATCAGGCTGCGGAGCTGCTTGGCCACGGTGTCTATCAGCTTCTGCTTGTCCCTCTCGTTTTTCCGAAACTGGGCAAAAACGTTGTTTTTTCTGCTTGTGTCTCTCATCCTGCGCAGAGCAGAAAGAGGTTATGGCACAGGTATCGCTGCTCAAGGTTGCACCCAAGCCCCACGACGGAATCGCACGTGAAGCGCCCGTACTCAGGCTCTGCTAGAGGACGTGACTGCGTCAAAAGGCTCTACCCCAATTTTTATCATATATCTGTGTAAAGACAGGCATACCAAGCCATGCACAGGCTTTACACAGTTTGCATTTCTGCTTTAAACCCTGCAAATCCCAATCAATGTCACCATAGGGTCTATCTTGAATGCCAAAATGCACAAAAACCCTAAAGCCTCTCGTTCTCCCCTTCCAAACACCTTTTGCTACGTCCCTGTGTCAGCTTCCAAAGTGGTAAATGACAACACTGTAATATTAGGAGGAAATTAAAAAATTAGCATCAAATCCACAGCATTACAGCTTCTCACTTGAAATGGTGCATTGCATGCAGCCAAGAGATGCAGCTTTTGGGACAGCCGGAAAGGTTCGGAGTTGTGAACTTAAAATACTATACAATATTACATGGTATCATTTATATTAAGGGAAGGAATCCAGCACTGGTTTCTTCAATTTATAAATCTTCCTGAGATTTGTACTTCTTTTTAAAATTACATGAAGTAGCGCACTGGTCTCCACGAGGTCTCCAAAAAGCCGGAGACAAGAAGTGCAGGTGGTGGGATGGGACTTGAAGGCGAAGCTGGTGCAGCCCCATCTCTCTCTGCCATGCAAAGCTGGGCGTTCATGCACGCTTGCATTTGCGGATGCATATTTCGGGGGGGTACGAGGTCTCAGTGCACGCTCCAAGCGTGAGCTTTAGGCAGGCAGGGCATGTGCTGGGAAGGGAAACCACCCCAGCAGGGGCAACCCTTCAACAGCTCCTGAAGGTATCAGGCTCCCAACATCCAACCTGCTGCTTCTCAGCTGGCACCGCTCTTCTGTAACACCACAATTTGTAAATTATTTTCTCCGTAAATCAGATCTGGCAGAGGGTGATGGTGTTGGACAAGTTAATAAACCTGTGTTTTTCGGCTCTGGTGACCTAAATGAATCATTAAAGTGACCGGGACATAGCGCTGATAGTCCCTGGGAAGTTGGCACTTCACCAAACTGGGGAAGTTTTGAGTTAACAGAGTACAAATCAAACCTCTTGAAACTTATTTAACTGATTAAAAAAAAAAAAAAAATCTAAGGTTTTTCATGCTTCAATCTTCCTAAAAAGAGCCAAAGGGAATCTGAAATGTTCCCAAAAACATCCAGCTTGGAACTGGAAACAAGGATAACAACTTTATCCCAAAGGCTAATTTGCTGAAGTTATAAGTGCCCAAAGACACAGGATTATAATCGAGCTGCTTTCCCAACAGTAACAAGATAGCTTGGAGCACTTCTATTCAGCAAAATAAGTATTATTTTTTTTCTTTATTTTTTTTAACCTAAGTAGTTGCCAGCTGCTCTGCCGCAAGAACCAGGGAGCGATCGCACTGATGGGAAGCAGCATTTTTGAGTCGCACAGGTTAGAGGTGTCCCAGCATCATGAATTTTGGAAACAAGCATCTTCCCGCGGGACAGCTCCGGCAGCACTGTACAGCTCCAGCAGGTCTCAAAGCATTTACCAGGAGGGCTGAGTGCTCTGTTCGCGTTTCACAGGCTATATGGGGACATCAGAGGTGCTGAAAGTAAACCTGTACCTTCAGAAACCTCCACCCAGCGCTGTACCCATCACTCTCCATCACTGCCTGCTGCAGTTACCTCCAGGTAATGTGTGGGGAATTTACAGCAAAGCATGCTCTGCCCTAAGAGCCCCCTCATCCTGGGCATCCTCGAAGCCATCTCCAATCCCATGGGAGCTGTTCAGGTCCATGAAATGTTTATGAAGTATGCAAGAAAACCTTCATGTGTGTTTGAACGATTAGAAAGGAGTTGCATGGATAAAGCTACCGGATCAGGACAAAAAAGCGTTACAGTCGGAGTGCTGATCCCGTAACAAACCCACGTAGGTGGATCTGTTAAAGGAAGGATGAGTGTTTGGGAGGGACAGGAGCTGTTGGTACCTCCAGGCATCACTTGAAGGTAGAGGCACTAAGCTATTAAGTATTATTAACGTATTAAGTTGCCTACAGGACACAAAATCCTGCAGAATTCGGGCTGTGCTGTGCCAGAGACCAGGCAGCCTTGGGAACGGCATCCTTGGGAGAGGCTGAGCTTGCAGATCTGCTCGAGGAGACCACGCCAGCTCCAGTCCTGCCACTGCAGCCCTGCAGACGGACACCGAGCTGACACAACGTGGTCGGTGTCAAAGGCGTTCAGAAACACCAGCCTGTTTCATTTCCAGCATTTGGCTATAGGAAGCACCCAGTCCCTGATAAAGTGGTGCATCCAGACACCACGATATATCAGGTTTGAAAGAGGGAGGCAATGCTTCTGAGCAGCTAAGCAGCTCTTTGGAGGATTGATGCCTTTATTTCTTTACAGTGTGTGCCTGCAGAGCCCTGCAACAACCGAGCCTGGATTTGTAACATGGTCCCTGTGCGTTAGTGCAAGAATTAAAAGTAAGAGGAAGGGAAAGAGAGAGCTCAGCGCTGTCCCCACCCCTGTCAACAAACACCACCTTCAATAGAGCCAAGCTTTGTTTAAATTAATCTATAAGAAAAAAAAGCAACTGAGTAAAAGCTCCTCTTTTAGCTCTAATTAGTGCATTTGAGACGATAAAGTTACCGGAGGGAACTGTTTCAAAGACAGCTTGCATTTAGATCATTTAGTGCTCCATTTAAATCAAACAATAAAGTCACTGCAAGGTGAGGGTAAAAGCCCAAGCAAGCAGCATACTTACACTCGTGATATCCTATGAGAGATGTGTGATCAGGAAAAGAGATAATGATGAAAACAGGTTACAAAATGAACCAGCGGATCAGAATTTCACGTCGCCTTGTCGGCGAAGCTCGGCTGCCTAGGGAGAGGGCTGGAGAGGTGGGCTCGGAGTGCGGAGGAGAGCGGATGCGCCTGAACTACGGCCAGGTCAGTGCAGAGTCTTGGGGGAGCTGGAGCTGGTGGATGACGCACAGAGACTCCCCAAAGGGCCTGAAGCCTGAGCGGGGAGAGGGCAGAGCCCGCCAGAGCATGCAGGTGATGCCACGCCAGCGATGCCACATCACAAGGATGCAGGAGGTGCAAGTGCCAACCTGGTGACACCACCGGGGCTGCCTCCGGAAAGCAAACTGGATACATGAAGATGGGCCTTGAATTGAGATCCCTTTTGGGGAGAAGGCTGGCAAGCCAAGCTGGGTTTTGTGGCTTTTTAATACCACCACCGAGCATGGATGTTGCAAGCTCGAGTACTACCCGGGGAAAGGCCAGGAGCATGGAGCTGCCCTCCCGCTGTCCTCCTGGCCCTTCCAGCAACTGCCACAGCTCCTAGCTCACTGCCTGCTTCCAATTCCCTGGCTCTTCCAGCTGCCTCACATCCCAGCTCTCAGATTTCTGATAGCTCTTTACCATTTTATTGATAGTTCTGAATAAACCTCACACTTTTTCATCATGGATGTCAGGTTGTGAATACGCTGCGAATAACACAGCGTATTCCACAACACTTACAGATACATATATAAAAACAATGCTGTAATGTAGAAAAGTGCTTTACACACAGCAGCTACCTAAGTTTAGTCCATGTACCATACTGATAACACCTGGATGTCATGAGTTGCTGTGAAATGAGCTATTCTCTGCAGGAGAGGAGGCGGTGCGGTTAGGTGGGCCACAGATAATACAGACTCCAAAGCTCAGAAGAGGTGGGTCTTCTAAAAGCAGAGCCCCAACACTAAACTAGTCAGCTCCTACTCTGCCAGCAATGGAGAAAGAGAGGTACTCCAAAAAACGACTCAAACTTCTCCTCAGGGTCTGATTTCATGGTAAATCTAACTGAATCTAATTGCAGCTTGCTTATGCTGCCTGCTTCTCCATGAAAGTCTTAGCAGTGGAGTGCCCACGGCATGAGCTGCTTGGAAAATTATTAATTATAATTTTTGGCAGGTTACTTCTCTGTCAGCTCAGCTGGAAGACCAGCTGTGAGGACTGATGGTAGCAGAGGGGTAGGAGTAGGGCTGATTCTCCCTGTGAGACCCAGAGAAAGGGTCAGCTGGGTCACCTTCTACCATGGGCAGGGTGGGTGGCTGGTGGCACTTCTCCCCCACATGCTAGAGGGGTTACAAGCGAAGCAAATCTCACTCTTTGGGTCTGCAGCAAATTCATGAGCTTTCCTTCCTTGCTGCTGGCTTGTAGGACTGGCACAAGCCTCGCTGTGCTTCAGGAGGGATCCCAAAGCCCTGCAGATGCCATGTGGTGCTCGCCCGGCACGTCCCGGTGCTGCTCCTCCGCATCTGCAGGGTTTGGGCTGAAGCTGTGCAAAGCATATGAGCTGCAGGCTTCAAAGAGGCTCAGATTCAGCCTTATCAAAGAGCATGTCCTTGCTAAGGGCAATCCCCAGAGCACACAGACACCTCAAGGCACCGTCCCTGTCCCACAGCTGGGCTTTTAGCACTCCAGCCTCTCCCTGGATCCGAGAGAGGAAAGAGAGAGGGAGAGGGAGAGGGAGAGGAGAGAATATGTTCAGCTGGAAGGGTCCTACAACAATCATCTAATCCAACTGCCTGACCCCTTCAGAGCTGACCAAAAGCTCAAGCACGTTACTAAGGGCATTGTCCAAATGCCTCTTACAAAACTGATGGACTCGGGGCAGTTACATGTGCCTACAGGCTTGCCAATTTTAAATTATTTTAGGAGCTTGAAATACACCTTTACAGTGGAGTTCTGTAGTAAGACAAAGAAAACTCTGCTGAAGAGTGAAGCAAGAAGACAGACTCTCAGCCAAGTCAATGCATTTTGGCACAAAACCTGGGATTCAGGTTAATGGGATAAACCAGGATTTTTCTATTTAAGCTCCTGCTGTCCACCCAGGGGTGAAATCTTTGCTCCTTGGATCACAAGGAGCTTCCTGCTCACCAGGCTGCTCCATGCCAGCACCGCACATGACGGAATGAGCTGCTAACACGCTCCTCCCCAAAGCGAGATGGGAATGAAAACTATCCCAGGTGTCCGGACCCACACTCACTTTTCCAGCAGGATGAGGGCTGTCGTCGGGTTCACGCGAAGATACTTGCACGTGGGTTGCCCGTAGTCAGCCAAATACGTCGACCAGTCCCACTGGATGAACAGATCTAAGAGCTGAAGCAGCCGCCGGAAAGAAAAAACAAACAGACATAAGATTTTAAAAAGCTGGTGAGAGAGCAGGTGGTTTATCTGAAAGCTGGAAAAGATCCTGGGCAGGTCGAGTTAGCAACAAAAAATGGTTTGCAGTCTTTATTGATTTATTTAATATTAGCCTGCTAATACTTATTAACTTATTCATATTTAATTATCAATTTATTAATATTTAATGTTAATTTATGTCGGGCTGTATTAATTTAGCTACAGTGCATTCCTGCTACGTTATCTCCACATTTGGGGTGAACTAGCAGTACAGGGGATAAGAGAACTGAGGCAGCCCGAGGAGGTGGATGGCAAAGAACCCCTGCGCCCCGATGCTCGCAGCTGTGGCAGGAGGGCACTTCTGGAGTCAGAGTCACCACAAAATTAGAATTTTTCTGTCCCCAAATAAACCCTGGCATCGTTTGAAGCACGCCACAAGTTTTTCCCATCACACTTGCTCCATCTCAACATCTTCCAAGCGCTTTGTAAGCGTCTCTAACGACGAGAGCTCCCCGGGGAGGTGTGGGACCCATTCAGGAGCTCAGGGGTTCATCTTGGGTGAATGACTGGGAGTCCCAGGTGGTTTCCAGACATTTGTAAGAGAAACCACCAGCCCCCGGCAGCGGGGGAAGGAAAAGACAGATTAATTCAGCCGTCTGTGACATTCCCTGCTCCAGACCCATAAAATTTACACCTGAAGCCCTTCACCTCTGCAAAGGGCCCCCTCAGTGCCCCATCGCTCCCAGCTGATTCAGGTGAGTATGAGCAAACTACAGACCAGGTTTCCTAAATGCCGTCTTCCACCCCACCTTTTGCATCCTTATTTTCCTTAAAACCCGAACAGCAGCTCCCACCCCTGTCCCACATGAGGACCCATCCACCCCTAAGAGGATTTGCCTCTCCACTCAGCCAGCAGATCGCAGCTGAGGATGTATGAGACGCAGCCTTCATCTCCATCGTCTAAAACAGGTTAATTAAGAGCGGCTGCATTCCCCCCCACCATCAACCTTCTGCCTTGGAGAGCTGCTGTGACCACTCTATTGCAGGACAGGCTGCCAAGCGCACGGACGTCTTCATCGCCCACGTCTGCGCGTCCCGGCGCCCACCGCTGAAGCCCGGAGAAGGAGGACCATCCCACGGCCAAGTGAGGACCATAGAGGGCTCATTGTCCCCACGTCTCCATGGTTTTCTTGGAGGCTCCAGCACTGTTTAACAACACATCCCACCCTGCCAAGAAGGGGATTTAGCTCCTCCGAGACCTCAAGGTACAAAACAAAAATGTGCAACAAGATTCTTTTTGACTATGTAGGTCAGGGCAAAGAAAACAAGCTGTTGGGAACAATCCCCTGGCTGGCGGGGGGGACGGATTAGCCGAGACCTAAGAGGGCTTTTCCAGCCCGCAGTCCCGCGCAGCTTTGTACGGCGGGTCCATTGTGTTAACTACAAACCCGGGTTGAACATCATTGGCAGGAGTTTTTTCCAAGGGGCACCATCAAGAGACAACCTTAAATATGATTTCACAGGCTCTTTTCATCCAGCACAGCGGGGCCAAAACGTTTCTATCGGGTTTGCTGGCTGCTGGGGGAAGCGGCATGGTTGTACAGGCTAAATCAGATCCCCCCAAAACGCACCAAAATCCTCTTGCTGGTGGCCCTGCGGGGGCTGAACGTGCCTCTGGCAAACCGCGAACAAAGCAGCACGAGTTACTGCCGCAGAAAGGGCACAGTCAGACCATCGAGGGGTCAGGTAGCCATCCACGGGGAGTGGAAATAAAGCCTCAGGAGAAAGGGACAAAAGAAGAACCAAAATAAAAAAGGCGAAGATTAGAAGTCGGTTAGGAGAAGATGAAATGAAAAGCATCAGGAGGTGTTATAAACAGTAGGCTAGAGGGGACAGCAGAGGCTCGGGGAACTGTGCAGGAGCTTGGAGACCAACAGAAGGGTTTGGAGAAACCTTCTATGCACATTGAAAGAGCGCACCTAATCCAGCATGGGGAGATTCTAAAGCAAAAATCAGATGAATGGCCACCCAGGGCAGCTCAGCTCTTGCTCTCCATCTCGGGAGCCCGAGCCAACGCTTGCTGTTCCAACCAGGGCCAGGTGACAAGCCCACGGTCCCTGGTGCGATGGCCACCCCCATCCCACAGCTTTCCTTCAGCTCTGCTCCAGCTCACCACAACTCAGCCGGGCTGAAGTAATGTCGCTCTCCCGCATGAGGCTGCTGGGCTTTGCTGGCGTTGAAGATGCAACACCACACCTTCCACTGCACCAGCACCGGCCTGAAGGGACGGTCGGGGTGAGTTATTTTATGGACCTGTTAGAGCAGGTCCAGAGAAGATCACGGAGGTGGTCAGAGGCTGGAGCAGCTCTGCCACAGAGACAGGCTGGGAGAGTTGGTGGGGTTCAGCCTGGAGGAGAGAAGGTTGCAGGGAGACCTTATTGTGGCCTTTCAGTATAGAAAGGAGGCTTATACAAAAGATGGGGACAGACTTTTTATTTGTCCTGTAGTAACAGGACATAGGATAGTGGTTTTAAATTGAAAGAGGGGAGATTTAGATTAGATATTAGGAAGAAATTCTTCCTGTGAGGGTGGCGAGGCGCTGGCACAGGCTGCCCAGAGCAGCTGTGGGTGCCCCATCCCTGGCAGTGCCCAAGGC
>JAVJGI010000001.1:39315925-39374622 GCA_035590275.1 Ibycter americanus
CCCGGCTCTGGACACGCTGCAGCCCCTCAGGGTCTGTCTGGCCGTGAGGGGCCCAACGCTGAGCCCAGGCCCCGAGGTGCAGAGACTTACCCCAGCACAGCCCGCAGGAGCCTGCCCGAAGAGGACGGATCCAGCATCACTGCAGAAGAAACCGATGACACAGGGGTCTGTGCCCAAGGCAGGGGATGGAAAGGGCAGGGATGAGGCGACGGAGGAGGTGGCCTCGGATGCTGCCAGCTCCCACCACAAAGGTTTGCTCGGCTTTGCAAACACACCAGCTCCCAGAGATGTCCCCCCAAAAGGCGCCATCATTCCCCCTATCTAGTGGCATCACCTGCAAAACTAATTTGGCCCATGAAATAACCCGGCAATTTGGGTGGTTGATTAGAACTATTTTTATAAGGCCGCGGGATATATATTTCCAGAGTCTGAAATAGTGTTTGGAAAACAGCAAGAGCCATTTAGAGCCATTTAGCGTATTCTACAGAGAGGCAGACGCACAAGCAAATGGATATTTAAAACAGCTGTGAAGACAAGACTGGTAGGAAACATTTGGCTAAAAGCAAAGACAGAAATAAAATAACTTTGCAGAAGGTTAGAAATCAGTGAATTTGGTAATGCCTGACTTTGGGGGGAAAAAGAATTATATTTCTTTGGCTTCTAGAGACTAATAAATTACCATGGAAAATGTAAAGATTAAAGTCCACTATTTCACCTTGTATTTTTCATCCACACTGTAAAGAAGTCTCTGGTTTGGTTGAGTGGACAGCACCAAACTGCCCCTCGGGAACTCCGATTAGCATCTACAGGGTGAAGCAGATTTTACATGCCAAAGCCACGAAACTGCTGGGCTTCAGTTGATGGCACTGGGTGATTCGATGCTTTTTGGGGGGCTGCATGCTCTAGACTTCCAGGTGAGCCCCCAAAAAAGTGCTTTTAGGAAGAGTTAAAAAGGAGGATTTAAAATTCACACTCCGGTCAGGTTTGTTTGGGAGCCTGGCCAGCCACATTTCATCCGACAGAAACTCTCTCCTTTTGAGAAAATACTGAGATTATTTGAACTTGTTCCATTTTTGGTGGGTGCAAACCACCAGGTGGGAACTTCAAATTTGCAGGAAAGTAATGTGTAGAGGGAAAAAAAAAAAAACCAGCATTCTTGTAGAGAGCGTGCAACACTTGTTTCTAGCATCCTGAAAAACCTCCTGAAAATACCCAGGGTGACCAAAGTCCAGCTTCCAATTAATTAAAACCCCAAAACCTTGCAGGGCATGCTCTCCTGTAACTAAATACGATGCGATGAAGAGGCTGAGCATCAGGAGGGATGCCAGCTGAAGCAGCATTTCATCCTGCTATTGCATCCGCCAGGCTTGCGCTGCAGCCGGGCAGCCCTGGGCACAGGGAGACCCAGCAGGATTTATGGCTATTTGTTGGAAATGAAAAAAACACCCAACCTTTGGAGGAATCTGAAAACAAAAGCAAAGGCTTTTCCTTACGCGCTGTCACACTAACCTCTGGATGGCCTTGCACTTATTGTCACAGCCTTGGAAAGGTATAAACAAAGGCGGATTTCGGATGCCAAGAGCCGGGTTAGGAGAGAAAAGAGAGACACCGCTGCTGCGAAATCCCCTTTGCGCTGACATCGAGGGTATAAATCCTGCAAAGAGATGTTTTACGATGTGCACACAGAGTTATCGCCCTATTATAAAGCAATTCATGGGGAAAAAAGGTGATAGCAGACAACGGCGAGGTCCCGGCAGAGCGGGGAATTCGACACCCGCGGCCGGGGCGGCGATGGGGAGGCGGCACGAGGCTTTGCGAAGGGCTGGAGGAAATAGTAGAATGTCCCTTTTGGGGTTAAATCCGCTCTTTAAGCATACTTTTAGGGCTGCAAGGGGAGGGTTTGGGGTACGAGTGGTTCCCAGTGGCTGAGCTGGGATCCCAAAAGGCACTGTCCTGCTTAAGGACAGGTTGCACGATGTGTTGCCCAAACCTGATGCTCCCCCCGTCCCATCGATCAACAGCATCTCAAAGGCAGGTCTTTTTTTCAAAACTTTGGGGAATTTCAAATGTGGCAGGAGAAAACTGCTCTGGTGAGTCTGAAGTAAACACAGAAGAGGGGAAAAAAAAGGAGAAAAAATTTAAAAAAAAATTAAAAAAAAGAAAAAGGAATAGAAGAAAATGAAAGAAAGAAAAACTAAAAAGAAAAAGGGAAAAATAAAAAGGAAAAAAGAAAAAAGTAAAACAAGAAAAAAGGAAACCTGTAAGATAGAAAATAAAAACAATAGCAGAGAAATTTCATGTGCAAGTAATTTCAGGAGACGGGGATTTGCCAGAGCAGATAAAAACTCGTATGTGGAACCCACATCTGCTTGAGGAACTGCCATTCAGATTTCAGCACCAGACTTTTGCTTCCAGGTCTGACAGACCCATCAACTCCTGACTATTTCAGTGGCCATAGGTGGTGAAAAGCCTCCAAAACCAGCAGGACCCTGAAGACTTTGCCCAGCTCACGTGACATCGGTGCACTCAAGCCCAAACTAAACAGGGCTCAGCTCTGAGTCCAGCCTCAGCATCCTCACTTGGAAGCCAAGCATCCCTTCCCGGGCAATTTCAGCCCAAAACAATGGGGCTACCTCAGCCAGGCGCTGGTACTATACGATACCAGTCTCTGTGATTTCCTTCTATTGAAAGCGTTTCTTTTTCCCGAGGTTTCTCAGCCGCCAGGGCTCACCCGTAGGCACGGGCATTTCCATCGCCGCTCTGCTGCCCCATTGCTGCTGCCCGCCCAGCCCGGCAGGCAGGAGCAGGCAGCTGGGCCAAGCCGCCTGCTCGCCCCTTCCTGCCCTCCAACGGCGGCGGAAGGATAAAACAACATGGATTTGTCTTTATTTACACCAAACTGTTTACTTTCTTCTTTCTTTTTAATTTTATTATTGTTTGATAGGAACATAAAGCAGAAGCCCAGCGGATCAATGCCAGAGGCTCCCAACCAAAGGGTTTCTTGAAAACTTCCTTTCGGTTGCTGTAACATTTTTTGCGGGGTTATGAACTCCTTAAACAAACAGCTGAGGTCATTGTTAGCAAAAAAAAAAAAAAGGAAAAAAAAATTATTTAAAGAAATAAAAAAGCTAAGACTAATGTTACAGCCAGGGTAGAAGCTGCTCTGCAGAAAAGGGAGCCGAGATGGTGCATAGCAAAATCTATGGCAAAAATATCAAAGAATCACAAGTCTCACACACGCTTTCCATCTGCCAGTCCAAGCCACGCTCTCCCCGTTATTAAGATGACAAAACCTGGATTCGGAAGCCCCACCATATTTTGAGGTCTCAACCCCATTCTAAGAGTCACAGCACAGAGAAGAGGAACTTTTGGTGGCACTAATACTGTCCCTTCCAATCTCTTGACATGGTATCACAAGAGAAGAGCAATCCCAGCTCTTCCAATGCCCAGGAGACACTGCTGGAAGGGCAGCAGATGGTTCTTGAGATAGTTTGTCCTCCATTCAAACTTGCCCAGAAAAACCACCAGCAAAGCAGCATCAGCGTGATAGTCATTTATTACAGTTACATATCTCATAGTCACTTCCATCAGGGATTCAAGATTTTTTATCCCTCTAAATCAACACTGATAACCGCTACTTCTTCCTCAACAAGAGGAACTTCACAAGAGCCATAAGTCATACGAAGGACACATCCAAGCCACTGAGCAGCTCGTTTCCCGAGCAAATAAATACCGCACAAGGTTTCCCACTGGCAGACAGAGATGTTTGCAAGTGCAGGCTCGTGTTGTGGGTGGACGGGATATTTTAATACTTCCCAAGAACTGCAAAGCTTTGGGTCCAGAAGGAAATAAATTCTGCAGCTGGGTACTTACAAAGAGAACAACTGATCAACGTGAAAATAATTTATCTGGGTTTGTGTGCAGCAGCAGAGGAAGCTGATGTCCTCAGCCATCTTCCATCCAACTCCTTCAGGAGATGGTTATTTCCAGCAAAAACTTCCACCTGCAACCACGCCGGTCGCACCCACGGCAGAAGGCACCGCGCAGTTAAAGCGTTGAGTGGTAGTAAGAAAAGGGGTTTGGGAAAGGAAGGGGAAGGAATGCCGACATCGTTATTATGGGAAGGAAATAAATCACTAACAGGGCATTCATCAAAGCCAGAGGATGCCTGAGTGACCCTATCAAAGACAATACATGAATATCAATAAATTTAGACAAAAGGAAAGAACGGGATATAAGCACGTTGCAACAGAAGAGGCAGAGAGGCCTCTTAACCTGAAAATTTACAGTCAGAAAGAAGAGTCTGCTTGGCTGTCTCTACACCCAACCTCTTCCCATCTCTTGATCCATATGGGATAGAATTACTCGTACATCCCCGGAGGCAATCGCATGCAGGGTTTCATTTCCAATTGCCAGCGATACTACAATTTCCACTCAGCAGGATTGCTCTCACCCTTTGGTGAACTTCGCAGTTTTGGAGAACCAGCCCGGAGCCTGCAGTTGCTGTCTCCCCAGAGCTTTGCTGTAAATCATACATGAAGAGCAGGATCCATCCCTATCACAATTCACCCCCACCTACAGCAGATCCAGCAGAGACAACCCAGAGGTACAAGCCCAGGAGACATGGGGTACACTGCGCTCCTTGCACCCCTGAAACCTTCGTGCAACGTCAAAGCTCCACAGAGAAATTCCCGTTCATGTGCTGCTGCTCATCCCTTTCTGCTGCTAACAAGTCTCTCTCTGAGCCTCATTTTTCATTCCTGCCTTAATGCTTTCTCCCACATTTCTTCCTCTTGCTACAAGATTTTCCCCTCTGAACCACCGGCTGTGTCTGATACTCTTTATTCTTTAAAAAGGCTTGTTTTCTGAACGGCCCAGAACCCCCCCAGTGTCCCGAGACAGAAGCATGAATAAATTAGACAGTGCATTCAAAAAGAAAGAAAAAATTAAAAATAAATAAAAGCCCAGCAAGCTCATGGCATGTGCTGAACTTTCCTCGTGCTCAAATACAAATTTTTCATGACATCTCATCACTTATTTAGTCTGTGGGTCCGTGACCTCCTGCATATCACTGTACTCCACTGACAGACAAGTAACACCTCTGCCCACCTGCACCCTCTGCCAGCCCCAGAGCAGAGAGCAAAGCCTCCCGAAAACCCCGGCTCCGCTTGAAAGAAAGCGCATCTAAAGAGCTGATCGTACAACCAATCTACAGGGCTACTGAGTTCAGGAAAAATGAAAAAGAAAAAAAAAAAAATCCTTGTAGATTGAGAATATTTAGAAAGAAACGCTGGCGGAGATGGAAATCATATGGGTTATTAATCATCTGCCTGCTCAAAGGCTTGATCTAACGCCTGAAGCAGAAGCAAAAAGGCAATGTGATGGGCAAGAGGGAAAACAACACTGCTTTCAGCAGCCCGGAGAACCTTGGGCTTTTGATAGTCTCCTCCTCCTGCACCGCTGATGTGTGCAGTGTTAAATACTGCGTGCGTGTCCAACCTGCCCCCGGGAAGGAACCACCAGAAGGGCTCCAGCAGAACTTCTCCTCCTCCTCCTCCTCACCTGAAGCGACCTCACAGTCACGGCTGCTCTGTGCAGGGCAGCACGGCTTTCTCACCCTGGAGGGACACAGAAAATCACTGAAGGGGAAAAAATTTCAGTTTTCCACAGTCTTTGAGGAGGTGTCTGTGTTCCCACTGCAAAACCCTTCGGTGGCGAAGGCACCGCACGGGAGAAGCGGCTGCGATGGAGTTTCAAAGAGTATAAAGAAGCCGCGGAAAATACTGCGGCACGGTCATTGTCATGCATAGGGATGATGCTATTGTGGGTGAGCTAAGCCCTAAAGTGCTCCAGGAAAAAACAGATGAGCAAATAAAATCCAGCCATGGCTTCAGACATGCTGAAAATTGGCAGCTCCTAAAAAAAAAAAATTAATTAGACCACATGGGACTTAAGGGTTAAGTCATTTACAGAGTCAACCAGGGGCTCATCAAGAGGACCACTGCCTAAGTCCTAAGCAAGTGTTTCAACAAAATTCAACACCAAATTAAGCAAGCATGGCTTTATATAAGTTTATGTCTTGTGACTGATCAACTTTGATACAAGGATGGGCCAACGCTGCTTGAACCTTAGCCCATCTATAAAGCCCCCTTCCCACTGGATTCTCTGGGTGTAACGAAGCATGAGCTCTCGGTGCAGCCCCTCTGTAGGGATAACGCTTGCTGGATTTCCCCTCTTATCCTATTTCCATGAAACTTGTAGTAATTTAATAACCCTCTACCCTTTGTGAAATTTCAGCGAGTTCTTTCGATGGTTTAGAAAGTGTTGGGAGGAGGAGGGGGGGAAATGCATGGGCAAAACTCGCAGGCGCCGTGATTGCCTGGGTCTTCCTTTCCTTTGGAAAGGATCAGACTAGATAGAGGATTATATTGTATTGTGTTATATTATATATAATTATATATAATTATATATGATTATACATAATATTATATAATGATATTATGTTATACATTATGTGCTTTATATTATGTATTATATATTATATACTTATTATACACAATACACTATATACTACATACTATATTACATATTACGTAGAATCATAGAATGGTTTGGGTTGGAAGGGATCTCTAAAGGCCATCTAGTCCCACCGCCTGCCATGGGCAGGGACATTTGCAACCAGATCAGGTTGCTCAGAGCCCCGTCCAGCCTGGCCTTGAACATTTCCAGGGATGGGGCATCTCCAGCCTCGCTGGTCAGCCTGTGCCAGCACCTCACCATCCTCATCACAAGAACTGTCTCCTTTGTATCTAGTCTAAATCTGCCCTCTTTTAGTTTAAAACCTTTACTCCCTGTCCTACCTCTACACACCCTTGTAAAAAGCCCCTCTGCAGCTTTCTTGCAGCCCCTTTAGGCACTGGGAGGTGCTCTGAGGTCTCCCCTTCCCTTCCCTTCTCCAGGCTGAACCCCCCCACCTCTCCCAGCCTGTCCCCACAGCAGAGCTGCTCCAGCCTCTGACCATCCTCATGGTCCCCTCTGGCCCCGCTCCAACAGGTCCACGTCTCTCCTGTGCTGAGGACCCCCGAGCTGGAGGCAGCGCTGCAGGGGGGTCTCACCAGAGCGGGGCAGAGGGGCAGAGCCCCCTCCCTCGCCCTGCCGGCCACGCTGCAGGGGATGCAGCCCAGGGCACGGGTGGCTCTCTGGGCTGCGAGCGCACAGTGCCGGGTCATGCCCAGCTTCTCATCCACCAGCACCCCTGGGTCCTTCTGGGCAGGGCTGCTCTCCATCCCTTCAACCCCAGCCTGCACGGATACGGGGGGTTGCCCCAACCCAGGGGCAGGACCTTGCACTTGGCCTTGCTGAACCTCATGAGGTTCACATGGGCATATTCCTTGAGCTTGTCCAGGTCCCTCTGGATGGCATCCCATCCCTCAGGCGTGTCAACCACACCACTCAGTTTGGTGTCATCTGCAAACCTGCTGAGGTTGTGCTTGATCCCACTATGTCACTAATGACCATATTAAACATCTAAAATATCCGGGTAATTCAGCATCCTTCTTGCCAAGGGGCATCACAAAAGAGAAAAAGAAAAGGTTCAGCATGGAGAGACACTGTAGAAAGCTACAGCTGTGGAAGAAAGCAAGAAATAGAGGGCACGGAGTGTCTTCAGCTCAGGATTTAAAAAAAATAATTGGGGTGAGAAAGGATTACAGAGTGTGTGCCGGGGGAACGGGTGCACACCGCACGAGAGAGGAACCACAGGCAGTTCCCTGGGGGCTTAAGGAAGCAGCAGACGGTTTATGAAGAGAACTGAGAAGGATGCTGCTGTACCTGGACCTGTTGCCACAGCCACAGTCATGCATTTCAGCCACTGCAGGGATTAAATGGAGACAGATTTATTGCAATAATTAATATTAATTAACATCTAGGCTCAGAAACTGAATGGATCTTTTTTTTTTTTAATTATAACTTAGTTGGAAACAGCAGCTAAAAAAAAAAAAAAAAAGAAAAAGAGCAAAATCCCTAATTCATCTCAAATCCACGTACAAAAGTCATTTAACTCTGGGAAACTGAGCAAGTCTGGAGTTATGAGCATAATTTAAAGCCGATAAAGATCTGACCCATCCTTTGTGGTTTATGGAGTTTGAAGGGAGGTAGTCTTCCCCAGCCTGCCTCCATGCGAGCATCCTTGTGGAGGCTGGGGAAAGGGGAGGGCTCGCGTCTCTCATTACTCTCCCCCCCAAGGCCTCAACTGCAGAGTTTACAATTTAATTTTCTGCATTTGTAATCTGTAGCCCTTGTGTATATAATGTCTAATGAAAAAGGCCTTTTTTAAATTAACATGGTATTTGGAAAAAAACCCATGTGTTTCTATTTCATTATCAAACTACATTTATGAAGGAAAAAAATACTCGAGCAGAGGGTGATCGGATTTAGTTGGCAGGGACACAGGACAGTCAGAAAACACAGATATCCTCACATAAATGTCTGCACAACATCAAAAGGCCTTTGGGTACAACTTTGTTATTGCTCAAGTTAATAAACCCCCTCCACGACTCAGGGCTTGATGCATCGGCTGCAAGTGCATCCACCGGGCTCTTCTCAGCCTCTTCCCCTTGCCCCCAATCTTGCCTGGTGCTGACCCCACGATTCACTCTCCTGCCGACAACAAATGAAATGTGGATCAGTTGAATAAGCCACCCTCCTTTTCTCTCCTATCTTTCCATCTCCTCCCTTTATGGATGGGTTCCTCAAGAAAATGAGGCTTACATGGTTATTCTTCATTCAATTTAATACTTACAAAGGTCAATCCTTACGCCATCCCTGATCTCCCTAAAATACAAACTGGCAAGCAGAGACTTCACAGTTGTAAAAATGGAATAGACTAGATTATTTTGGTTGGAAGGGACCTACAACGATCATCTCGTCCAACTGCCTGACCAATTCAGGGCTGACCAGAAGTTAAAGCATGTTATTAAGGACATTGTCCAAATGCCTCTTAAACACTGACAGCCTCGGGGCATTGACCACCTCTCCAGGAAGCTTGTTCCAGTGTTTGACCACCCTCTCGGTAAAGAAATGCTTCCTCATGTCCAGCCTAAATCTCCCCTGTTGCACCTCTGAACCATTCCCATGGAGAACCACAGAGTATCTGGGGCTGGAGGGATCCCTGAAGATCACTTGGGCCCTGCTCAAGGCATAAGAGCTGGAGCAGCTTGCTCAGGACATCACCAGTTGGGTTTTAGGTATCTCCAGACATGGAGACTCTACAACTCCTTGGGGCAATTACCTCCCCTGTCTACTCAAAGCAGATGGCCAGCTAGAGAAGGCAAGACCATACAAGCGAAATGCTCAGCTCTATTAGACACTAGAGAATCCAAACAAGGGTGAGCTGATGAAAACAGACTTCCTAACGAAGCCACTCCCAGGACAGTGGCGCTTCCCCTGTTTCAGATACTTATCAGGGTTGGAAGAGATGCTCAGGAAATCAACTGCACACCTTCAAGAGGGCATCGAACCAACCTCATCTCCAAGAAGGCTTCCATTGCCTTTTCGAAACCACTTCCCTCCCTACTCTTTTGGGGGGATACACACTTCTTATTCTTATTTTCCTTTCTTTTGCTACCACTATGTACTCTGGCTCCAGGCTTTTCCTCATCCCTATTGCTTAGTTTTTTTTAATTCCAGCACCTCAGAGGGAGGAAGCCGTCCTGTTTTCCTTATTAATCAGAAATCTCTGGCATTGACCACAAGAAAAGCCTCCAAGAACGCTGAACTTTTTGGTTCAATGCATTTCATCATAATAGAGCTACCAGCATGCAGAGTTGATTTAGTTTTGCAATTTTCTGTGCAAATACCTTCCAAGCGCTTGTCTTGGCCTCCAGAAATCCTCTGCTACACTCAGAGTCACGGCAGGAATGTCCCAGAAAACCAGTTGTGTTTTTAGTAGCTACCAAATTCCTCAAAAGCATCAGTTAAGCCATTGTACTGAGCCTGCGGTGTTTAAAGCTGGGGGGGGAAATAGTATTTCCATTTGAATCCTGAACAGCTATCATTGAAATGTCATCGTGAAGGAAGTCCACCAGCAGCAGCACAAGCCCACCACGCGTGTCTGGAAAGCACCTCCCATGACCTCAGCTGGTGTCCCAAGCTGGGGACAAGTTGTTCCTTTGAGCACTCTCCTCTGCACCGACAGCGCACCTGGGATTTATGGTGTTTATTATTGCAAGGCTGATCCAGAAATCATCTGTCACACCTGTATTTCTTTAGAAGAGTCTAGATACAGACAAATCCAGCTCTTCTGGTCTCCTCTCCGAACAGAGGGCTGTTTCTCCAGAAAAGAGCATCTGAGCATATTAAATAACGAGGCTTCCATTTTCCCGGAGGGGTTATCCCATCTGTTCTTACAATCTAAGCACCCCAACTTCAACAATCCCCCCTCCATCACCTCCTCTAGGACTGTTACTACATTCCATCTTTTTTCTCAGCTGATTTAATACCTTGCCGAAAGAGCAAACCGGTGCAGCTGGGTGCGCCACCGCTAAGCAATACCAAATGCAAAGGTCAATTCCTGACAGAAGAGGACAAAAACAAAAGATGGAGGAGGGCAAATATTTAGCTACTGACACTGCACTGTGATCGAGACAACAGCCGCGACCACCACAGCCCGTGCACTGCCACCACAAGGTTCATCTATAGGCAGCTACATCCACCTTGCACCCATGCAAAATTAAAGAGCTTAATAAAGGATGTAAGATAAAAAATCAGCATCCACGTGAATATGGACAACTGAGGCAAGGAGGTCTTCCTGGCTAACGATTCAAGGCATTTCCCAAGGTGTAGGGCCTGAATCCATCCTTAATCTTTCTAAAATATAAAAAAAAAAAAACCAACCCAAATCTCACTTAACCTTATTCCTATTCTCACGCTTCTCCAGGCGAACACCTCGGGAGACACGGTCCCCTGGCACGCACCGACGCAGCCTGCGCCGGTATGGTTTCAGGCTGGGAGAGGTCTGAGCTCTGAGTTTCCTTGATTTTTATCAGGGTTCACTCAGACTAACATTATTTCGAGATTGCCTTTGGTACTTAATCCTATTTCAACACTGGATCTGACCTCGTCGTGGCGTGAACTGTAAAGTGAGTGCTCCTCCGAGGTTACGTCCGTGAGAGGGACCGGGGAGGGCAGCTGGCACGGCCGTAAGTAATCCATTTTTCTGCTGCAGGGCTCATGTAATCCTACTCAATGCAATTTATTAATTGTTCTCCCAGCATCTTGGAAATACTGTGTATCACTTTCGATGGGAGTTACATGGAGGGCACAAGGGACAGCATCCCAACGGGGAAGAAACCGCATACTCGCAGCATCACTATTGCGTGCATAGACACACCCAAAAATTAAAGGTATTTTTACCCGGCATAAAGCACACACGTAATGCCGAGAGGCGATTACCATTTTCAAAGTTCGACCCAAATCCTGCAAACTTTGGATTCTTTAAAAAGAAAGAAACAGAAAACCACAACACCTGGGAAGAAAGCACGCTCTGCATTACCATCGAAGCCTTTTTCCTGGTGTGCTCCTTTCCAAACTCACCTTTGGAAGACTTAGGCAGCCTGTGTTTTAAATTGAGCCATATAAGCTTTGATTTACTGTCACAGTGAATTGCTGTTTCTTAAAAAAAAAAAAAAAAAAAAGTCAATTTTCTCAAGATTCCAGTTCCCATCCCTTTCAGTTTAAGAGTCTTTAACTTCATTACCTTGTTCTTACTTGATGGGACAAAATAAAAAGCAGGACTGAATGCGCTTTTCTCTCCTAATGTTTTTTCCTACTGGTTTTCAGCTTGTTCATCCTCTCACCACCAAGGAAAGCATCACAATTCTTTCTGGTTTTGCAGGGCCTCAGCTACTAGTCTCTGCCTGCGACACATTCCCCTTCTGTTCTGCATTACAATTCAAAGCTCCCTCTCTGCAATGACAACTTGTTTGCGGCGATTCCACATGCCGTTAAGTAAACGGAGTTGATAACTCAGTTAGAGACGAGGTTAAGACAGGGCTTTTGCTCTCAGAGAAAAACCCTCGAAGTCCAAGAAGCCTGGCAAGAAATACAGATGGAAAACAAGAGCAGCATCCCCCACCCCACGCTGCCGGTGACGCTGCGTTGCATGGTGCCCTGGACCCAGGGCACAAATCCCGCGTTTAATCCACGGGCTGGTGGAGGAGGAGGAGGTTTAAGCCTCATCAGCCTAGTGGCACAAGCTCAGCTCCTGGTTTTTACGGCTGCTTTGCCATGACTTCCAACTTGTGGCAGGCTCAGGCACCCTGATGTGCCCTGGGATGCTGCAGTGCAGCTCTGTTCAACGGTTCCCTCCCCATCTCGACTCCCTTGGCCACCTTCCCCCTGCGCAGTCTAACCAAGCATCTCAAAACATGCCGTGACGTTGTTTATGAAAACTAACCTTGCTTTAGCAGCCTCTTTTGCCAAGCAGATTTTGCTATGATTTCATACCCAATATTTTTGTCCATACAGATGTCTTAAATTTTCTTCTGAGTTTATTTATTGATCCTATAACATTGATAGGATGTTCCAGAGATCACTACAGACCAAAAGCAATTAACCCAGTGCTGAACCTCATTCCGAAAAGCTGCAGCATATAATCATGTGTCCGACTGGATGCAAGATTTTTGCAGTCATTCATGATATTGTTTTACCCCGTCATTAATAATAAATCGAGACTGCTCCTCAGCAAGCTGAGTCCTTCAGGTTGATAAGCTCTGAAGAGCCTCCCCGATGAAAGTGCCACCATCTGACACCGTCACATCTATCCGAGCACACTGCCTGCATCGGGAGCCAACGGCAGGGCTGAACCCAGGTCGCTGCCTCCACACAACAGCTCCACGACACGCTTCGACTCAAACAGGGAGGTCAAGGAGAAACTAAAAGTATAACCAGCCCCACGCTGGTGGAGCTTCTCGTCGATGCTGGGGAGCTTGCAGGGCACCTCCACTGCAAACCAGCCCTGTGACTCCAATTCACATGGATGTGCTCTGTGTGGCCCAGATTACCGGGGGGTTAAAACACTGGTTATCCCCCCGACCCTCCAAAAAATCAGGATCTGAATTAATTTTCTAGCCACCTCGTATCAGGGACAGATCCAGGATAACTGAAGGTCACTCAGCCTTTCCCCCACATCACTAGATGTTCACATATTCCCCCTTTCTTCTCCCCCCGCCTCCAAAGCCTCTGAAATATAAATTACTTTCGCAGAAGAAATGGAAACTTGATCATTAAAATTAGATAACCGAACAAACTCCCAGCCACGGCCGGGATCTGCTAAATCCAAAGCCAAGATCAATTTTGTTAGGAGGGGAAACTGTCATTTAATCGATAGCCATGTGCAACCTATTATTCTGATGCTTGACATAAGCTCTCGCACGGTGCGTTAACACGGCCGAACGCGGAGACCTTGCCCAGCACAGGCTTGGCTGCTACTGGGAATACTTAAGACGATACCATCTGCTAAGCCTTTAAAGCTGGGGTGACATTTTAGGTGACCGGTGAAGGGTGGAAGTGTTTAATTTAGGACACTTTCCGGTACAATCATAGCAATAGGAGATTTCATAGATAAGTTACACTCACCAGCGTCCTTCTAGGAGATTTTTTTTTTCCCCCTTTTGCTATCCAACAGGACAAAGGGGCCTTTATGGTGTTTTTAGCAAGTCTGTTTATTTAGTACATATTGTGGCTGATCCGCTGTTGAAATATCATCCATTTCCCTCCCCTGAGAGATATTCAAAAGAGCAGCAAGTAATCAACTTTAAACAAAAAGGCCATCTAAATATACAAAAAGAGGAGAACAATAGCAGCATTAATTATAAACCAGGCAGGCGGGTTTCCAAGGGGAATTCATATGCAGGGAATTTGTTTCTGCACAATTTATTTCTCTCTCTGGGGGCTCAGGAGAGCGGCAGCAGCTCAGAGAGGCTCGAGCAGAGCGTTATCACAGGGGAAGGAGCGGGAAGATGATGAAGAGATGTGGGAAGATGAGGATGGAGGGATGCGGGAAGAGAGAAGTGTCAAACAAACTGGAACCAAAATGGGACAAAACCAGCAGGAGAACCAAAGCCACATAATTTTAAACTTGGAAAAGAGAAGTACGTGCTTGGTCCTGCTTGGTTGTTGCAAACAATAAATAGCAAAGGCAGGGATGCGTCCTACAGCTCTATGCAAAAGGGGGACTGGCTAAAATCTTCTTTTTCACTTTAATAGGACCCAAAAATCTTCCCTGCGTGCGGAAAATGTGCTGTTCTCAGACATCCTGTAATCCGTTCAACACCTCTCCTGCTGCTGGTCCAGCCATCTCTGAAAAAATCCCCCAGGATTATACAGCAGCTGGATGCTCAAACGGGAGCTGAGGGCTGAGCTCCAGCCAGCACAGCATCATGCACATCTATCTCAGTGCTTAAAAGGTCCCCAAACAAGCCAGGGAAGTATTTTGGCTTTTAATTCATCTCAAGAAGAGCAAGTTCAAGGCAGGATTTGTGCTTTAACAAGGTGTCAGTTCTGCAAGCGTTGGCCAAGGAGTGTCAGACCCTACAGCGAGCACAGGGTGCAAATACGGGGGAAACCTCGTCTAGAAGAGACTGCACTTTGCTGGGAGAGATTGCGCTTTGTTCTTCTTTAACCCAGCAAAATAAGGAGAAAGGCTCATTTGTGAGACACCGGAGAGGAACAAGTAAAGGACTCCATGAGGGAGGTCATGCAGGTACCCAGCCAGGCTCACACAGCCTGCAACACGTCTCTGGCGTAGGGGAAATAAATACCCAGTGGCATCCAAAGGACTTGCCGGGGAGGGACGCGCGAGGAGCAGAGCTCTGCACCCTATCGACGGGCACTTCCCACCCCACAAAACCTCCCGTGGTTCCAGCAGTGCAGGAAGAGTCTCTCTAATGATGATAACGACCCACACATCAAAAGCGAGTTGTCGGTGCTGAGCAAAAGGCGGGCAAGACACATGGAAGTCACCTGTGCATCTTCCTCAGCTGATGTCATGCATCCAGTTTTGGAGATAGTGATGTGAAAGGGATGGGGATGGACTGGTGAGCAGTCAGGGGACAGCACTGGGGACAAGTGGATACAGCAAAAAAGCAGCTATACAGTTGAAGAGATTAAATATATTCACTGCAAGGAGGATCAGGGAATGACACGCTTAAATTAAAACCAATTAACATTGATGTCCAACAGCAGAAAAGCTTTGGTAGCAGTGAGAACAGTGAGTGCTAGGACAGAAGGCGCAGGGGAGCCCGCGACTCCCCGTCATCGGGGTGTTTTTAAAGAATAGGGTGGCAAAAGGTTGTCACAAACGGTTGAGATGTAGTGATGAATACCTCTTGCAAGAGGGATCTCTCTGCATCCCTTCTAGACTTGCTTTCTGTGGTTGGGTTGGTTAGACAGCCATTCACCCAGGACCGTAAATGCAAGGAGAAAAACCAAAAAGTGATGTGGTGCAGCAGCAATCTGTTACCTGCCACTTGCAAACACCTCGGAGGAGGTGTTCATCCGGCGCAAAACAAGCTCAAAGCACCAAAGCCATAAAACCTTACAAGTGGCCTCCAAAAGACACCAAGCTCTATTTTCTTGTCCTTTTTAAAGAAACCTGAAAACACAACTGAAACATCCTCTTTCCATACAAAACAAGGTCTCCATCAGCTCCTCGATGCAGTGCAAAAGGTGACTGTTGAAGGAAAACCCAAGTATTTTGCCCTACCAACAATCCCGAACAGAGCGAGGCAGGCGGAGTGTGGAAACTTCTTTACGTGTAGCCATGCAAACCTAACAGAAAAGCAATAAATATTTGCACTGCATGTCACAGACATACAAAGACACACAGAGTTTGGCTCCCACCTCCTGCTCAGGAAGCCCCATAAGGTGGACCTGAGGCTCAAGGGTTGGAGGCAGGAGCATGGAGAAGACGCATCCTTAGTTTGCACCAAGCGTTCCCACCTTTGTGTATCCAGCCAGTGGTACGGGGTGATTTCATGAGCTTTTGCTGGCCAGGTGACCACAGGAGGTATGGACAGTTACAAAAAAACCACCATGGACCTGAACATCCCAGCCTGACTGCAGGGATCTCGCCACTTGCCTGCTTCAGCAACAAGCGCACCCACAGCACTCAAAATAATGGGAAAAATTCTTATTTAAAAACCAATTCCCAGGAAAACTTCACCCCAAACCTCAGCACTCTCCTATGGCACAGATAAGGATTTGAAACACTGCATGAAGCCACATTTTCATCTATGGATTTTTAATGACAAACTGCAAAATCCCGGGCTCCTCAGCAGTTTATCATTAGAGCCCTCTACTGAAGTTTACAGGGCTTGGATCAGATCACTTAAAGCCTGCTTTAGTTTTACAGAATATTTTACAATATATAAAAAGCAGTGACTTTTCAGCACAAAACTTTTATAACTTCATTTTATATAAATATATCTTCCTATTCTCGTTAGCTCTATGGACATAACGCACTCGTGTGGCGCTGTACAGACCACAGCTGGCGTGATGTATCACGGAGATGCAAAATGGAGGTTTTTTAAAGGATTACCAAACTATTTGCTTCAGGGCACAAATCACCCTCCCAGAGCTGAGGGTAGGGAGATGTTTCCTCCCTGGCAGGTTCCTTGCACCTTCTTGGAAGCAGTACCAGGGTGCCAGGTCTGCTCTGAGACAGCAAAAGCTGAGACAACACAGTATGGCCATGAAGCAGCAAATTCCAGCTCAGTTTTCCAGCTCCTTCCCCCTCCTGGCCCCAAATTGATGCTGCTTGATGGTGCCCTTTGATTTGGGACCAGGCAGCGTGAAGCACCATCTTGCATCCCACCAGCAGCCCCCGCCACTGTGCAAGTCCCCCTAGGTGACACCCCTGAGGTGACACCTCAAGCCTTACTGGTGCTGGAGTACCCAGGTCGGGATGGATTTTGTTCCAGCTCCTTGTGCATCCCCAGCAAAAGCGCGACCCGCAGCCGGCGGCACACAGGCACCTACACTTCAGGCTCGATGGCAGCAGGGCGAGGGCTGGCACAGCGCTGGCAGGTCCCTCCCGGCACTGGTCCAGCATCAGGGTCGCCCAGGGGTTTTGGGTTGGCTTTTGCGTCCCCCCGCACCCGCACACACCCCGAGAGGGCTCGCAACCAAGCCTTGGCCGCGCTACTGCAGAGGGAAGGCAGGCGGAGGGGCAGGCACGGGGCAGGCTGCGGTGAGCCCAGCGCCTTACTGGGGCACCGGCGGCGAAGGCAGCCGGCGGGCGAGTGGTGCGGTGGGCCGGGGGCTGCCCAGTGAGCCCCGAGTTCACCCTTGCATGCAGCAGCAGGGGGGCCTGTTATCTAATGGGCAGCGCTGCTGGCTCGTAGCACCCTGCTCATTGCCTGCCCTGCTCACTGCCTGTGCCACTTGCTGCCTGCCCTGCTCGCTGCCTGTGCCACTCGCTGCCTGTGCCACTCGCTGCCCGTGCCACTCGCTGCCTGCCCTGCTCGCTGCCTGTGCCACTCGCTGCCTGCGCCACTTGCTGCCTGCCCCGCTTACTGCCTGTGCCACTCACTGCTCATTCCTCTCACTGGACCACAGGGGCTGCCCATGCTGGCACAGTGGGGACAACTCCATCGGCAGCAGCAAGCTGGCCCCGTACCTCAACCAGCACAAATGAGCCGGGCCGACACGACCAAACCCTGGAGCATCTCACCTGCATGCACTCAGTTTTATTTTCACTTCCCTAAATATCCTTTTTTTTTCTTTTCTCTGAGCAAAAGGGGCTCAGCTGTGCTCCTCCACCAACATCGCAGCCTTCGCTGGGTTCATCACAGCTTCATTCCCAACACAGGCACATTTCAGGCTCCTTTCAACTCCAAATGACCTCACCTGCTTAATTTTTTAAAATTTTTTTTCCCCCTCCCTTTTGTCTGCGCGGACTAAATTTCTGTCAACAAAGCTGAAAGGCCAAGTAGAGTTCACGGTAACAATTCACATTTCTTAGCAGGTTGCCCAGAACTAAACCCTAACCTTAAACACGAATGTACAGTAGCTTTAAGGAACTGAGAAATATAAATCCTAGCATCGAAAATACTAGTATATCAATGCCTGCTAGACTGATTTCTACAAGCAGCGGCCATAACTCAGCGAGCCTGGAGCACCTCATCTGTCGGATATTTATGTGCTGCTTTAATTGCAAGAACAAAAACAACTTTCCAAGCCTAACATATGCTGTATTTTGAAATCCTGACAATGGTGGCTCTCAGCCTCATAAATTACACTTGTCCCCGTTGCAGAGCCAAAGCAACACGTGGATCTGAAGTTTCTTTCTGGCAGCTCGCTCGCAGGCAGGGCTGTGCCGGCTGCAGGCAGCACGGTACAAGATACCACCTTTGGCTGCAGGGCCAGGTTCAGTTTTGAATAAAATATAGGGATTTATACGCAAGGATATAGGGATTGGGTTTGACGCACTGGCTTGGGTACCACTGGCAAAAGGATGCCGAGCATCTCCTGCCTAGCTCCTGCCCTGTACGAAATGAGCACAAAAGGTGATGCACTTTGAATCGCAGCATCAAGGACCAAACCTGCAGGAGCTGCAAAGGCTTTAGCCCCTTCCCAAGGAAAGCCCGGCCGGCCGGAGTCGTGGCAAAGCTAGAGTTAAGTCTGCTGTCCCGCTATCCATGTTCACGCCTTCCAGGGAAGATTTTGGGCTTTAGTGATGTCAGTAAGGGGAGGTTAAATTGATTTTAGAAAGCATGGTAAAGCCAAATGTTATCCTCTGCAAACAGCTCGGCAGTCCTGATCCTGTTACCTGTAACCGTAAATCACAAAACCCTCTTTAAATAGGAAATTATTAATCTGTAGCTGCACAATGGCATTAAGGTAGGCTCAAAGCTCCTTTTCAAGAACAGTAATAAATGGCCAACAGAACAGGACCCGCGGCCCCAGGGCCGCCCGCTGCCGGGGCCACCCGTCGCCTGTGACAGCCCGGCGTGACAGACGCCACAATATCCATGTGCCCCTTTCAGGAGATTTCTTTTGACAAGCCATAGTGAATAGTGAGCAACACGAGGGTTTGAACGCTCACCGCAGGCTCGAGCCTGCGGCTACTGTAGGGCACTGCCACGTTATGCTGCATTTTTCCCCCTTTCTTCCCTTTTTCCTCACCTTTTGTTCTTTTTTTTTATTCCTTTTTTTCTTATTTTTACTACTATATTATTCTGCATTTTTCCCTTTTTCCCCTTTTCCCTTTTCCCCCTTTTTCCCCTCTTCTCCCTTGTCCCCTCTTCTCCCTTTACCTTTTTTTCCCTTTTCTCCCTTTTCCCATTTTCTCCCTTTTCCTCTTTTTTTCTTTTTTTCCAGGGAAAAGAGATGTAACAGCACAAGGCAATTCCTGCAGCCGAGGGTATTAACGCGGACCAGGAGTGACTCCCACCCAGGGTGCCTGCGCAATGCCAAGCCCGTCGCTGCGGCTGAACGACCTCGCCGACACTAACTGCACGTTCGCCTTTGACATCGACTTTTTGGGCTTCGCTTCATCCCTTTGCAAACCTCAGGTGGCTCTGGGATACCTGACAGTTGTTCTGCATCGCTTGTCATCTGCAGAGCATCGCTTTTTTGGGGGAAAACATGAATTATGCTTAGCAACGCAGAGGGTTATTAATATTGTAACATATGGGAGGTGAGAGCACATGAAGCCAAACTTTTCTATAGTCTGAACAGCTGTAAGACTCCAAAGTTATAAATCATCCCAAAATGGAATAAAAACAATACATAGCCATATTTAAAAAATAATAATAAAAAATCACCTGTAATCAATTACACCATCAACTCCATCAAGGAATTTCACTGACATGGCAGAGGAGGAGCACGCCAAATTAACCCTTTCACAGCCGGTCAGATTGGCCACCACCATGCCTTGCGTTAGCCACATACATTATCAGCATCAGCATCTATTTTGCAGGTTTCATTTGTCTTCTGAATTTTCAAGGCGCTAGAAAGTAATGGAAAAGTGGTAAATACTATTCTCTAGCAGAAACGGTAGGAGTTTAACTGTTGACTCAAAACTCTGCCATAAGCTACAAATCTAAACGAGCGGCAAATGATAAATGCTGCGATGAATCTCCAAGCTGGTACCTTGCAGCAGTAAACACACTGTCATCCATCCTTCCTAAAATGAAGCACATCATCATAAGGTCAGGTTTTCCACCAGGTTTCCTGGTGTTCCACATCCTCTATCCCTAAACCAGAGGGTCTCAACCTCCTTTTGATCTACTGAACTCTCCAAATTCAGCAGAGAGAGATGTAGACTCCTGAATAATTACTTGAAGCTTACTGGCAAGAGGCTTGTCTGTCTGAGTTACCTTTTCCAGATCCCTCAGAAATTGTCCAGAGACTCAAACCCATCGCTTCCGCCTACAAAATCCCTGGGACAAGCCTTCAAGCAAACCAAACTCCCTGACCCAGACTCTGCTTACTCATGCTGGTGGGAAATCAGGCTTTTGCTTACTCACAAGTCTACCGGGAGCATCGTGGGGTGCTTAGATGGTGTCATTCAACCAAAAAGATTAAAAGCATTTCCAAGTGGGGTAATTTTGAGGTTTGCACGGTGCCCTTGCTTCTTAAGAAAGTTGCACTGCTATCCCTCGTGCATCTATAGGTACCACCAAAAATCCCATGACCAGCTCCTGCCTTGGATTTCCACTACCACCGACAGTAGGAAAGATAAAAACCAACATTTTTATTCTACGGCCTCTTTCCACCCCTCAATACCGAAATGCTTTGCAGACATTGAGCTATTGGGTCCAGCCATCCCCACGAGGTCCCAGGGGCTGTCGTTATTCCTGGGAGCACTTTGCCTTGCAGCAAGGGATGGAGACCCTGGTCAGAAGCTGCACCCCACGATGCCTGGACACCCCCCAGGTCCCCCGTCTCCTCGCTGGACACCTCTCACCCCCCCAATCCTTGTGAAGGTGCCGGTGCCAAGGGCAGCGCAGCTATAATTGACATCATGTGTGCATCGGGCTAGCTATGTTAGAGAGCACACATGGCACAAAATATATCTGGAAAAATGAAATAATAAAAAAAAATAATTGCATTTTCCTTCCCTACTCAGGAGCGGGGCCTGTGTAGCAGCATAACCCAGTGTACATACGTTGTTAGACACAGTTTAAATATAGCATCTAACTATGAAAACATGAATAATTGCGGTGCTTAAAACGTCTGGCTAATCTTTAGCAGAACTGCAATCAATCACCGGTGTCAGACTGGGAAGCATTTCTCAGTTTCATACACAAAACCTTCCTTCAAATGCAAACTATATCCACTTTCAGTGTTTGGACTGACTTTCCCATCTGATATTAATGGAAGCACTCTCGGCATGAAGAGGCACTGGTCGGAATTGATTTTCTGATTTTCTTTTTCTTTTTTCTTTTTTTTTTTTTTTTTTAAACAATAATACATCCAGTTGGGAATGACAGTCGTAGGAAAAAAACCACAACCTTCCATTCCCTGAACAGATGAAGGGGAATTTGGATGGGTTTGTAGCTTTATTAAAGAAAACACAGGGAACACGTTCGGCTGATCTTGCTCTTTGCTCACCGACTTACAAGCCCACGAAGCGCGCCCAGAGAAAAGCGGCGAGGAAAAGCCAGGCTACAGCCCAGCCCCAAACCCCGGAACATTTTGTGCCCACCGTCCTAATCGCCTCTCCTCTGGAAGCTCGGTAGTGCCTGACCTTCGGGTGGTAAAATATATAGTCAAAAACTGACAAGTTTGATTTTTGCTTTCTTAATTAATAGCTAATATTCACTCAATTGAGCATCAGCTGCACCACTCATTAGCACGCTCCAGCCTAGGTCCCTGCTGCGCCGAAGCGCTGCCCGCCCCTCGGTAGGCAGTAACACATCTCTAAGCTTTTCTAGGAGAGTATTTCTCCTGTTTTCCCCAATTTCCTAGAGAGCTGTTGCATTTTCTGCTGCAGCATGGGGCACACGGCTGGCTCGCATGCCTCTCCTTGGATGGAAGCAGGTAACAACAAAATAATCCTAGTTTAATTAATCTGAGCTCTGGCCAACCATGGCTCCATGCAATTACATATGCTCTGAGCACAATAATTCACGTTAGACCTGGGCATGTCTTCCAGAAAAGCACACATTGCTCCACCAGCAGATGCATGAGCAAGAGCAGGAGAACCAAGTCAAGCCTCCTCCTCCCCACCAAGACCTTGCTGGAGACCAGCTTGTAGATCCTCCTGAGGGTCTACTCGCTGTTACAGAGTTAAGCTCACCAGTTAATTCAGTTTTACAGCCAGGATTATTTTTCCCACTTTATTACAGCCAAGACAGAAGGGTCCTGTCACCATTTACCATATTAAACAAGAAAACCTCAGAGCTGGCAGCAGCAGAAACACTAATTATTCTGGTTGCTGGCATGAGACCACTGCAGAGCCCAGACTTCATCTGAAAACCTCTGGCTGATAAAGCTCATTGAGTGCTTTTAAGCTGTCAAAAACCTCCAGGCTGGCTTGAGGTATGAAGGAACCTGATCTGATCAGGTCCTAAAGCAACACAGATCAGACGTGGGCAAGCGCAAGCCATTTTGTTATGCATCTCTCGCTACTTCTTTCTCTCCATCTTTTATGATTTTCTTATTTATTGGGGTTTTTTTGTGGGCAGACTCCAAAAGGAAAAGTACCGACAAGCGAGCTGACGGCTGAGGTGTGCACCTAAGAGCGGACATCTCAAAACAAGTAAACAGGGTTCATCAAAATAAACAGCGCTAAGACTGAATGTGCAGCCACAGTTCAGGTGATGGTATCTGGAGCCTGCACGAGGCCCTTTAGGATATGGAAAGTGTCGATAAAATCTGGTGAGTAATACCCGTATTTTTAATCAGTCGCAATCTGAGCACAAGGGCGTACGTAAGGTTGGGTTTTTTTGGTTTACACTGGAACATGCAGTTTGTTTAGAGGTGTAAAAAAATACACCAAATCCCTGCCGGGACTGCAGGCAGCGTGCAAACCCCCGGGCGATGCTGGCTGCTCCAAGAGCATCCCTGCCTGCACTGCCTGCAGTCGCTCCCCGCTTTGATAAATGATTTCCTCCTGTAAAGGTGATGTTTGACACACAGGCACTATTTTCTTTTCTTTCCCGGTTCAGCAATCTGGCTCTTACCGTCTCAGCAGCAATGAGCATCCTCACGGCTGAGGTCAGAAACTCCTGTCTGAAGATGCTCACTGTCATTTCCAGCCCGCGCTCGCCCCGTGCCCTTAGCCCTGCCTTGCACATGTGAGCTGTAACCCAGAGTTATGCTGGCTTGGGACATCTCAGGAGATATAGCGAAATAAAAGAAATCTCCTAAGCTTTTTGTTGGGCAGAGCTGCCTGCGGGCTCGGGGCTTTTGGAGCAGGTGGAGGGGTGGTTTTGGAGGTCTTCCCCTAAATTGGAGAGTTATTTTCCAACCCAATTTCTCTATGTTCCCACATCATCCTTGCTGTTATCCCTATCAGTACAGTAAGAAAAAAATTGCACTGCCACAAACGATGCTAATTCTCCCTTAACTTTGCCCATTTTCAGGACACACTATCCGATAGAGACACTGCGGGATTGGTGAGACCGGGAAGAAATGCATCGTTCCCAGCCTGCTACTCCACTTGCAGATCACCGTATGCTACCTCAGGATATCAGCTTCTCTTTCAGGCTGTTTCAAGCAATTTCAGTGATGCTCTCACCGCCGAATGCTGAAAGGAGGGTAAATGATGCTGCAGGGAGGAGCCCACCCTGCAGAAATAACCCCAGCAGGACCCTTGGATGCTCCCAGAATTACCACCACAAAGGTGCTTCTGAACTGCTGCCTGATGTTCCCAAATGCAAACCCATAAGCCAAGCTTAAAAAAAAATCGGCTGGCGAGCGGTACCAGATGCCTTGCACGCCAGCTGACGGCACAGCCCGAGACGCAGCCATTCCACAGAGGTGGGGATTTGTACTTTGCCTCAGCCAAAATATGCTGGTGCCTATTTTTGGCTTCTCCTCTCCTCCAGGCAGGTGCGAGCCCAGCCTTCCCTTGGAGACACCCCACCATGCTGGGACAACTGGAGGCCGCTCCATTTTCTTGCTCATCAGATAAGTCCTTGCGGGAATTTTGGCAGCAAAGCTCCCAAGACAAGCTTGGCTTCACTCCTAACAGTTGGAAGTACCTTCGAGGCAGGATTTGTTTTGATAAGGGATCTCTGGCTTCCTCTTTCCCTTTGCCCCAACGTGTCTATGGGTTTTCTGATCCTGTTAAGCTCTAGCTCCAGAAGGACAGCACCAAAGATGTGCTGTCGGTGTTGCCTTTGACTTCATGTCCTTGGGCTGCTCCAAGCTTTGTCATCATGTTATGCTGAACACCCAAGGACCCTCACAAACTTCTCCCATACCGATTCAGCCCTACGAAACCCACAACAACACAAAATCAGCTGCTTCTCTGATGGAGATGACCCCTTCCAACAGGGAGGAAAACGGTTACGGCTTTATACCCTTCACGTGATCAGGATAAAACTCATTTGGTCTGCTCTAGCTTTTAGGAGAACTTTGTTACACAGCATTAAAGTTTCTCACCATCCTTTGAGTTGGGTGGACTAAGGAGGTTTAAATGACATTCCCAAGGCAAAGGCAGCAGAGCAAGCCAGTGGTCCAGCCCAAAGCCATGGGAAGAGCCCTGTTTGCCTGCCTTTGTAAGAAACCAGATGGCCAAAACACTCAGAAACCATACCTCCCATCAGTCAGAGACCTGATACCCAGAGACCATATACAATGGACTTGGAGACCACACATCCCGTCATTTAGAGACCTGGTATCAAAATGCCTCACGTAATGGATGGGCCACAGGGAGCCACCCCCATGCATCACTCTGTGGTGGGGACCTGGATATTCTCGCTCGAAATGTGGGACAAAAGCAAAGGGGCAAAGAGTGGATTTATTTATACAGAAGGTTTTACCACCTGAACTTTCTGGTTCAGGACTGTCGGGAGATTCGGGATGCCTCTGGAAGGCAAACTATTGCTGGAGGAGTCCAGCCTTATTTAACTGCAAGATCACTAAAAGCTGTTAACGTATGGTAGAAGCATGTACCTTCTCGTGCAAGAAAGGACACTGGGATATCAATCACTAATTCCTGTAGCATCAGTTACTGAGGTTGCAATGACAAGGATGAGAATAAGGCAAAACCTGTCAGTCAAAACACTGAAGAACTTAAAAATTCCTGTCTCTTGTCCTCCACGATGAGCCTGAGCTACTCCAAGTTGACAACACCAGTTCCTCCAGGTTGTAATTCAGCAACTTGCTGTGCACCAAGAACCAATTGCTTTGGGAAAATATAATTTAATAGCAAGTCTCCAAGCCATCTGTTCTTTGCCAACATTCAAACCGACAGCAGATTCTGCAGGAGAAGGTCCGAAATTTTCTCTCCCCTGAGGGAAGCCAACTTGGTCATACAAAAACTCACTATTTGTGACCTTCAGGTAGGGGGGTCACAGGAAATTTGCTTTGTTGGGACATTTTTTCCAGCAGCTACTATGCAATAACTCTCCTTGGAGATACTTTGCTGGGCACACCATGCACGGCTTTGGAAGAACACGCTCTGGAAGGTCACAAAGAGGTAGTTAGCGGGGTCTAAGGGGGTCAAACTCCCACTTAGCATCCCATGTGGGGGCAACACAAGGCACCCGAAACTCTGAGAGCCAAGGCTCCCTGGGCTGTTGCTCTGAGCTGTCTGCTAGAGAAGACAACATGCTTGAGGTTAGACATAGAGAAAGCTTTGCACATAGTAAACACAAGGAAATTAAGCCAGGATGGCAGCAAATACACTGTAAATTCCAGTTCTGGTTTGCTCCCCTCTCATCGCCCCGCAGAAACAGCCCCTTTCATTGACATTAATTTGCCCAATTGTCAGGATCAGCAGGCATCTCGCTGGTGCAGAGCTGCTCACTCCAAATTAGTAAAAAGCCAGCAACAAAAAAAAACTTTGACAGTAAGAGGCATTTGGAAAACTGCATTTCTGGGTAAGTTTCCACCCCGTAAACACCGCAGGAGTTCGATCACGGCTCTGAATTCTTTTGCTTTCTGTTATAACTTAGTTCTTGTTCGCATGCCAGGTTACATAAGCAAGGGAGCACAGCCACATCGTTAGAGCATGGAACGGAGGACAGGGACGTGTAGGTGCAACCAAAGAGCCACTTTGCTCCACTGCAGTCACCACCTCCTCTTCCCTGGGTATCACCTGGGCAAGGAGACAGTCTCTCCAGGGAGCAGAGGTTCTTGCACAACGTACCCCTCACTACCCGCAGAGCACGCTGACATCTTCCCGTAAAGGCGCTAGAAGTATCTTTTGTTATTCACGGAGCCCCGAGTCAAACAGAGGTTAGGATAAATTAAAGACATGAGCATTTAAAACCGCGCTGAAACGAGCATTTAAAACCCTGCCCTCTCGAAACGTGTTTTGGTCACTCCGGATGGATCAAACCGTGCCTGTTCCTCGGAGCAGTGGGACCGGGGCTCACTGCACATGGGAAGGGATGGGGATCCCCACCGGCGCCAAGCAGAAGCTGTCAGAAAGCCGACCAGATGTCTGCTCTGCCACGGCCACCCTTCCAAGGGAGGATCCGTGGTGTGGACAGCAGCCAGGTGGAGGAACAAAAGGGCGCCTGCTTGGTTTTTCCTCCCGTTATTCAATACCCGGGCTTAGTGGTCACACTACATTTGCCTCCTCTCCTCTCCGCTGATGGATACTCGGTGCCCGTCCCAGCTCCAACACACGCAATGGGGTTTCACCTTCCTCGGGCTGCACGGCTGCACACTATCGCCTCTCGATTCCTGCAAGGCATCCCAGGCCAAAATATAATGTTCCCTAAATTTGCCAGATGAGAGCACGTTAACGGGCTGATCTTTCGAAACTTTCCCATTCTTCTCATAATTTATTGATGAAAGGATTCCTCGCTGGTTAGGCAATATCCCTCCGGATGAAAGCCTGGCTAAGTTTCTCTTCTTTCTACCACCCTCGGTAACATACACCTCCTCTCTAAGGGCCCCCTGATGAAAAATTCACTACTCGCGGTGCTGCGCTGCCAGTTGTGCTGCTGATGGATCGCGTTACTTTTTACCTGTTCAGATTAATCAGGTTACAGCTCCAGCCTGCCAACAAAGCATGGCCTCACACCTCAACTCCAGGACCTGCACCCACGTCCAACATCCGAGTCCGGCAAACCACAGACGTGCAGCCCAAGCTTGAAACCAAGCCTGCGACTCAGGAGTGGCTTTAGCCATCGTTTCAGGTGAAGAGAAACGTTAACTCGCACCACACCTAGAGTGCAAAACCCATTTATACTTGCAAACTGTAGCTGCCAAGAGCAGCGTGCCAGCCTGGACCAAGAGCTGGGTGGTGGGAACTGAGATGGAGGAGCTCTGCTGCCCTACCACAGCATCTCTGTGTGAGTTCCTAGACTGCAAAACCACCGCAATGCTTCCCCTTCCCTCTTAGGTAGGGCTGCCTGGAAGTTTAATTTGTGCTTTTAATGATCTGAGACACTTCTGCATGAAAGCTGGGGCAGAAATACTCCTAATTACATCAGAAATTCAGTACCCTACCAGGAAAAGTTTATCACTGAGAGCAACTCTCATCTCACCAGAGGACAAGGCTCGTATATCTCTTGAGTGCTTAAACCCAGCTTAGCGGTCCTTAGGATTTTACTACACGGGAGTAAATTTGACTCTGAACCTGTTTGATGGAGCGCTCCCACCACCGACGCAGCCTACGACCAACCCAGCAGCTGCAGCCATGACTGAGCACAAAAAACCCACCCCAGAAAGATGTTTTAAAACGCTGGGAGCACATTTCTTTTCCTCCCAAAAAATACATTTTGGCCATTTTAAAAGAAGGAACCGACGCAACCATTCTACCACGAACACCGGCTACCTAGGCTATAGGGTTACGGATCGCGCGGCTGGCATTGCAGGGTGCTGCTTATTCGGAAAAGTTAATTCACAACAGGGATGTCCTGGTGCTCGGCTGGACTGTGTGGAAGGAACCTGCCACAAATTCCAGCCTTCGCTTCATCCCCCCGTTTTGCTCAAACCAGAACTGTTGCTCAACTTCTTCTTAACCAGACAACCAAATACTAGTTAAATGAGGTAAGGCTTCAGCTGTGGGAAACGCAGGTAACTTGGGCAGCCAAATTCCTTACTGGTGCAGTTCTGCCGCTGTAATTGTATTGTCACTCATCACGAATGTCATGGAGATTATTCAACAATTAAAACAAACTTCTGAGAATTGCAGCCCTGAGACAAACCAAAGGCATATGAAAATGCAGCAATTTTTAACTCATTACATTTCCAGCAAAATTCAGAGGCCAAGAGGGCAGCGTCTCAGGCTACCGCTTCTATTTTCAGAGACAGCTCAAACTGCAATATAAGATAGTAGTAATAATAATAATAATAATAATAATAACAGGGACAGTAAGAACTGAGAACACACTTCATGCTTTGGATTTTCAAGGTCAGAAGCGTAGCTCCTATGAAAGAAAACAATGAGCTTCTTAAGCAATTTCCTTCAGCAGTTACTGCAGGTCTGCAGCACTGCTGAAGCTCGCAGTTCATTGCTTACAGCAGACCCCCCCCGTTTTTTAACATTATTGTATTTATCATGAAATTAAAATCTGCTGGTTGCCAATAACTCGCCTCATTATGGTATTTTATCATCACTGCACACAGCTATGGAGATCTCTACTGCCTTTTTTCTACAAACTAGAATCCAATGTAGGAACCTGAAGGAAGCAAGCCTCAAGTCCCACACTAGGTAGAATTCACCCATTCAACAGCTGTGGAAAAGCCAAGGACACCAGTTGCCCAATACCATCCAGATCAAGTGGCAAAGCGAAACCCAGAGCCTCCCAACTACCAAAACTATCCATGGAAATTCCCCTCCTTCCTTCTTCCAGCTAATCCTGGAACAAACTCTTGGAAACAAGGTTGAAGAAGGTTCCTCCAACATTCCTTCTGCTCTTTGGATCTACTGCATGTTCTGAGGTGGCTGTGGGTCTCCTGGCTCTTCATCCACTGTGGGAACGAAGCCAGCATGTTGTTTGTTTTCTGTAAATTACATCTCTACTTAACTTTTCCTGAAATGCCCAGAAGTAATTTATTAACAATGACCAGGATTCCCTGCAGAAGGCGATATTCTCAGAAAAGCGAAGCGCTCCAGCAATGAAAGGAATGTGCACGGACCGACTGGTGAAGAACTAATGACTTCAAATAAAGGCCATAACATCTGGCTTAGTTTAGCCTGAAGCTATAACCAAACCACAGTCTCCTCAACTCCACTGGCACCGCGCTCATGAAAAATCACACAACTATGAGATGACAGTTCGGAGTCGGAGCAGCAGCAAGTAAATATCATTTGATTAGGTGTCAAGTAAAACCGTCTTCGCTGAAACAAAATTGATGATACATAGCTTTGATCCTCTGGGAATGTCGTTCGTATAACTGGATGGCTTCAGCAAAGGTGTATGTATTTAACCCACTTACAGACACGGTCAAGCTAAGAGGTGTTGGCAGAGCACCACCGAGACTCCCAGCCGGCAGGGAAGACCAAAAGCTTTCTTCACTGCCATGCAACGCAGCAAATTCATATTCTCTGCTTCTGCTGCACTTCTTTTTTAAGCCTTTTTTTCAGTAATTACATGGGAAAGGCACTTATGAAGCAGCTCCCGCAGCTCACATTAGCCTCCATGCCTTTGAAAACACATTCATGATTCAGGCTGTAGCTCCTGGGCGTCAAAGCCAGAGGAAAACAAGGGCTTCGAGGCCACCAAAAGTGTAAGAATGACAGAAGCCTCCTTCTATTAATTTACTTTTAAGGCAAAAGCTTGCAACTTTAAAGATCAGAGTAAACAAGCTGGGTTTTTACATGCTACCAGACTTCTTTAAGACAGTGTTGAAGCAAATTTAAGCTTCAGGACGGTTCCTACCAGAAGGAAACTGCTCTCGATGTCATCTCTTTGCAGAGACACTGTTCGCACCTTCACAGGTGCGAAAGTATAATTTAATATAGTCTTGACAAATTTTATTATGTCACTATAACAACTGTAAAACTGACCAAAACACTTTGTTAAAGGCTATAGCCCACGGGAGAATGAATGTGTGCATTATATAAATTTTGCAAACACAGTTAAGCTCTTCATTGCTAGAGCCACAGGAGAGGAAAACCGGAGTAAAGCAAGAGGATGCGGGATGGGATACGTTATCTTCAACACAAATACTCCAACCCATCAACCATTTTTCATGTGTTTTCAACGTGTAATTTCCAAGGTTGTTCACTTACCTGGAAGGCAGCCCAGCTACTCTGCCCTTCACTTTTAAAAATGCCATGCTACTGTGAGTTTGCTCATTTTATTTGAAAGCTGAAAGGGTGGCAAGGCAGCGAGTACAGAAACTCAACGTCTCGTTTTCAAGTGAGCCATGCATGGGAGTGGTGGGGGAAGGATGCTGGGAGCCTCACCGACCTCCCAGGCCTTTCCCCTTACACTCCTGGCTGGTGGGTGCTTGGCATCTCCAGCTCCCCATGCAGCTCATCCAGTTCCATGGACTCAGTTCCCAGGGACGAGAGGATGCAGCAGATCCAGAGACTGCAGGGCAGAGCAGCATTCTGAGGGGTAGCTCAGGGCTCTGAGCTCAATGGGAGCCTTTCTATGGGCAGCAGCTGCTCCTACGGCATGGACGAACATCATCAAGAAACTAAATGCCATCACACATGTGGTGATTTCCAGCCTCATTGATGGAAGACAGATTTAAGCTCCTGTGCAAGAGCTAGGTTGCTGTATCCAAATACTTCCCCTCTCCCCAAAAAGCTGATTTCATCAAAAGATCCAATTGCAACCCTATCATTTACACACACACACACAAAAAAAAAAAAAAAAAATCCTCTTAGCATAATCTACTTAAAAAACTAAATCTTATTTGTAGGTTATTATAGCTGCTACAGCCTATAACATTGGTGCACAGAACTCCCAGGAATTTTGAGAAGAGGGAGCCAGAGTCAGTTGTACATCAGTGTTTTGACAAGCTGCTGCGATGCTGGATGCAGCCGACTCATTAGCTGCAGTGCCAGCCACAAACAGTTTCAATAACTTGCACAAAACGCTGCTCGAATAGACAGTGGAAAATATATGAATAAAAATCCAAATAAAAGGGATGGCATTAACAAGATCTGTGCCGAGTTTCAGGGTCAATCACTCAGCTCATTGTCAACTCCAGCCCCCAGCCACCGTCTGCGTGTTTTCCATTTAGACCAGGCTGACAGGAGCAATAATCGTGTCTTTGCTACTCTTTGCAAACCACCTATCACACTTCTTGGGCAAGACTGACTTAGCTGCTGACCATAAACAGCTAAAATAACCCTCTTCCATCCTACATGTTAAAGTATGTTTTAAAAAAGGAACTTCAAGTCTCACAGGAGTTTGCAAGAAGACAGTTTCCCTGCAAGAAAAGGAAAAAAAAAACCTTCCCCCCATTACTACTTGGATTTTTCTCAATATCCACATATATCAAAGCTTTTCATGGAGGACAGGAGGAAATTGAGGCACAGGGACCCTGGCCAAGGTGACAGCCAGCGCGGGGTGCAGAGCTGCAGCCCCAGGGGACCGCTCCACACCAGTCCCTGCCGACTCCGGCCCTGACCCGAGAAACCTGGATCCTATTAGTGGCTTTGGCAAAACCTTTGGGCCAGCGCTTTGCTCATGTGAATGACTCCTGTGACTCGAACGGCGGGACTTTCCTACGCCGTGATTCAGTTTCCATCCCAGCGCGGCTGCCGGGGCCGAGTTCAGAGTGCCGGGAACTGCCACCGAGGAAGAGGAGCAATGGGATGCCAGGAGACAGGCAGCCTCTGCTTTAAAAAAGGACTTATCAGAAACACTGACAATTTGCTTTTCAGATTTTTGGACCTGCAAACCAGGTGGAGGTTCATCCTGAAACACAGCAATGTACGGGCTGAGAAGGAAAGGGCTGGCCAGCCAGCAGGGCTGCAGCTTTTCCCCAAATCTTTTTAAATCAAAGCTGACATAAACCCTCAAAATGACCCAGACAGCAAAGGGCAGACGAATCCCATTCTTCTGTGACACCTGGGCAGGCAGTTTCTTCCCAAAAAGTAATTACCTAATTTTTTCAACTTTCCACTAGTTTCATTTAAAAAAATAATAATTACAAAACCCAGCCATTTAAGTTTTCAGGACCACACTGGTCCCAGACTAAACGCTGAGGGTTATGAGGTTCATTTTTGGCACCTACCAACCTAAAAGGCAGCTAGAGAGACAAAAGAACCAGAGCCTTCTCCAAGTGACCAGCAAAAGGACAAGAGGTACAGGTTGCAAGAGACATCACAGTGGCATACAAGGAAAAAACCAAGTACTTCCCAGGGGGAAAAGAGGTGGGAAAGGAGTCCAAAGGGTTTGGGGACTCCACGGACAAGGTCCTGAGCAACCTGGTCCACCTTTGGCATGAGTCCTGCTCTGCACAGTAGCTTGGGGAAGAGACACCCAAGGATCCTTTCCAGACAATACTCTTTCGCACTACATGGTCATGCTCTGGAATTTATTTTTTTCCTAAAGAAATAAGAGTTATTTTAGATATGCTACCTTAAGACAGCTCACTGAATGTCTGAATCTGCTTCTTTACTGTTTTTCAGAAAACACCTAGGTTTACAAATGGGACAGAACGAGACAGGTATGAGAAGGATGGAGTAAGGAAAGGAGATCTTTGTGGGGAAGAAAGTGATAAAAAAGACAAAATAAGAGCAAATATATATAGAGAGAGACAGACAGATATGCCTATATGCAGAAAGGTATCAGACTGCCTAGAATGGGGAGAATATACCAGTGGTCCCAACTAGCACGGCAACCTTCCTGTTAAGCATAGCTAAACACAGCTGTGAGAAGCCACCAAGAATTTAATTACTCTATAAGGGCCAGATCCTGCCCAAGACTTCAGCAAGCTTGCCATCAGCTTTGTTTGGAAAATATCCAACTTGGTCTATCGGGCTGTTCAAGCTCTATCTCTAAGCAAAGGGTCAAAGCCTGCCATCAAACTTGCTCGTTATCACCGCACCCAGGCTTTCCCGGGACACTGAAGGTGAGAAAACCTTCAGAAACGCATTTCTGAAAAAATATGTGGAGAAACCTGCATTTCCATCTCTTACACAGAAAACAGCTAAAACAGAACACGCTGCTCCTGCCTGGGGCTGCAGTGCCCTTGCTGGGGTCTCTCATGTAACTTCCACTGAGGAGCGAGGTCTTAGATTCTGATTAAAAGAGTATTAAACTGCTTATTTAAGGGAAAACCACACCAAATTAAGTAAACTCTGCAAACAGATCCAACAGAAAAATAAAAATGAGCGTTCCGACCTTGGCACTGCATCTACACAGTTTTGCCTTGTAGAACAGCGCAAACACCCTGCATGTGTCCTTAAATTGGCCCGTCCCAGGACATCAGCAAGCCCAAAGCTTTAATTCAAGACTCGATTTCTGCATTAAATCACTGCACTGCTCCATTCACCGTTGCCCTGAGCTCCAGCTGGGATGGGTGGGAACCACCGCCCCCCACTGAGTAGGAAAAATCAAAGTTTCCCCTCAAATGAGGTGTCAAGAAACAAAACCCACGCAGGAATCTCTTTGCCCTTCCCTGTCCATCTCTCGCTTGGGGATAAGGTCTGCGAGTTCTGTACGGACAAGCCTGCTTCAGCAAAAGCAACAACTGACATTGCTCCCACACATTTTACACTGGTTGGACTCACTTTGCAGTTTCCAAATGCACAGAAAGCTATTCCCCTTGATCGAAATCTCCTGTTCAAAACAAAACACAGTTTGTACAGTAATTCGGTAGGTACCGCATCTGTGTGATGCCCATTTAGAAGTAAAGCCAACCAACACAGTGGCAGTCGATACTCTGAGTCACACAGGCACATCTCAGACCCCAGTGTGACTGCAAAGCACGAGGTTTCCCTTCAAGCAAGTGGCTGGGTGCTGGAATGCACTGAAGTGTTAAGTGAAACGTCAGAGCAGAGACACAGCCCTGCAAATAAACAGGCTGAGGAGGAGAAATGAGAAAATTAAACCAACACATTCCTAGTTTGCATCGCCACCTCTACAATAACTCTGGCAAGGCAGCCTACGAAGATAGAGAAGTTGGTCTTCGAACATACCAGAAGAGAAGAAATCCATTCAGGTAATGCAAGCACCAAACAGAAACAAAAAAGCAGCATTATCTAGAGTTGGACTTGTTTAAAAGGGTTTAATAACAAGGCAGGAGGTTGAAGACAGAGCTTCAACTGCCCTAAAACCGATGTCCTGCATCTGGTGCATGCAGCTGCTCAGCCAGCTGTACTCACCATCACCAAGGCAATGCCCAGCTTCCAATAGGGAATGAAAAGGCGGAAAGATTAAGGCCAAGTCCTGCAGATGGACCAGAGTAAGGATGCTGGAAGAAGCAAACCAGCGAAGCCCTGCTGTTCTGTGAGTGGCTGTGGGTGGCTAACAGCTCAGGCTCAGAAAGGCTTTCTGCAAACCCCTCCAGAGGGTCCGAGGAGGACGGCTGAACGCAGGTTCCCATGGAGCAGACCTGCCTTGCGGATGCACCAAAGCAGGTGTTTGCTCCTTCAAGTCATCCTGCTGATGATGATGAAGAATTTTGTTAGAACAAACCATTTATATCTCAAACTCATCACTGAAAGCAGCAAGCACCACTATCTGGAGCTCTTGTTTGAATTTAATCCAAGCTGAGATGTGTCCACCAGGATGGTACCTCCCAAGCATGGTGCTGGGACACGTCTGAGGGTGGTTTTGGAGAAGACAGGTGCCACCCATCAAAGCACTGGTGCAGTTGTTGACATGCCTTAACCTACTGGGGGCAACTCCAAATCCCCCTGGGGAGGTAGTAAATGAGCTGCCCTGACCCCACCATGGGGTGCAATGGCAAATGACTCAGTAAATTACAGCACTGCACGGACCGTGCTTCCCCCAGCTCTTCAGTCTCCCCTTCTCCCGTCTATATGCCGATTTTCTAGGCTATTTTTTTCTTCTGGCCCTGCCTAATGAACTGCTGAATTGGTTCGACACCTCCAAGCCTTGACTGATGGCTCCATGCATTGCCGCTAATGTGCTGGAAACCACCGATGGATGCTGCTTGCTGCCTGAACCCAGCACGCACCGATGGGGGAGCTTCACCGGAGTGGTTTACATTTCCATGGGTTTGTGCCTTTTTCCACTATTTATATCATTAAGTGTGATCGGATGAGAGAAAGAATAAAAAAATATTATTTCCACAGTCCATTACGTCACCTTTTCCTCTTGGAAAACTTTGTAACTTCATATACATTTCTGTATCCAGCCCCACACATGCTGTACTATCTCTTTACAAGAGCAGAATATCCTCATCACGTGTATTAAAGGATAATCTAAAGAAAACTACACTACTGGAGAGAAATTTGTGCTGGAGGCCCCCTCCGCCTTCTGTTAAGAGCCCTTTGGAGAAAGCTGCAAGTGGCTGAAAGGCAGAGGGATAATTAAATGCCCTACATGATAAAATCTGCAATTAAGTCCGTGAGCAATGTCCCTCTTCACAGCAACAAGCATCTGGGACACCAGGTGATGCTCGTAGAAAACTTCCACCCATTCGAGGGGATAAAATTGGAAGCAGCATTTTTCCACAAACTGGGAAGTGACATGTGTCTGTCAATTCACCAACCTGCTTCCACAGCCAGACAGAGCAACGTGCCCAAGAGGTCATAGGGCAAGTTGGGACCCCAGTCATTTCAGATAATCATGCCCACCTCCACCAAGGCAGAAGAGAAAATTGTGTGAACTCAGGTTGACCTTCAAGAAATCCCTTAACCTAAAAACATAAAAGACAAACTGTTTCCACTGAGAGCTGCTATATAAAACCACCCTCAATAAAAGTGCCGGACTCCTTTCAAACTAACCTCAAACATGAAGCAAATTCCAGGCTGCTATTTTCCTCTGGCATCTTGGAATGTACATCTCAAGGACAGAACTGGCTGTTCAAATTAGCTCCTACTCCTGCAGAAGCGATTGTTTTCAAACACTTTTGAAAAGCAATTCTGCATAGGGTGTGCATTCCAGGGAGGATTCCCTCCCCCCTCCAGATTTTAAACATTAAGAGGAGCAGAGCAATAACAGACTTCATACGCTTTGGTTCCAGGTTGCCACAAAAAAGAAGCGAAGACGCATTATCATTTTTGGTTGCTTTTTTTTCTTTATAGCATACTCACAACAACCTAATACCGCACAGAATCGTAGAATCATTTAGGTTGGAAAAGACCTTTAAGACCATCCAGTCCAACCATAGGTGCCTCTGACCTTGGACTGGATCTTCCAGAGCCCGATAGCAGATTTAGATGAGAACAAGTGAAGCCATTTGCAGAAAAACTCAACTTTCCCGAGTGGCTTTGTGCTCTGAGTCAGCGTGCGAGGACGATTTCTGGTTACGGGGCACACCCGACAAGACTATCTACTCAGGTTCCCTTAATCTTTGAAACAAAAGATTCCTATCTACCATGGCTGTCATTCCCGATTACCACATCATTTCCCCATCAGCCCTCATGTCAGCAACCAAATTAAGGTATTACACTCTGGAACATTTAACGTGATTAGATCGGAGGAGTATTTACTCTTCCACTTGGGCAGATGTGAGTGCTGTGAACAGGAGCATGGGGAGATGCCAAGTGCGTCTCGGCGTGGTACACACCTACTGCTCCTTCTCTGTCTGTGTGTCTGACACCACGTAATACAAAAGCCAGACCTTTTTTTTTTTTTGTATTATTTTTATGATATTCAGCATATCAGGGTGCTCCAGCCCATGCTCAAAACACACACAAGCTTTCAATAAAATTTAAAGACACATGCATCCACCCAGGACAACCTGAATTTCCAACACCAGGAACTCCCAGCCCCACCCAGCCCAACACCCACCAGAGGAGACAGAACCAGATAGTTCATGGGACACTACCAAAAAAAAAAAAAATCACAGAAATTAAACAATCTGCTGCTCACAAGAGGTCTCATCCCAAAAGACACGAAACTCCCAACTACGTGCCAGAAAGGAAAGCTCTGCAACCTCTCTGTCTGATCAAACCAAGCCAAAGACCAAACTCTGACTGGCCAACCACCACAGCTGAGTGATTAATCAAAAAAGACAAGAACCAGAGTGAAATTATCCTATTTAATGAGCTCAGGATTTGCTCAAGCAAGATGAAGGCTCTTCGTGACTCACAGAATCCAACTGTCGCCATCCCAGCCGATTACCCAGTAAGCACAAGTTGGGTCAACAAAGTTGGGCCACGTAACATCTAGTATTACAGCATTTATTTATTTTTTTGCACATCAGAGCTGGTCCACAGCTCTTAATACTGTGAATATATTCTTACACCTGAATTTTCAAACTTCAGTCAAAATAACTCCCATGTCTCCTGAAAACCTTCTTCCCTGTGGCCGAGCTGTTTCTCAGCAACACGAGTGGGTACCAGGGAACAAGCACCAGGATCCCCCCTCACTCCTCTGTCAGACCTTTCTAAATGCTTTTCCCAGGGACCTCCCCGCCAAATTGCAGCATTTCTGGCACACGCTTGGCTCTAAAGCACAGAAATTCTTAAAACAAGTAAAAAGTTCCCCCTGCCCTCTGCTAACGGTCAGAGCTGCTCTGGAGAAGGAGAAAGGTGGATGCTTCTCCTCTCCGATGGGATCGAGGAGGGACTTGAGGTCTGGAATAGGAGGACAAAAAACTCTACCCATTTTCTGTAGCGTGCGGTTGCTTGATAGCGACAGCTACACATCCCCGTTTAACCACGGCTCTCCTACAGCATGAAGCACCCAAAAAAAGAGGGTCCCCAAGCGATCCTGAATCGCACCAAGCAAGCAGCACAAGCTCAGCAACGAAGACTGAAGAATAGATTTGGTGCTTCATGTTCTACAGCAAGACCTTCCAGCCACGGCTGTTTTCTCGGTCCTTTCTTTGCAGCAATGTAAAAGGACGATGCAGCTCCCTGCAGCTGACTTTAATGGATCCATCAAGCAACAGCCTCGCTCTGCAATTATCATGCCTATCCGGGCCAACTAATGTGCTTGTTTACACTATCTGGCGAACTCCAGATCGAGTGTCATTTCATCACAGGGGTTCTTTTGCCTAAGCCAAGACCAACAGACCATGGTGGTAATTTAAACGCTGAAAGCATGCACAGTATCGATCCACGAGCCTTGACGCCAGCTAGCTGTTACACGAAAACACATCCCCCAGGGAACTGCCGTCGCCGGGCCCTGGTAGAGAAGGAGAATTTAAATGAATGAAGGAGAAGCCGGCTGGAGAGATTAATATGCATGAGCACATGACCTGAATAAATGCTGCACTTCGTGTGGTTTGTTAGATTTATTAGAAAGAGCGAGGGATTATCCACCAGAACCATGTGAAAACACATCGTAAGCTGGTGATGGGTCTTTGCAGCAGAAACCTGTCTGGCATCTCAGAACAGCCCCACCGAGGCAGACACGCTGCCCAAGAACGCGTTAAAGCATCCAGCAATAACAGGCGCTAAGTGAACAGATTACAGTTAAATATAACAAACACTGTCTGGAGTCATATGTCTCCACTCCACCCACCTCTCTTCCTCCACTTTTGGGGTTGACCCGTCTGCAATCACAGGAAGATGCAGCCCACGGTGGAAGCCACCCCACTCCTCACCCCTGCCGGAGGCAGCCAGACGTTCCTTTTTTTGGTGCGGAAGAGTCAGAGGTTCAAACCCATTACAAAACGCAGGGTTTTTTGACCAGAGTGGCATCAACCACTCTCTCTCTGTGCATTGGAAGGGCCTCCTGCAGAAAGCTTCGTAGATATGTTGTCTGAAAGGCATTTGCATCTTGCCACTAGCAATTCAAAGGGACTGGGAGGTGGAGGAGAAGACTTCATGGTTCTTCCATTGCTGAATTTCAACTGAGCCAAGCGAGATGCACTCTTTCTGCTTGGACCCATCAGAAGCCATAGGGATGCCACAACCATTTCCAGGGGAAAGCTCATCTCAGCTGGAACCTCAACAGCCATTGGAGGTACATCAAGCCTGTGACTGGAGAAAGGGTCGAGCCTGCAAAATGGAGTTCAGCCACTTGGCTTCACCTGAGCTCAGGCGTTACTGCCAGCGACGTGTGATGCACTGTGAACCATTACAGAGCACAGTCAACACACTCTCCTGCAAAGCAGAAACTCCAGGGTGGGCCGCTTCCATTGCCACTCACACAAATGTACTCTTCCTCTCTTCCTCATTTACCCTCCTCTGCATTGCCTGGACAGTCCTGAAAGTTCAGGAGGTCCTCCTGGTCCAAAAGGAATCTGTCCTCACTTCGTTCAGTCTTCATACCTGCTCTTAGGTCCAGGTGCAAAATCTGTGTGTGTGTTGGACTGGTTTCACCTTCAGCCAGATCCTCCAACAAGCCCCATAGCAGAAAACTGCCACTCCTCTGTGCTGATGGTCAGATCCCCTCAATCTTTATCAATTAAAGACAATTAACCTAATTGCCCTCTTCCTTCCTATGGATCATAGCACACAGAGCCCTCTTAGCACTCTGCTGATCTCACATACCACCTTGGAATTCACATTGTTGTTTTGGATACATATAAAATAGGCAATAATAAGGGTCCTTACTCTAATATTTAGTCAAAGTTGCACACCAGATTTCTAATGTATGTTAAATCTCTGATGCTTTGATGAAGTTTGTTATGTTTCTAGGACTAAATGTTCGTTTGACTAATGGGCAGGAATGTAAAGTCAACCTGAAAGCCAGAAAGTCAACTGAGGACGTTACTGGTTTGTTCACTTTAACACTGGGCATGAAGACTCATAGAATCATTTAGGTTGGAAAAGACCTTTGAGATCATCAAGTCCAACCATTAACTAAATACCACCAGGTCCACCACTAAACCATGTCCCTAAGTGCCACATCCACACGTCTTTTAGATAACTCCAGGGATGGTGAGACCACCACTTCCCTGGGCAGCCTGTTCCACTGCTTGAAAACCTTTTTGGTGAAAACATTTTTCCTAATACCCATCTAATATGGACATCTAATATCTATCTAGTATCCATTTAAACCTCCCCTGGTGCGCTGTTTCCTCTCATCCTGCAAAAGAACTGCCTTTTGGCAACCATGTTCCCAACTCCTGGCTCCCTGAAATTGCATAGGTACATTTAAGAATAGAAACTGGAACAGCATCAGCACATACACCTGGAACACAACCAGCCCGTGGGCTAGAACAAAACCCACCTCATCTTCCATTACTTCTACCAGTAGCAGAGCTGTTATCTCAAAGCTCAATTTTGTTACTAAAAGACATTGATATACCTCTAATAAACCATCATTCACACTATGTCCTGAAGAGAGGTATCTGGTGCCACTTTAGCTGCCTAAGGGCATCCACCAGCTGCTACTCCAGCAAGGCACAAGCCTCTTGAATGCCTGTGTCCTGTCTACCTGTCTCTTGTGGACTTCTAGGATACCTCTGAGCTTCTAGAACAGCAACAGACATCCACATTTAGACACCTGTACCACTCCTCTCCTACTGCAGAGGAAAACTGCACTTATACACTGAAGCACCGATTTAGAGCAAGGACACAAAACTTCCCACTGTCACCAGATCAGTCTGTAACCCCTCCTAGCAGAACCAACCTAGAAAATAACCCATTTATACACCTAACAGCAACAACTACAGCGGTGTGTTTAAAAACAAACACGTGCGCCCTGGAATCAACAGAACCTATAGGAATGCAAATTACTATTTTTATCATGGGATGGGGGAGCGAACTAATAGAAAAGTTGAAATAAATCATACTGTAATGTTCCTTGCTATATAGTGCCACCTTGCTGTCAACTCATCAATAAAAATGACAACTGCAAAGCATCGATGCTTTTGTGCGAGGTGTGCAGTTCATTAACCTCAAGCGACCAAGCTCCATGAAGGAATCGTTGGCTGAAATAAATACATTGAAGTCATCTTAAAACACAATCTTGAGATCCTGACTCGCAACTTATTTGGAGGAAAGATCTCCTCTCTGCTGGTTTCTTCCAAAGCTCCAGCACCGCTGCCATTCCTGCATGGGCTCTCCACTGCTTCAGCTTGAAGCATGAAGAGGTCAGGTTCCCTCTCCTCTGTCTTCTCTCCTTCACAGGGCCCTTACACATCCGAGTCACCTGCCTTTCCTCACAAACCTTATCTCATTTATTAACTTCTTAATCCATGTGTACAGGACCACATGAATGCTAGTCAATATGTGTACTCTTTATATCAAATGGAAAAAAATCAATGGGAGAGTCTGACAACGGACTGCTGCTCCAGGACTGGTTCTCTAAGAGGTAATTAATAGTTCATTCCTAAAGGATACAGGGTGGTACCGAAGGCTTCTCAAACCACCGCCTCACAACCGAAGTCACCTTGATGAATAAAAGCAGCAGTGGTCCTGCCCTGCGTACCTTCCCCAGGTGTTCACCACGCCACTGGCGGCTTTTTGATTTGCATGTGTCATTGCAGAAAGTTGACTGCTCGAGTGGCAAAATACGGCAACAGGATTTCCAAGAGCTGTCGTTCCCTTGCTCTGAAAATGACAACCCGGCGATCCAGCTGCACTTGAGAGATCCCGAGGAGAAGAATTAGAAGGATGCACGGGGATACTGTTTCCCTGCGGCTTCAAAGACAAGACTGCTCTGCACAACTGACTTTACCACCCACCAAGGTCCAGCTGACACGTTCCAGGGAGAGCCAGCAGCTGAGCTGAGCGACTCTTCACTTTCACAGCAGCAACAGGAGCTCTCAGGGGGGAAAAAAACCCCACGCTGCACAAGGTGAAGCTAGGATGTCATGAAAGGCAGCTCCATAAAGGCTTCTTTATGGACGGCTCTTCCTCACCAGCTCAAGAGTGACAGCTCCCAAGCATGCCCAGATCACCGGAGCGGATTCAGTTTCACAGGCGGGGATGTTGAGGTGAAGGGCAACCACCTCTGGCCCTCTCTATTCCCCATCAATCCCGCCTCAATCAGCAGGTTAAAGGTGAAAGTGGGCCTTATAACTCCAGCGGTGTCCGTTTCCCCGGTCGGATGACTGTCTCACAGCCTCCTGCAATTAGAGGGCACAGCAGGGAGATCCCTGCTCCCACCAGCACAGGCCAGCTCCTGCTGCTCATGCCCCGGCAGCAGATGCCTGAAGAAACAGCAACCTGCTCCAGGGTGGGTGGACCACAAGCAGCCAGAGCTGGGGGTGCTCAGGAGCAGGCAGGGTCTACTGTTGAGCTTTAGAGGAATAAAACACATCGGGAAGGTGCTCCCCTTTCCCGCGCAAGGTCGCCTGTCGCTGAGGTTCTTCATGGAGTCCCGCCTGAGCGGCTGCACTGCTGGTGTTGCCATAAAATATATATGAAAACAAGAGAAAAGAATAATGAGTGATTGCATGTTTTACTGAGTTGCGCCCAGCGCACAGCCTTGGAAAGAAGAAAAATATGTAATTTCTGCGTTAACTTCAGCAGATGGACACAGGGCGTGGGGTGTATGGGACCAATCCCAAAGCTGGGGGCAGCCACAGCACCAAAAGCCCAGTTGGCCCCCAGCAAACCCCCAGGGCCAGCCTAAAGCACAGATTAAAGTGAGAACAAGTATCTCCCACTCCACCACCTTCTGATTTCAACATCGATAATTTCAACATCTATACACGCTCGGTGCACTGTTTACATGACATCTCAAGGAATTTAACAGACAACCATGTGATAGAAAAGTCTATTTCTCGCTCTCAAATTCCTCATTTCCTCCCTTTATTTCTTCTGTCTAGCCCAAAAATCTCCCAATGAAAGAGGATTTGATTGTTTGTTTGTTTTTATTGTTCCAGTCTGTAAAGTGTCGACAGACTCCACAATTTCCATTGCCATGCCCTAACGAAAGAAACCCAGGCAGCACTCTCCGCGTAAGAGAAGTGCTAACAGAATATGTTTGCACTCTTGATTTCTTTTTTTGTTTGAAGGCTCTGGGGAGCATCCAGGCACTTTTAATTCCTCACCATGCCAATACATCCTTCCTGGATCACAAGTGAGGGATCCTGACCAAGTTCGAGCAGCCGAAGGGACTGGGGATCGGTGTGATTTTAATATAATTGAACTACAGAAGGCTATGTTTAAAGTAACACTAAGACTAGCTTAAACCCACCGAGGCAAGAAAAATCAGAGTTAAGGCTCTAAATCTGCTCGGAGCTCATGCCTTTGTGTGTCTTTCCCTCGCCCCATCCCCTTTCTGCAGAGCACAGTGAGCAGCAGCTTGGATTTTCAGCACAAACTTTGAAGCATCCTGCCTTTGTGAGTCAGACAGCACTGATTTAAAAAATAAACAAACTACTTAATGTGCCCTTTTCAAATACTGTTGGGTTTTGGGCACCAGAGAAAAAAAAAAAAAAAGCAACCAACAACCAACCCTGCACCCTGAGCCTAACAAGCCAGAAACACAGTGGTTTGGCCAAGACCCTGGAATGTCCTTCCTGGTGCACTGGGTTAGCCGCAGCCCAGGGGATTCCTGCACAGCTCCCTGGGCAATGCCTGCCCCACAATCCATGTCTGAGCACGTCTCCATGGACGTTCGCATAAAGGTGCGTCAAAGTGGAAAAAAAATGCCTCTGTCTGTCATCCGTGATGGGTCTCCAACATGGAGCACCTTTTTGTAGGAGTATTCTGGGTGCTGAGCACCTGCGAGGTGCAGGATGCCTGGAAGAGCACGCCCACGTGCTGGAGTCCAGCCTGACCTTTAGAAGGTTCCAACACAGCTTGCAAACTGTCTCTTGCTACTTCTTAGATGTGTCATAACTGCTCTGAGACACCTTTTAATCAAGGTCCAAATGGTTTCCAGAAAAAGAGAAAGCATCTTGCTCTGATGTTACCAACAGGGATTAAAACGGATAGTGCTAACATCAAGGCAGAAGGATCGGGTGATATTAAGAGCAGAAAATAAGGCACAAAAGGCCCCTCCTTAAACACCTGCAGGGTTTTGTTTGTTCATTTTGCTTGCTGGGTTCTTTTAAGTCATTCCCTCCATCTTATCTTTCTATTTCTTCACCTCTTCCAAGTTTCCTAGGAAGACACGGGGTGGGTGACAGATGGAGGGAGACACCTAAATACCCTGAAACTGAAAGGGCACTTGAAGGACAAGGGGTGACATGGAAATAGGTGCCACAGCCTCATGTGATCTCCAGATGTTGGGGCCTTGGGCACACCTCGTTAACAGGTTCTGACCTGAGCTGAAGCTCCACCTTCCAAAGAGCAGGCGACTCGTACAAGTACCTGAAATTCATAAGGTTTTAAATGGGCCTTAATAATACTGTAACTTTACACAAACTGTTACTTACCACCAGGGGATTACAGCACACATTTTCAAAGGTAATTTCATTCCCAATACGGATTTAGGAAACAAATCCAGGTACTTCTTGAGGGAGAAAGCCAATGTACAAGTCTCTTTTTTGTTGTTAACAAAATTATGGTATTACTCCATGCAGATAGCTTTTGAGAGGAAACTCAGCATGATGCTGGAGTGGCACAGACACCACCGAGGTCCACCATAAATTAACACGAGACTACAGCTTCGAAATTAGTTTCCCCAGGCAATCTGGCATTTAGAAAAAACAGCATAATTTGGGTCTATGGAAGTAGAGAGGTGTGACAGAGGATGAAGGCAATAATATCTCCACCTCTGGGAAGCTGATGTGGCGATGGCTTCTGGATGCCTAGAAAAGCATCGTGATAGAAAACAAAATACCATTTAATAGGCAGCAATGTGTTCGGCTGTAAGTCAGACGCGCTTGGCCTGCCTCTTCTGGTCTCCATCATCTGTTTAGACTCTTCAGGTCTTCGTGTTTGCACAAGACCCAGCAAAATGGGCAGCTATTAGTTGGCCTGTAGGCACTATCGTAACGAACACGATTAATAATGGTGGCTGCGTTATCCAAAAGATACTAATCAGTGGAAGGAACTCAGAGACAAGCAACAAAAGTAATTAACAGCCTGGAGATACGATCTTAACAGCAAAACCCTATATTTAAGGGTAATGATAAAACTAGCTCAAACCCATCAATGCTGGGAAATTAAGAATTAAGGCTGCAACTGGAACATGTGTCTTCACACCTCCTGCTTCCTTAGTGCACAAGAAGATGACATTTGCAATGAAAGATTAATAGAATTCAACATTTCGCTTGACACCGCTTGGGAGACGGCTGCGAGCAGGGCACGCAGGACCGCTCTCGAGAGCCACTGCAGGGCTTCAGATGACTTTGCTGGGGAGGAGAGTGCGGCAGAGGCCACATAGCAATGCTTAAATAATTAAAGCAAGCACTATTAAGCAAGGACAGGATACAGGGTAAACACAGGATTAAAGGGATGCAGTTAGAAGGAAAGGAGAAAATGTAAGCTAAGTGAGATGTAAAATGTAAATGCTGTCTTCCTATGGTACAAGTCCCCTTGAAAAGGGCATCAAACACTAATGACCAGTAACCAAAACGTACAAGAGTGCTTCTCAAAAAAAAAAAAAAAAGTGTATAGTTCTGCCATGCTGCAGGCTTTGGCCAGAGCAGGGCAACGGGCGTCAGAGAGAAGCAGCCGAGCCGTGAGGCTGAAGATGGGCAAGGCAGCGGGCCAGGGGGGTGGCAGCTCACAGGAAAACAGCAACAGGCGAGGAGGCACATGAGCTGAAACTCGTGAGTCACCTTTTCATCTCTGCCTTCCTGCATCCAGCGATTAACGCAGCAGCTACTCTGTCTGAACTCTTACGACAGACACCTGCGCTTCAGAGACACAAGCAAGCACATGCGAAGAGGAGACATCTCGTCGAGATAGTTAACTTAATTGATCGTCCCTCTAATATGATTTTCAACTTCTACCAGCAAAACAAGTGAGGAAAAATAAGCCAAACCAGTTTCACATCTAACGAGCCTCTCTCCGCGCCGCTGCACACTCATGGCACTGGCAGTCCCCTCTCAGCAGGCTCAGGACTGGCTCCCAGGCTCACCCAACGTCTTGTTTTCACACGGCTCCTCAGAGATCTCATTAGACTGTGCAGGGCAGGGAAACCACATTCAACCACAAAATATAAAAACAAGTTAAGAAAAACAACCCAGGGCTTCCTGCCTGGTGGGAACGAACGTGCACGCTGTCCTGGATGCTGCCTCGGAGCTCGTGGGGGGACCGTCTCCACCTTCCCACCATCACACCGCCTCAGGGAACAGAGCTGAGAGGTGGCCAGAGCCTTGCAGTGTCCTGTCCAGGCACAGACCCATGGGGTCTTGGCCCTTCAGCCCAAATTTGCCAGGGCTTGCCCTCGGCCACATGCCTGGGGCTGGCTATGGAAGCCCTGGACCACATGGCAGCAGTAGGAGACAGGGCTACACCTCCCTCGATACAGGCTCATCTTGCACAACTCCAGCCCTTCAAGTGCCTTTAAAGCAGCCAACAACCAAGTCAGACAGAGTTTTTAAAACCTGATTTATCATCTGGTGTTTTGATAAGAAGCTAAGCTGGATATCCACGAATGGCAGCATCCCTGTATCTCTCAACGTAACCTTGTGATTTGCTGCTCCCTACAAGGCAGCAGGTGGTCCCTTAAAACTAAGCACAGAACCAAGAAATCCAGGTTTCCCCACGGATCTCTCCCAAGGTTGAGCCTAAGGGATGAGTTCACACTGCAACTTTTCTCCTCTATTTTGGCTCATATTTTCAGACACGTGTGTAGGGCCGTTACACGTTTGAGACGCACCAACCAAACATGGCCAAAACGGGCCAGGAGGTTCAGAAGTCACTGGGGGAAATTAAGATGGATGCAAAGATGGAACAACCGCACATTTCACACAGCTAAAAGGTCCTGCCTAACTTTGTATTTCACCTTCTAATAGAAAAAAAAAGCCCCTTAAGCAACTATGCAAACAATGCAGAAGAGATAGGAAACCTGTATGAAGGGAAGAATGGGGCACAGAGCAGGGGTGGAAGGGAACTGTGTTCCTAAAGGCAACACTCGTTTTATTAAGCATCTCCATCAGAGGTAACGGGAAAATTAACGCATCAGAGGGAGACCTCTCATTACCCAGCTGGCCAGCATCCAACACGCACCCACAATAACCACAACCGGCTTTCAAACACAGTAAAAAGACGCACAAAATGATTGCTACTGGGCGAGCGCTAAGCAGAAGAGCTGCTCCACACCCAGCGATAGCACCTGCCTGTCAGCCTCACTGATGGGGTTTGAAGACCTGATGCTCAAATTCATCACTACTGTCAAGTACTCCAGAATAAATGATGGAGCAGAAGGGTGGAACCTCCCCGTCCTCATCCCTTGCACATCCGTGTGCCCCCAACAAGACGGGCTCCTGACATCCCTTCTCTGAATCTCCCTTGATGCCGAAGATTGCACTTGCAGAGGAAATTCAGCCCACAGGATTTATAATTCACTGGACAGACAGAGAGGCCTAGAGTAAGGAGCTCTAATCCATCGAGTACGTTCCCTCGCTAGAGCCCAGACTGAAATTCTTCGAGTGCTGGAGACAGATTTTCCTTGGCGGGCGGCCATGAGTGTCGATCTGGCTTCTAGGAGAGATCAGCATGGCTGTGGATTGCAGCAACTTCACAGACAAACATAAAACCTTCCTCTTCAACTAACTTTCTTATAATAAACCCATGAAAATGAAAAGCTAAAACATTTCCAGCTGGCCAGAAGCTGCGGGGAGAACAGTGAACTTATTGCATGTGCAGGCTTGGGGCTGATCGGAAAGCTCCTGGAGATTTTCAGTGGTATTTGGACATTCAGTGCTATTCGGACAGTGGCGCCTAAATCACTTTTGAAAGAAAGATGCAGAACACTAAATTATTTAGGTGCCTTTCATATTTTAAGCAAGGTTATTTATGGAACTAAATTTATCTCAGATTTCCAACATATAGCACTGAGTTTGTAAGAGCAAAGTTTAAGGGGAAAAAGTAACTATTGCTTCCTTGTAAAGCCTTAAATATTTGAGTATCGCTGTCAGACCCTTGTTATAAAAGGGCTCTTACAGAAGGATTTGAGATGCAACTTGGTTTACTTTATCACCTCATTAAGGGCATTTGTAGATTTAGAATTGTCCCAGGATGGGAAGAAAAGTCCATTTTAAAATTACTGTCTGCTCAGAATAGCAATTTTGATTCTCTGGGCTTTACTCTTTTCCTCTTTACCATTAAGGTGATGGAATTGCTCCCAACTTCCTTGAGCACAAGGGAAAATCAGGCTTTTAATGTACAGAGGGGTCTAACACTTGAGTCCACTGCACTGAACAAGGAGGAACTCCGATGCTCCTAGACGATGACATTTTATAGGGATCATTTTCCACTACAAGGATCTGTATTCAAGACACAAACCAATTCACTACAGTTTTCTACCATTTTATAATTTATTGTGCTAGGAATTAATTTTGGTCATTCCCTTAAACGTAATCGCCCCACATTACTTCGAATTTTTTCTCTCATCTACAATAGCTCTGTAACAGCCAGTACTGAAATATATCGGGCTGGGTGGGGGAAACCTCTTTAACCTCCCTACTTACTTGGTGCATTTTTTCGCACAGTCATTCTTCCTCCCTGCATAACCAAGCCAGACCGCTTCTGCCTGCTCGTGCAAAGCCACGCTAATTGACAGAACAGCTCCAAGGTAAGCGTAAACCTACCTGAAACATAAACCTGAAATTACTTGTAACATTTTTGAGAAGCCTGTCCGGATTTCAGGTTGGAAACACGCTTTTACCAGCTAAGGTAAAGGAAGGTGTTCCTTCCTGGGCAAAGGAAAACGGCCAGAAACACAAACACTATCAGGTGGTACCTTTGTCCCCGTTCACAGCTTTAAGTCAATATTGTGTTAACATTTAGTGGTTTAAAAGAGAAAGAATGCAATGTCCTAAATGAGGAAATTATAAACAAGTTGAAGAACAAATTAAACACCTCTCTTCGCTGCACCCCTTCATCCACCCATCCTTCCAGCTCTGCCCTGCTCCCTGCAGCTGGAGCTGCAGTCCAAGAACCGCCACGGTGCTGGGAGCACTGGAGCTGTGATGGCCCCAGAGCAGCCGACGGAGCTTCACACAGGTGGACTTTGGTGACACATGACATGTCACAGGATTAGGTCATCGACAGGATCCGGGGAGCTGGGAACTCCCTCATCTCTGCACATTATTGCTAATCTCTATAAGCCGGTGATAGGCAGATTCTTCTCTACTTGGAGCAACGAGACATCGTCCATTATCTGTACCACACTCGGCATCAACAAGCATCCCTGCTACCCAGAAGCTCCAGGACTGCCTGTCCTCACCTGAAACTCAACAGGCCAGAGCATCTCCCCTTTCTCCTCGCAATACTCAGAAAAGCTGTAATTTTTAAATGCAAGAAAAAAAAAAACCTGGGACTAACTTCCAAAACCAAGAAGAGAACGTCGCGTACAAAGACAACCATTTGACAGAGGAGGAGGAATAGGAGAGCGCTACTGTTCAGCTTTCTCCTCGCCCGAGCTGAATTCACTTGGCTGTGTTTTGCACTTATGAGCCGTACAAACGTTTCACTGCTAATGCACTGGCTCAGAGCAGCTGAACCTCACCGAGCATTTTTAAGGCATTTCACTCTTCAAACAGCCACAGCTTTCCTCTTCAAAATCCCCGCATTCATGTCCTCGTGCTTGGAAAAGGACCAAAGCCTCCCCATTTCCTCATACCCAGAAGGTTGCGAGTGCGTTGAGTGCCGCAGTCAGTAAAGTGCCAAGAAGCTAATGAAGATAAAAGTGTCAACGCGTAGCAGTGATAACACACACCTTTCCCATGCAGCTATTTTGACCATTTTGCAAACAAATTTGGCAGCTACCGGCAGGCCCGCGTCCGAAAAGCGAACGCGCAGCAACTCAATGTTATTAAACTTATTGCTGCTCTGCAGAAGTGTCATGGGATGACAGATTGCTCCCTGCACATCAATTGGATTCAGAGAGGTTCTCAAACCCTTACGGGTTAAAAGCAGCTCCAGCATGAATCAGAGTCCCAGTGGTAAGGAGATCATCGATACAAGGGATTATGCAGATTTAAGAAATACCCTCGGCACCCGAAAGTTTTCAGAATGCAAACTACGTCAACCCTGAAAACAAGAGGCACTGCATCATGATGGCAGGAGGGACAAAGCCAGGGGGGTTTAACAGACAAAAAAAGATTGTTTTAATAGGAGAGAAGCATCAGTCATTGAGTCTTACTTCATTCAGACTTTCTATCCAACCCATCCATCTTCAGTGCCAAGAGATGACAGGACCACCTCACTTTTTCCCCCCAGCCCAGTATATCAATAATGCCCATTTCTACCCCAAACAAATGACTTGCTAGAATGGCCCTTTTCCCTAAACTGGCTTGCCAAGCCCCACAGATGCCTCAGTACCTGCTATGGTCAACTTGGATCTAGCGGGGCCCCCTCCAGAGGTGGCCACCGATGGGTGGAGCCTTCCCCAATCATCTTCCCCAGGAGCCACTTTGTCATTCATGGCTGGGGACCATCTGCGGAAGAGGGGACCGGGGAGGGGGGGTTGCCGAGCCAAAGACGGACACAAACGGGCGCGCACACAGGCATACCCTCCCCACACAAACCCGAATGCAAATTCCTTCGCCCTCGCAAAACGCCTCTGTGGGCATTATCTGTGAACAAAAGTCCTCGAGGCGGGCGGTCTCTGCATCACTGCTCTCTCTGTTAGCACCACCTGCTTGGCGTCAGCCGGGAGAGTCGCCGAGTTATCTTTTTGCCGCGTCTGCAGAAGCCAACGGGAGCACAATGGACCCCATCGGCCAGGGTCAGGCATGGCTTTCTTTCTCGCCCCCGTACCACCAGCCCTTTTCACCTCCACCATCTCCAGGACCCCGGCGCGCTCAATAAGGAGGTGGCTTCGAGCGCAGGGAGGAGGAGGAGGGGGGAAATATAGGTCTCTGGCGTAAATCACTGACGCCGTTTCCCCTCCTCTCCCTTTCCTTAAGACCTGATGGTCTTCAGTCACACATCTTAAAAGAAAAACAAAAAACAAAAACACAAAGACTTACTTGTCTCAAGTCGATGAAGGCCAACTGCAGCGTGTCCCCTTGGAACCCAGGCACTGGGCCGGATCTGGCAAACTCTGTGGGAAAGAAAAGAGGATAAAAAGCGCCTTTAACTAACCATGGACAGGGAGATTGGCAGACGGATGACAGGGAAGACAAGAGAGGCTGGGGGAGAGGAGGACCGCGCTTCTAAGGAGTCATGTCTCCCTCCCTTCAGCGTCTTTGTTCGCCCTTCAAAATTCGTGTCATCAAAACACCATTAATTCCACCGTCCTGACAGCAAGGAAACTGTACTAATTCGACCTGAAATTTATTCCCATGAGCCGTACTGGGCTTCAGAGTATTTGTTTTGTGAATGGACAAACAACTTGCCGAGAAGAAAGGGGGGGATGGGGGTGGAAAAGTTTTTCCTCTCAACACAATAAAATCTTCAGCTGTGAAACTCTTTTCAGTTCCGAAAGCTATTTATATTTTAGGGCGCTGAAGGAATTTTCTAATTTCACGCCTGTCACCAGGCTCCATAAGCATTCTTCAAAAAAATATGCCCAGCCACATCATTAATTATTCGGCAGCAGATTATTTGCATTATCTGGTATGGCGCGCTAATGCCAGCGTACAGTCACCCCAAATGGGAAGAATCGTGGCCATTATGCGGCATATTTATTTATGTTGGATGAAGACATCTGACAACTGAATAACACTGGCTTCTAAAGGGAAGAGAGTATTTCCAAGGCCACATTTACCTCCATCCAGTGTAATCTGGCCAAAATTTCATACTTAAGTCATTTATTTTTCCTCTAATCCATTATTTAAACCAAGTCTAAAATCACTGAGGGGGACTTGAATGAGTCCACGTCAGAAGACCTTAGTTCTTCCATGCCATTTAACAGCTTTTGCTTGGTAGCGCTCACGAAGTCAATGACTGCACATATTCAAGTGTGTCTTTTGAAGATATGCCTGAGGTTGATTTTGCCCAACTTCACTTAATTTTCACCCTCTTTAGTTACAGAAGTAATGGCTTTATCTCCGCTCTCCACGCAACTTTTCATCACCAAGGGGACCTAATTTGTGAAGCCACAAGTCAACGTCATGAAAGACTCCAGAGGGAGCTTCTGCCTTCGGCTGAATTTTGTTGCTCCTGCAGATGCTGAAGATGCTGCACGCTGGAAGAAAACGTTTTCCTGGGATGCAACCACGCATGATGGCAGAAAGGAAGAAGGGAGGGAAAATATACACCAACATACAGATTCTGAAGTTGTAGATGGCCCATTATCACCCAACTATTCTAGTTTTTACCACACAGGAACCCTCAAAACAGCTCCTGCAGCTCCACAAAGCTGAGGATTCAGGATGGCTTGGCAATAAGGAAGGAGGACTTTGCCTTCTGTCTCCATGACTACACAGAGGTACTAACGGACAAAGCCTGTCCTGTCCTTAAACGCTAAGCAGAGTCATTTCATGCCAGATGGTCTTCTCCTTGAATGCTTCTCCTTCCAAAAGTTATCTCAATTTTCAGGCAAATGCCACAAAACAAGGAAAACAAATCATCACAGTCCTATTTTTAAAGACTTCCTACGGCAGCCCAGTCCCCTATGGCTCTAATGAGAACAGACTAATGACTTAGACACTGGGATTCAGCCCTATTCCTCAACCGTCTTATTTCTGGAAACCAAAGAAGGGTTATTGTCAGCTTCCTTGCTCCACCTTCCATTAAAATCTTGGGATGGAGAACAACCTTCAGTACAGACACAGGTACCTCCAGAGGCACAGTGGCCAGTTTTCAGACATCCACAGCTTTGCTTTTTTGTATTTTCTGATGCCAGAAGGGCTCTAAGATTAAAGCCATCGCTCACCTTTGCAGCCATCAGTCAAGTGACAACTGCTGCAGGACAATAGCAAACGGCTGTAAAACCATTCCTTTTATCCAGCATTACTACTAGAAACGAATAATAAATAAAAAAAGACAAAGTATGTACGTGACTGTTGGCATTTAGGTTCTGGATTGGAAAAGTGCGACTCAAAGCCAGGAGCAACCACGCGCGGTTGTGCCTGCAGACTTTGCCACTTCTGCACAGGACAGGACTGGGCAGAGATAGGAGCTGCTCAGCTTCCAGCCACTTTCACCGACCAATGCTGCAATGTTCAGGCTGCGAACAGTCCAAAGTGAGTTTACATTTAACCCTCAAAACCTGTTTTAATTAATTGTAACTGTAAAGGCATTTTAATGTACGTTTGCTATAAAATTTGACTGCAGCTTGCCTGAGCCAGCACACACGCAAGGGAGGACTAACACAAGCTTTCTGACTCTGATCTGCAAAGGATAAATCATCTTTACACATTTGCTCTACACCCCACTGTCTCATCTGGAAAAATTATCCCCAAAGCCACATCAATCCTAAAACACCCCCACTTTGGAAAGGCACGTACCTGAGAAGCTAAAAACATTTAGATGTGAGAAACAGCATTTGAGCATCCCCTCGAGAGATGAAACTGCCCTGGGCAGCTCAGTGTCGCAGGCGTTCCTGGGCTGAGGTACCCAAGAAACTGGCTGAACCATTCTGTCCTACCCTCTAAGGATGGGGTCACATCATGTTACTGATTATGTTTGGAGAAACCCTGGAAAACAGAAACCCTGAAAGGACTGCAATGAAAGAAAAATTTCTATTTTGGATTAAGGGCTTCCCAGCTGCTAGGAATCTATTTAGAAACACACATGGAGTTGTGAAATTTAAGATCTTCCCGAAAGCATGAATTTCAAACCCTCATGAGAAAATGCCTGTGACTGGGTTTTGAATGTTTTCACAAGACTGGTGAATCTATCACTACTGTCGTCTGCTCATGAGCAACCCAAGACAGATTTCATCCCAAGACACGGCCGCTCATTAGCAGCTCACCTTTAGCTGTCTCTTCCTCAGGAACCGTATGGGAGGAAGGCTGGGAGAGTTACAGAGTGACGCTGCCCTTTAACGCGGCACATCACAGCAACGCTAGCACGGTGAACCAACGTTTGCTTCAATGGTAATTCTCAGCAAACAAAACCCAACGGATTGGAGTCTCTACTGCATTAACAGTGCACTTGACATCCAAGAAGTGAAATGACGTATGAGATCATATTATTTGTCTTACAGAAGAAACGAGACCGAGAACACGGCTCAGACGCGGGAAGAAAGCTGCTACAGCACTCGGCTGCAAGGAGCCCGAAGAGGAATGAATGCAATGCTTCACCCCACGGTTGTTAGAAAAATAGCCGTACCTTCTGTAATCGTAGGTCACATTTTACATACCAATGCCACAAACTTATTTTGAAGGAGGAATGAACAAAGTCTTAAAGAAAAAAAAGAAACAAAGAAGAGAACAGGGCTTTAGAGGAAAGACACAGCCAGTTCTTCTTGGTTTTAATCTCTTCAACCAGATTTCAGGATAATTTTCTCGGAACAACCAAGCACAGTGCTGGCCTCAGTACTGTCGGGTTCGTTTATTGTACTGTCTCCACTACCAAGGCAAGTGGCAAACATAGCAAGCCACCTACAGTACAGCCCCTTGAGCAGAAAATCACAAGAGAATAGAGCAGATCAGTATGCGGCTGTTTGTACAAAGCATTTAGCCAGGCTAAAGGTTTGAGAGACTTGTGTTCAGGCCAAAAAAGTAATGTCTTTGCAAGGTCTACAGGCTTGGGCCACCCAGGGCAGGTCACAGGGGGACTCTAACCTCTCTTCCAAAACATTTCACCGATGAAAGAATCAAGGAACAGGAACCGTTAAGCCCTTTACAATGAACAAAGAATAAAGAGTTCAAACGCACACCAGAAAAAGAGACATCCACTGTAAATTAATTATACAGAACGGGGGAATCTCTTTTTGTATACCGTACACGGCCAGGCACACAGGGAGAGAGCCTCACACATATTGTGCGGTTCAAATGAACACAGCTGGCGACTTCATTCCTCAAAAACATTATTTTGAGGGCAAGGCTTTCTCTGAATTACACGACACCGCCAGAATCCATGACGGCAGACCTGCGGGACTGAGGTTACAGCAGCTCCTGCTGAGGGGAACCTGTACAATCTGCTTGCGGTTGCATCAGCCGTGACCAAGACTTTGTATCTGGGAAACAGCCATCTCAGCATTCCTCAACGGAGGATGTAGGTCTCGAAGTCATCTTCCTTAGACAAACCCTTGGAAGGCTATCTTAGAAAAGCCAAGCAACGGGACCTCTTGCGCCTTTACCCAGAGGCACAAAATGACACCTTGAGGAGGCTCAAGCAGAAGAACAAATCTCTATGTGGACTCTGGAGAAGCTGGGAATGGAAAAAAGGTAAGAAATGATGGGTAGGAATTAAGGCAGGAGGAACAGAGAGAAGATTCCAATTTCCATATTGAGGTTATACTTCACCCACACCATTCCCACACAGCCCTGCTTTGAAGCTGTTCTCCATTATAGGCGAAATTATCAAAGCTCATTCCCATCTGGGGAATTCCAGAGAGCTGTGGGGAGAGGGAGGAGTTATCCAAAATACATTGAACTGGGTCAGACTAAATAAAAATTTCTACTGCTCTCCGTCATTCGTTCCTCTGATGGAACAAAGATGAGCCTGGAGTCCTGTTACTGCATAGAAACAAGTGGTCCCAGGGGCCGTGATGGTCTGCTGACAGGGCTGAGGAGCATCTGCATCCAGAGAGGCACTCCTCACGGAGGGACCACTAGATCTTTTCAAGTAAAAGAACAGGAAGCTCTTCAGAAGAAGTTATACGAGATGTGTGCCATGAAATTCAGTCCCTGCCAATCCGTAGGACAGGTTTAGAGAATCACGTTACAGACTTACACAGGTTCCCAAATCCATAACACAAGACGTACAGTGGAAGTCTCTTAATAGATGTGAAGTTCTCAGCTCCATTAAAATACTAATACTAGGAAAAGCGGAATGTGGGCATCTCACCATTAGCTCATTCAAGCCGCAAAGGCTGACACGCATCAGTCGTGTGTGTCCATGATGGGTGAGGAAGGGAAGGGGGTGCAGAGCTGAGGAACTGTGCGCTCTTAAAATGGATCAAACAAAATGAGGTGTGGACAGAGGCGTCTTCTCTTCCTGGAGTTGCAAAGGACTGTGACGATGGGTAAATAAACATCAGTGGGTATCCTGGTAACAAAGGAGAACACGGGAAGGTGTTGGAGATGGAGGATATCCAAAATGTTGCAGCAGACAGTAGAAGTTGGAGACGAGGGCAGGAGAGGCTGAGATGCCACTGTGGTGTTATCAATAGGTTTAGAAAGAGAACAGAAGAGAAGGAAAACAGAGAAATACTAAAGCTAAAATGCTGAAGGAGGCAAGGTGATAGATTATAGGACAGATGAAGGCAGACTATAAGGCAAAAAATCGGGTGATGGTTAGAGAGAGCAGAAGCAAGCAGGAGCTCTCAGCTGAGGGGCAAAGTAAAAAGGCTGGAGAGAAGTTCTTTTCTCTCTGAGATCATGCAGACTCCCAGGATTTGCTCAAGTCAGACTTGCAAAGACCACTTAATAGCGTGCTGTAGTAGAGTCCAAATACTTCCCATCCAAAACCAAAAAACGCACGGTTTTGGTAGCTAATTGATGGGGAGTCATGCGCTTCTCCTCCATGCATATTTATACACACTAATCCACCAAGCACCACTCTCTTTGCCACTGCGAGTACTTTGCAACCTCTAAGAAAGGTCAGCGGAGGGAAATGAAGGCAACACTAAATAAATTAATGATATGCCCAGGGGAATAAATTCAGGGCGAAATAAGGGAGGATAAATCTAAGCATAGGAAGGTGGCACAGCCGTGGACCAGAGGCTCCCCCTTCCATGCCCTCTGTCACTCGGCACTCCAATAATTCACCCTTCCCATTTCAGAAAGCACGTACGGCAGCGCTTGGAAGGCAGCTCTGCTGTCAATACAAATCACCCCACTCCATTTTAACAGCAGGAAAATGCAAAGTTTTGTTTCCCAATGAGGGCTGAGTTTTGACAGGTGGAGAGGTGGGAAGGAAGCGATATGTTCCTCCCGTCCCCCGAGGGCATGGCGCAGGTCACAGGCATCACGAGCAACAGGCACACGTGGGCAAAGGACCGGGCAAACAAAGGGTCTGCAAGCTCCCAGAGATGAGCTAAACTACATGCTTGTAGGGACACCAGGATCTGCTTGCTCCTCAACGAAAAGGTGTTCTTTCAAGCCATCCATGCAGGCAGCTCGTCCAAACTGCTCAGCCTTCTATTTGGGACAGCCTAGGACCCTAACGGCACTTTCATCAACAGGTAACAGCTTTCTAAGCTGCCAAAATCCATGATCCGGTTCAGTCATGTGCCTGTACACTAAATACACCCGCACACCCTCGAAGCTCAGCACCCTTCTCCCAGAATTGCTGTTCTTCTTGCTGCTCAGCCCCCCTCCAGGTTGCAACATTCCGGGATGCAGCACCAATGCACGACCCCAAGCCAGCCCTACAGAGGAAAGGCAAAGGAAGGAGCTGTGTTTGTTCCCAACGCACGCAATAAAGCGTTATCGAGTGCTACGATGAGCTGAAATTTAGGCAAGAAAAGTCGCCAGGAGGGAAAAGAGGGATGCTGAAAGAGTAGGAGTATCTGAGCGTGCTGCAGGGAAGGAAAGCAGCCTTGCCACGGAGCAGAGCATCCCCAGAACGAGTGCAGCAGACCTCTGTGAGGCTTCATCTCAGACCTCCCAGCAGCGGGAGACAGAGGAACAGCAATCCCAGCCCACGATGAAGGAGCACCGCTGTGGTGAGTGCCAGAGCCAGCCCCGGGGCGAAGACAGCCCATTTTCTGAGTGAGGCTTGGCTCCAAAACAAAGGCTGGGAGTTGCTGGTTTGGAGAACACTGCCTTCAGGCACTGCAAGGCAGGTAGCAAACCAACCCTGCTCTTCCATCAGCTTCATCTGCCACCCACGTACCATCACTGATCGCTGTCACCCCAGCCTGCAAACTCCTACAGCTCTTAATATTGCAACGTAAGGAGCTCCTACCAACTGTCCAAACCACAGCCGTGGTCCTTTCACACCATTACAACCCAGCACACACATGATGTAGCTCTGCCCGGCATCATGGGCTAATACAGGCCCCCTCCCTGGCTCCCACCGCGGGTGAGGAGCTCACACTCACGCAGCCACCACCGGCTGCACTGACACAGCCCTACGTACAAGCACTATGTCTCGGGAGGATCTGTAGCTCTAATTTCTTTTAAACAAATAATGTTTTTTAACCATACCTCCAAGTGGCATGGAGAGGCACTTGACTGAGCCTGTGAGCCACTAATATAATAAAAAGCTATCATGTATTGCAAGATTTGAAGAATCACAGAATGGTTCAGGTCGGAAAAGACCCTTAAGATCACGAGTCCAACCACTAACCCTGCACTGCCAAGGCCACCACTGAGCCATGTCCCCAAGCACCACAGCTACATGGTTTTTGAGCACCCCCAGGGACGGTGACTCCCCCCCGTCCCCGGGCAGCCTGTGCCAGGCCTGACAGCCCTTTCGG
>JAVJGI010000001.1:39376629-39431088 GCA_035590275.1 Ibycter americanus
AGCCTGGCCCCGTCCTCCTGACACTCGCCCTTAGGGCATTTGTAGACATGGATAAGATCCCCTCTCAGTCCAGTCTTGTCCAGGCTAAACAGGCCCAGCTCTCAGCCTTTCCTCGTAAGGGAGATGCTCCAGTCCCCTCATCATCTTCGTAGCCTCCACCAGTTCCCCTCCAGTAGTTCCCTGTCTCTGGAACTGGGGAGCCCAACCCTGGCCACAGCACTCCACCTCAGCTGGTGCCTTACATCTCCTCGAGGGCTTTGCCCAGCCGGAGGCTCCAGCCCTGCGGTCTCACCGGGGGGATAACACCCCAGGGAGAGAGCTCGCACTTTCCCCAGGTTTCTCTCAGCACAGGATTTTTACAGCTTTGCAGCCCCACTCTTCCTTGCCTCTTTCACACCAAAAATGCTGCTGATGTATACAGGACTATTCGTAAGCCAAAACACGCAAGATCTGGCTCATAACATTTATTTAAGTTACTATTTCTCCCCAGTCCTCCAAAAGCTTTCTTTTCGAAGGTCATAAAATGAATAAACTGTATATTCAATGCTTTGAACGTGCAAAGCAAGCACGTTTCTGGGGAGGGGGATGTATAGCGCACGGCCTCGTGCTTCCCCCGAGCACCACCCGGGCTTGCAACCGCCTGGTGCCGAACCTCAGCCCGATGCAATGGTTCACGCAGCCTTTGTACGCTGACGGGACAGCAAATTATTTATAAATCCGGAATTATTTTACGAACCCAGAAGTCTACAGAATTAATTTACCAGTGTCTTGTTTTAAGCCTAAGCCACCATCTTTTTCACCTCTACAGTTGTTATCTATTGTGTGTATAAACCCATTTTCTTGCAACACATATTATATCTACTCTAATATGGAGCAAATTATTTGTACCACCTTCAAACCATGGTTAATACATGAATAAGTCCTTCATTAATTTGCCTCATCACTCTCTTAACCAGCTGATACCTTTGGCATTCACAAGAGACTTTCAAAAAAGCCTAATAAATTCCAGGATCGAGAATCTGAAGCCCCGTTCCCACATCACAGAACTCTGGATGTGCTCCAAAGAGCTATAAAATCCTATTTTAATATGATAAGTACACGATAAAGCTGCTAAACTAGGTAAGGCTTGGGCATCTGGGGAGGGGAAGAGGGCTGGAGGCAGAGACAAAGTCAAATATGCAACTGGTATAATAAGGATGCGGAGATTTGCACCTGCGCTTTCAGTTAAAAGATAAAAAAAAACTAAAAAACAAACAAAACAAAAAAAAAACCCAAACAAAACCCTTGCAAATTGAAACATGTTTTCTGAATATACCAGTTCACTCTCAGCATCAGCTTTTCCTAAAATTAAAATCCTGATGCGTTGCTTCTCAGAAACAGAACTAGAATTATTCCCGGTGTCAGCAAAGCCAGCAGACAAACCCGCAGGGATGAAGGAACACATTTTTGCTGCCGAAAAGGAAGAAAAAGACTTTGTCTGGGTTTACCGTTCCAGGGGCTGACAGTGATGGATAGGAAGGTTACAGCACCGGCATCTGTCTCCATTCCCCTGCCCGTGCCGGCATCTCGGGCCAGGGCTGGGGGGAGCGGGTCGCTTGCCCCGCTGCTCAGGTTGGCGTCACCTGCTCTTCAGCGTCTGAGTGCTCCTGGTTTTGTCTCACCAAACAATCGGAATTTAAGGAATCATGCTTTTAAACCTGATATTAAACGTCATCCGTTTTACTTAGCATCAGGGGCTTTTAGGGAAGAGCTGCTGCTTAGTGACCCACGTTACCAATGAGGCGGAAAACTGCAGGGTTACGAGTCTGTCTGCAGCCAAAAGAAAAAGAAGGAAACTATTATTTATGACAAATGCTTCCTATTATTCTCAGCAACATCACCTGTCCCTCTGCGGACACCGATTGGGAACACAGCTGCTACTGTGCAGCCCTGATGCGCTGATGGGACACCAATTAGACAGCAAGAATTTAGGGCATTTCTGAAAGAAAAATAAGGCATTGCTTACGTGATGACATATGATATAGCTGCAAATTTAGGGCAGGATTCATTAAACAGGGATCCTTCTCCCAACCTTTCAACCAAGTGCGGGAAATCAGCAAAAGGACATTAAAAAATTAAAATATGTTCCCTACAAACACCAGAAATCTTACTGGGTGATGTTTCTCAGAAATAAATTTAATCTCACTATTGATGGGTGCAGCTGAACTAAAACACAATCAGCAAAACTTTTTATAAAGGGTGGAAGAATATTTTTTAAGTGCCAGATGATGATGAAACCAACACAACTGATATCATTGAGTTATCAGGGACAGGACAAGACAACTCACTGCTATTTCAGCCGCGATAACACTCACACGAGGCCAGGGACTGTTTTGCTGTGGGGATTATTGGAAGCCGCATCGGGCCAAAGAGCATTTCAGAAGACTCGCAGTAAACAAGTTTATCGGTATCTAAACGAGATGCATCCCAATCTGCACCTCAACCAAGAAAGCCAAAAAAGGTGGATATTTGGAAAAAAACTTCCCCAAAATACTTTACCAAAGATTTCCTCAACTCTTTATCAACACTATCAAGCTCTGTGTTTTCCACACCCTCAGTCACTAATCCATCCCAATATTAACCACAATAATAAATCCATCCCACTCATAAGGGAGAGAGGTTCCTGTGCAGAAGTGTGTTCACCCTGCCTTAGCTTAATTATAAAAATGGGGGGGGGAGCGTTTTGTCAGGCTTGTCCTGTATTTTTTTAACCCTTTTATTAAGCAGGATAACAAGCAACTTGAGGGAAACCTTAGGATTTCAGAGCTGTATCAGGTGCAAGCTAGGTGAACCGAAACGAGCAGGGTTGAGAGTGAAGCCACGGCGCTGGCACCGCGATGCCCCACACACGCCTCTGAACAGACGTAGTCATTTTGTCACAAGACACCTCTTTTCCTTAACAGTGACTTTGCAAGAAGGGCTCGCTTTGAGAAAAAAATCCCTGCAGCAGACAGGGAAGATGAACAGCTGTGGTCAGGAGAGGACCAGAACTTCTGAAGAACATAAGCCAGTTACCGTTTTCAGAAACAGCTGTAAGAAAACTGATTTTTGTTAGCCTGCCTCCTCTTTTATGCACTCTGATCCCTCCTATTTTTAAAATATTCCATCTCAAAAAGCTGGGACAGTCTAGAAAGCATCAAGGCAGCATTAAAGAGAAAAAGGAAGAGTAAAGCTTTGATTTCTTAGAATTTGCTGGGCTTCTTCTGTCCTGAAGATATTGCCAAGTGTCCTCATGGATGGCAGCAGCAAGGTCTGCAGGCACTCACCGGTCCCAAGTATTTGGCATCACTGAAAGCCCTGGCTTGGGTCCCAACACACAAAGGGGCAAAACGAGACATGGAAAATGAGATGATTTTGCATCTTACGTTCACACTCCTCCACGTCCAGGTTGAACTGCTGCAAGGCGCCCAGCGTCAGCTGCCGCACTTCGGCTTCCAGCAGCAGCTGCATCAGCGAGGTGGAGAGGTGTTTGCACGCCGACATGCAAGCTGTCTGCGCCACCTTCCCCTGCAAGAGAGAACAGAGACTTATTAAGGCCATCAAGCACAAAATGCAAGTGGAACTTCTTTAGACCAGCCTCTTTAATGTGCCCCATCTGCTATGGGACCTTCACATAGCGCTCAGTCTCACAACCACCACCTGAAAAGGGAATCGCCTTCCAGGACTCCCCATTGCTACTAGCAGGATTGGACCTTGTCAGGTGCAGAGTGCCTGGCAGCAGCTCAAATGCAGGAGAACCTTGGGGTGTTTAGAGCTCTAAGCATCTCTCATTATCACCTCCCAACACGGGCAAGACAAAATACCATATTTTATTCCACATCCTATATATATTGCCTGAAATCACCTTGTTGATAGGTCAAAATAGTACCAATGACAATTCAAGACTCCAGCTAACTAAACCAGTGTCCATATATATTCCGAGACAGGAATTTCAAAATCCTTTTCCAACAGCAGAGGCTCACAGTTCAAGGTTCAGCCTTGGTTACCAGGGAGCAGAGAGCTGAGGCCACAACGCTGATGCTCTCCAGCCCACTCCAGCACCGTGCGGCACCTTCCAAGTGTCAACAGGGACCAAGGAGAAAGAAACATCAAGGCAAGGAGGCAACTGAAGAAGTCAGTCGTGTTTACATGGATCAGGTTGTTCTCCAGGGCTGGGTGGTGGGGAATAACCTCAAGCACCCAGACGCATCCTGCACCTGCTTGTAGCACAGGGAATGCTGTTATCAGTGCTTGCCTTCTCCCCAGCCATCCCTAATTCTTGGTGATTAAACAGGGGGTCTACAGGGAGGCAGCCACGTCCGAGGCTGCCGTGTGGAGAGAAACTACTTAAATCCGTTAAAATGTTCATATTTATAACAAAAGCATAAGAAGTTGAGTTTCAGCTATTAAGGAATCTGAGAACGTTGTTAGGAAATATTTATTCTGAACGCACTTTCTCTGAGCCACCACGGTTATGTTTCACTTGTGGGCAACAACGGAGATCTCAAGCTATAAATCACGAGAACACCTCACGGCAAGAGGAGTTACCCTAGATAAACCTTCCATTTTCCAGTCGAGAAACAACTGCAAGGCAAGAGAAGAGTAATCACGACAATTTAACTAGCATACTTAAATTTTTGAACTGTGGCATTCAAAACAGCTGATTTTCAAATTATGGGCAAACATTGACAGAACTGACCGGTCAGGTAGGAAGCTCGGGATGCCTCTGAGGAGTTATGGATGTTCAGAGAAGAGCGGTGCTAAGGAAAGGGATGATGGTGGTGGTACAGAAGGGCTGTGGAACAGGAGAAAGGGAGATGGGTGCTTGGAAAGCTCCATCTCCTGCGAAAGGCCGTAAGCAGGTCACTGAGCTCCAGCCCCCATGCCCTGACCTGGCTGTGGCACCGGCTAGCAGGACAGCCACCAGAAGAAGAGAGGGAAGCAGATGAGCATGGACATGAAGAACTGAGATCCTCCATAAAGACCTACAGATTCTTGACCCTCCTGAGATGCCATGAGGGGACAGAGGAGGAGGAGACCTTTCCAAGAGCAACACAGATGTCCCCACCCAGGTGCTGGCTGGCCCATCCCGCAGGGGAGCGATGCTCTGCCTCGTAGAAGCCCGGTCCTCCCGAGGACCAGGCTCAAGAGCAAGCAGGGAGCACACTCTGCATTTAGCAAAGTGCTTCACAAAATCCAATTTGACTGACCAGAAGCATAAAAGCAAACCCAAGGCACCCGTAAGGCCATTAAACAAACTCAGACTGTCTCATGCACACAACGCTTTTAAAGCTGAGGCTTCTCTTATTCTTAATGAATTTATTTTGCATCAGAGCAGCAAGTCTCAGAGGTTACAGGTACCAAGCGCTCGGTGAACTAAAACCAAGCGTCACTTTGGGGTGCTGAACACATGGGAGCATTTCTTTTCCAGCTTATCCAAATTTCTCCCTCATTTCCAAATGCTCAAAAGATTTTCCCGTTCCTCTACTATTGCTGCCTGTGTGCAAGATTCGAGGCAGGTAAGATTTGGGTGGCTAAGATCTAGCAGATAAGATTTGCCTGGGTCTGCAACATGTATTAAACCCATAAAAAAGGGGAAATCCTGTGGCACGAGAGGACAGATTCGCACAAACCCACTGGCTGACACGGCACAGAGCAATCCTGGTGTCTGCGTGTGCAGCTCCACAGTAATATTTCTGGATAATGGTGCTACCCTGAAAACAGCTTCAGTAGGAGATTATGTTTTCAAGTGCACACAAAAGACTTTAACATGCTTTCTTGAAAACAAGGAGTGGCTTACAAGATCTCACAGATTTTTACAAGCACTTTACAAATTGTATTTAAACTGGGATTAAAGCGAGGGGTTTACGCGATGTTTCAAGATAAGTATCGCAAGTTTCATTTCGGCGGCACGGAATGATGAGCAAATGTTTGACGCATGTGCTGGGAAGTGTTTTTACCGGCTTTGCAAAGTTGCTTTGGATCTGCAGGCCATATTCATCTCCAGCAGGAGGAAAAAATAATAATAATTTTTTATTTAAAAAAAAGAGCAGACCCATGTGTTATGGGGCAAGGGTACTTCATCTCCGCTGTTCCCTGCCATTCCCAGGCTCCAGGAGTGTTCATTACCCACCTCCAAACAAACACGTTCGCTAAAATTAACATGAAGCATGGCAACCATAAAGTTTAGCGGAGCCCCGGGTTTTTCGTTGGTTTTGTTTTGCGGGTTTTTTTGCTATTTTTTTTTTGCTTTTCATCATTTACTTGTGCCCTTCTGACACATTCGGTTATTTAAAACATTGCTCGTGCCAATTCCTCATCCCCGCCCGCAGTGGGAAGCGCGCCGCTACCCAGCTGTGATTTTTCTTCATTACTTCCCACAGACACTTGAGTTTTTGCTACAACCGAGTAGTTTTGATGCGTTATTGAGCAGAAGACCCAGATGGAAGCAGAGGATGAGAAAGCAAAGCTCTGGGGCTATGCCCTGGGACCCCCACCCCTGCTGGACATGGGGGACAGGGCTCCCTACCCTTCTTGGAATTGCATGAGAAAATCCCAGCGAGTAGCTGATACCTGCGCATCAGCAGGGGTTTGCACAGAGAGTCGCAACCCTCAGAGAAGCCTTGGAGATGCTCACCCCCAGGTTGAAGTCAAAAGAAAAAACCTTCAGGAAGGTTTTGTGCCCTGCTGACACAAATTTAAGAGGAGCAACCTTCCTGCATGCCAAGCAAGGGTCAGACCAGCACACGTGGAGGTACCCAAAGGGTTACCTACGCCGGCAAAAGCCGCAACAACCACGCCTGCCCCGGTGCGCGCATTCCTCCGGCCAGCCAGGCTCGCCCGAATAAAGCGTGAATGACAAGTGACACCGGGAGGGCGTGAAGAAAAGCAAATAATTGAGATGAAATGTCAAGTTAATAAGCCGAACGCAAAGAAGACGGGATGGAAATAGTAATTTAATCATCAGGGCTTGACAGCACAACAACTCTGCTGAGTCTTCGCTGCAAAAGCAGCGCGTAAGTGGTACTTTAGGACATTCTTTGTATTTTCTGCCGCGGCTCGTTGCAGAGATGGTAGAAGGGATCGAACTGACAAGCCCAGGAGCAGCTTCGGGCTCAGCCTTCCCTCCTTCCTTTTTCACACAGGATTTGGCCTGGCCCAAAACTTTTTTCAGGTGCAAATGTGCACTGCGTCTTTGAAAACTCTGGAGCTGAAGGTTTAAACACCTAAAAACCATTCTGCTTTAAAAAAGACGCAGCCTTTCATCTCAGATTTAAGAACATACAGATGCCTGACAGTTGAAATCCAATATTACTGGATGAAAGACAAGAGTATATACAAGTGGGTTTTTTTTCCGCCTTTTAAACATTAATCCATTTTTCCTTATATTTACTATTAAAGGACTTGGAGATGCCACAGGGGTTTAAATCATTGTGCTAAATGTCTGGTTAGAGAAAGGAAGGTATCACCAGGGATGACCAGCATCTCACTTCCTGGGCACCAAGATTTAAAACCCTTCCGGAATTTATCTTTTTCAACGTTATAAATAAGCCTGAACTGAGCCTTATAAACAAGGCTCAACCTAATCCTTCTCTGCCTCACCCCTACACGCAGCGCAACAGATGCCCGCTTACAGCAGCTCCTTGTAAGATCAGCAATGGCTTACAAACATCAATTTGAAACTATTCCCCCAGAAATCAAGTGCAGTATCTGCTTGATAAGCAGCTGCTGTTGACAGGAGAAAAACCAGCGCCAGGACACTGATATATCACTACTAATAAGCTGCTACTGCAAGTGAAGGAGGTTGGTTGTATTCCCGCTTGGGATGGTCTGGGCTGCGCGCTGGCAGGTTCAAGTATATCCTCATACCACAACGTGCCCATCTCGGTTCTCTGGCACTTATTTACGATTGAGGTTCGCTTCGTAGTGTTTATTTTTCCCCGCCTTGGTTCATTTTTCAGCTTTCCTGCAGCGCTGGGAGGAAGAACCCCGACTCGCCGCAGCACAGTGACAGACGAAGCCGAGCCCGTGATGGACGTGTTTTCCACCAGCCTCACCTCCCTCCCGAAATCATTAACTGCACCACCCACGGCAGCGGTGTCGGGACATGTGCCTTGGCATGGAGATCGAGCAGGACGCCTCCAAGATGTCAACCTCAGAAGACGCTGCTCCTAGAAAACGCCGTGCTCAGCTGGGACGGCTCAGACCTCATGCTAATTACACTGATGATTTTTATGAGCGTGTGGCGGAACCGGTGGCACTCCCAAAGGCTCTCCCTGTGCCAGCGTCCTGAGAAATCGCAGAGTTACATCCTGATCCTGCTCCCCAGCATGGCTCCAAAACAGCTTGGTCCCTGCCTGTATTTCAGAAACGCTTTACCTGCCTGAACATTGTGGTTCCTGCAGCTCAGGAACAATTTATCTAAAATACACGGTGAGATTTGGAGAGGAAGGCAGTGGAAGAGGAACGCAACCATGACCCGAGCTGTCTACAGAGAACGGGGAAAACAAACACTTTAAAGTCACCAATAGCTCATTTACCAACTTGACAGAAAATTGAAGAGCTTAACATCTCACGAAGCAATTCCAGGAACACCTCTATAGTATCACTCACTGATTTAAGACCTTTGCAAACCTCATTAAAAATTAACTGGATTTGCATCGGAAAAGCAGGGGTCATCGGTGAGAGCTGACAGAGCTCAATGACCAAGACACCGAAGCACCTGCCTGCCCTGTGCAAGCTCCAGCATGGTCCAACGTTCAGTGAAATAAAGCGATTCTGAGCGTTATTATCAGAGCAAAAGCCACAGGATTTTGTTTTGAGGCTCAAATCAGTTTGTAACCATATTTCTGGCAACGAATCCCTCTGCCCATGGCCTTTGATGCAACCTCTTTGCTGTTGGGGTTTCCATGATACCTCTCAAGGCGACACTGTCCTCCCTGTCCCACCAAAGCTTCCTTGGGGCACACAGGTAGGACATCTAGAGACGTTCCTTGTGGCCATGCAACCAGCAAAAGGGCAGAGCCAAACCTCTGAAGCTCTCCCAAAGACGCAACCCAAGAGGCACCTACCAGAGCATACTGCCACGGGCTACTCCCCATGGAACCCACCAAATCAATCACACTTTTCACCATGAAATCATCTCTTTTCATCTGTATTTCATCCTTGGGCAGCAGATGGAAGCCTCCAAGTTCCCAGGAGGACAGGCAGCCACCACGGGGAAGGTCAGCACGGAGGCTATGGAGGCGGCACTGCTCACGGTAGCGTATTTGTTTGAAAATAGCAAATATGTTAACAATTAGGGAAAGGAAACGCTGAAAGGCTGCCTTGTTAATTAAGGAACTTGCTATCAAAGGACTCATTAAAAGCTACTGAAACGGAATGGTTGTTAAAATAAATACCCATTAATCTTAACGTGCAATCAGGAATATGCGGCCATTACCCACCTCGCGGCGGGGGGAGAGGGGGCTCCTCGGCATGCACCTACCGCTGCGAGAGCCACGGGGGTGGCACAAGCTGGTGACGGCCACCGGCCAGAGGGTCCCAGAAGAGACCCCAGCAGGTTGTCCGAGGGGCACCATTCCACCACCCTGCAGGAGCACCTCTGGCTTTGTCAAGGAGGAACCTGCTGGTGCCTCCTGCTTTTCACTTGCCCAAAAGTAGGTGCCACGTGGTCACTGACATGCAAACAAAAGTCCTATTGTAGCACTGAGAACGCTTCCACCAACTCGCCAAAGAATTAATTTTCCATAAAAAACAAAACCTGACAGGCTTCAAATGGTTTCAGGGTTTCCAATTATTTTTGGGTCTTTGCTACCAACAAAATTTCTGTTTAATCTGTAAGAAGCATTGGGATTGATGTGATTAAGTATATTTAGACATGCAAATCCACGGACTTCATACAACCGAAAAGCGGGCCAAAAAACTGGAATTCCTCAATATTAAATGTCCACTTTTCTACAAACACCACAAGTTGTCCAATAATTTCAATGCTGAATTTGCTGACTTTTCCAATCCATAATGCAATACCAGTGGAGTATTTTGCAGAACATGGAAACGTGATGCTGTAACAACAAGCAATTGTTTGGTGGTATAAAACCAACAAATCCCAGCAGATCCTTCCTGTGCAGGCACGGATAGACTTCAGACCCTGCAGATCCCCAGGTGTGATCTCCTCCTGCCCCAGACGCTCTGGACTGCCCTTGCTGCCTGCAGCACTGGAGCCCCAAGTCTCACTAAACCATGGGCAAAATCAGCTCTGCTAACTCCTGAGAGAGTCTCCTGGCTTGCCCATGCCATCCTGATTTCCCAGGTTCTTAACACCACCCTGATGCATTTTTTTAATTGCTCTTTTTGAAAAAAAAATTGTTCTGCAGTCACTGAAGATGGCAAAAAAAACCCCAAACTGTTACCCAGATACATTAACACTTCCCAAACAGTCAAAACAAATGTAACATGAGTACTTTGCTGTTTTTAAGAGGTTTACTTAAAAAACAAATAAATCTCTCATTAATTGCCCAGAAATCCACTCTCAGTTTTGATAAAAGTGGTTTTGTGGGGGTTTTGGTTGAGTTTTTTGTTTGTTTGGGGGGTTTTGTTTTGTCTTGGTTTGGTTTACATTTGGTTTTTTTAAGAAGAAAAAAAAAAAGCAGCTGTGGATCTGCACTCAGTATCTTGCAAATACAAGTGAGTGTATCCAGGACAAAGAGGTCCAGGAGTAACGAGTGAGAATCCTGAGCAAAACGGATGGTCAAGAAGACCTCTCCACATCAACCAAGCCTACAGACTGATGCATCAATGCTACCCCAAGCAGGGCGGTCTCCAAGATGCCTCCCACTCTGGACAGGAGCTGTACCAGCCTCTACAGGTGCATCTCTGACGGTGCAGAGAGGTAACAGCACAGGGAGCGTGGTCCAAACCCAAAGCTCACACCTACAGACCCACAAGATGGGATCACACGGATCCACTAGAGGGACAAGAGGCAGGGCAGCCTCGTAAATTGATGCCCCTTTTTCAGTGGCCTCAGAGCACTGACAGGTTTGATGGAAAGGTAGAAAAAGTATCTGTCCTGGTGTTTAAAAGAGAGAAGATGCTGATCTGGAGACCTGCAGAAAACCTTAAAAGAGAGAAGATGCTGATCTGAGACCTGCAGAATACCACAGCTCAACCAAGCCCAGATAAAGGCGTGAGACGAGAAGCAACATATGGAGTTAAAACACAACATCACAAGCGTCAAATCACTGGGAACAATACAGATCAGCAAAAAGAAAACTTAAGTTTTCTAAAAAGTTTTATGTTTAATACAAAAGGAGAACCAATGCGGTGTCTTTGTCCAGGAGACAGACTCATTAAGTGCTACACAGTCAGACAACACCACGCATCCCAGAAAATCAAATCCATCCCTAAAAGTATTAGCTTCAGAGTAGATTTAAAGAGAGCGACTCTTTAATTAATAAATTCTATTTACCTGCCTTTGCAGCACCCTTATTAAGAAGAAGAAATCACTTTTTCCTCTCAAAATTGTTTGTGTTATAGAAAGGGGGTGATAGCAGCCCAGTTCCTGGTTTCCAGCAGGGAATGGGCTGAGTGTCACTCTGCATCAGACATGACCCGCATGGGACATGAGAGGTGACGGACGTGTGAACATCAATGCTGGCTTCTTGATTTCAGCCACTGTCAAGCTCCATATTTCATCTCTGGCTCCGTGAAGTCATTCCAGGAGCTAAACACTGAAGCCAGTGTGTTGACTTAGGGATCTGGAGAAAGGCGACTGGCACCAAACCACAAGTTGACGTTCACATGGTTTTGAAATTTGCCAAGGAAAAGAAGAAGAAGAGACCTTCCAGCCAACAAAAGAGGCTCGTGGGCCAGGGCTCCTGAGCACAGAGCAATACCTGCTGGGGAAAGGGATGATCCCCAGCCTTGGACCCCCATCAGGTCTCTGTATTACTTGGCAATTACCAAGTTAAAGGTTTCCTGATGCCCATACTTATGAAAGGAGAGGCAATGACACATGTTTCTTTGAGGAAGGCATTTCGAACTCAACGCACTGCTGGGACCTACTGGAACAGTCAATGGCATCGCCTCCAGGTCAACAGCCTCCCTTCCAACATCTACAAAATCCACCCTGCTACTCACAGTGAATGGGACAGGCATCTGTGCTCTGGTTTACCAGGAATAAGGGCCTCTTTCTCACCAGGATCACCCACGTCAAAAGTGACTCGATGAATGACAGTTCCTGGTTTAGGACAGATGCTCTGTGCAGGATGAGCTGCAGGTGTTGCTCCCCTCCCCTCTGCACCCGATTACTTGGGCTGAGAGCACGGCAGGTTGTAGTCATCTACGGAAGAAGCTTCGGTGCCATTAGCAAATCACCAGATTTAAACACATTATCCCTAACGAGGTACTGTCGTAGCCTTTTCTGAGTGAAACTGGGATTTTGGTCTTCTGATGTCTTTGATCATCCCTATCATGCGGCAGCTTGGTTCACGAGACAGCCTTCCACCAGTGAAATATCTCAGGTTCATCACAGCAAACTTCTGAAGAGCAACACCTTAAAGCAGTGCCAACTAACACAATTCCAAGTGAAATTTGTCTCATGCAAAGACCCACTCACCTGGAAAGCTGAGAGCATCTGAAAAGTGAAAGAGCAGTTGCTCCAACCAACCTGGAAGGCCACCATCCTCTGGCTGGAGCGGGATTGCTTTCAAACTCATGTGAAAGCTGAGCGCAAGCCCATGTTTAAGTGGCTGTCTTCCAGAGGTATTTAAAAAAATCGATGGGGTGTCATTTTCAGAAGTAAACATTTACCACTTCTATTCTATTTTGAGCATTAAAGGGAAAACAGGCTGTCACAGATACGGCAGCAAGACAAACACATGGCAAAGCTGAACTCCCAACAGAAGCTTAGAGGCAACCAGACAAATAAAAAAGAAAAGGAGAAAAAAAAGCAAATACAGCAATTATCCTCACCACACAAAAAATAAACCAGCCAGTCACACCAACCACTGCAGCCCGATACAAACCCCCTCACATTCCAATAAAAGAGGAAAAAATGTAACAGTTTGGCGGTGTTGAAGATGCCCAAGGTCAACAGCTGGAGGCTGTTTTGGCTGAAGCCGGTGGGAGACTCAAGGCTCTCGTACAGAGCAGCACAGCAGAAATCACATCGGGGGTGACGGTTACAACCAGCTCCCACAGACAGATCTGAAAGGGCTTGGCTTTTTTTATAATGTTATTTTTATTCAGTTTGGGTTTTATTGGTCTTTAACCAAATGACACTTCATTTGCAGAGTAACCAGCTCCATGGCAAGGTTTTTCCTACACAAGCATCCAGGGGTCTTGGCACTATGAACTGCATCTGCCTGCTTACCAGCAGCAGCAAATACACCCAACAGAAGAAGTACAACTGAAGGATTTTGTAACCACATATAATTATGGGATCCAGGATCTAAAAGGATCCAGGACCAGAGCACACATAGGAACACAAGATTTTCCCCTCGCTTTGACTGCACTGTCAGAGTCAACAAGCAATATCTATTTTTTCCTTTTTTTTTAATGGGAAAATAAATAAATAGAAGGAAGGGCAGGGGGTAGAGAAGGGAAGTACCTCGGGACACAGCTGTTACAACTGAGCACGGGACAGTTCCTTTGAAGCCTTACGGAGGTACACAAACACACAGCCGGGCACAGGTCTTTTGTAGAAGCTCAGCAGTCTGTGGCAAAGCTGGGCTGCTGCTGGTTTTTTCTCTTTCCTTTGCATACGCACACACGCAAAAAACCCCAGGGAAATAAGAGGATTCCATGATCTGCATCTTCTTCCTTGCACACCATCCAAATGCATGGCAGGATATTTTTAATTAACCGCTTTTTAGAAGTCTATAGCATGGAAACAGTTGTGCGCCGAGCCTGGCTCACCCAAAACGAGCAGCGCCTGTGCTGGAGCATCCAGCTGCTGTCTGGTCTCCCGAGATGCTCCAGAGGTTTGTGCAAGGACCTTCACACTAGACACAGGTGGGAAGGCACTCCTTCCAGCCCAGTTAGGTATAAGACAGCATTATGCTTTGAGAAATGCTAGGAATTATATGCTTCATCCTTGTCAGCCACTTGACTTAAGTGTAGACACTGTCATTAACCACGTAACCATCTGCTCCACCAGGCTGGAGCTTCAGCCTGTGGCATCAAACTCCCATTCTAAGTCTCCTGCCTTCTGCTTTCTTTACATGACCCTCTTTTTTTAAACAATAAAAGATACAAAAAGTCCCATTTACCTGCTCTGTAAATACTCCGAGCTGTTATGAGCTGCACCGCAAATGCCTGCGCCGCCTTCCTGTGCTGAGGAATGGCATCACGAGCCTGGGAGGTGCAGGGGTCGGCAGGGAAGCAGCTACCAAAACCCACACAAAACCCAAAATACGTGGACAGAGCACATCATGACAGCTCAAACCGTTTCTCCTTCCCCCAGAAGGTATCTCCACGGCATGGCTCAACATCCCTGGCCCAGCAGCAGGAGGGAACCCAAAACCAAACTGCACCATTGACCGAACTGTACAAACTTGGGGCTTTTGACTCACCACGGCGGCAGTTTGACAGCCTCCCCCCAGCACTTAATATGAATTTTCCAACATTTAAACACTCTTCAGAGCAAACACGAGCAGCAGATCGAGAAAGAAGAGTGCTGTAGATTCACTGTGACCCCAGGGAGAGGATGGCAACCCACAGACCTGCTGCATGGGCTCGGACAAGGCACAGGCTCTGGTGCTCCTCCATCTTTTCCTCTTCCTGTGCCCACCACTGGGGTCTCCACCAAGATCATTCACCTCTGAAAAAGATGCCAAGACTCTGCAACAAGAGGTCTCGAGCAAAAAACATGGTGCTCCAACAGCGGAGACATCTCAGCCTGCAGAGGAATTAAACCCATAAATAACCTGCGTTTAACACAAGTCTCCCTACGCACACACGAAGCGTGAAGTAGCCCTAAATTTTCTCAGTCCTATTTGTGCCTTCTAATGCGGAGCAAGGCTCTCTCCTGGTCCCCGTGTCCATGGGCTGAGACTTTCTGAGTTACTTGACGCAAACCAGACCCACGGCCCAACCACGATCGGAGCGCGCGGCTCCGCAACTGGAATGAACGAGAAAAAAAATAAATAAATTACATATTTCATCCTCCTCTTTTGTGGCTTTTATTTTCTTTTGTATTCGCTTTGGGAATAACATTCTTTCCATTGGGAAGAGTCTGATTTTCCATTAAATACAAAGCAGCTGCCATTTTGGAAACAAAAAGTTGATTAAATACAGATTTTTTTTTATTTTTTCCCCTAACATACAAAGAGCTAGAACCACGCTTCCTTCTGCTGATTTATCAGGGCAAAGCATCTGCCAATTACAGCAGTAGGAAGACTTAAAGAGAGTGAACTGAATCGCTTCATCTTTGCTATATAATTTTATAATTATAATTTGATGTAATAAATAAAAGGGGAAAGATCTCGAGGCTCATAGCACAGCACATTGCACTTATCCTCGCGGCAGAGCCCTCCAGCTCACTGACACCAAAGGTTTATCACCCTTTGCACACACAGGGATGCGCCAGATTCCCCGTTTACGCAGATTTCTGCTTGCCGAGATGCCGAAGGAAGGGTCGGCATGTTGCCGTGACGTACGGGCTGCCTGTTGGAAACGCAACTAATACACGACTTAAGGCCCAGATGTTGAACAGACCGGAAAAAATGATGAGCTCAAAACAACAAAAAAAACCCACCACCCACCCACTCCATTTCCACTCCATGAGCCATCAACGCCCAGTTCGGGAGATTTATTTTTTTTTTTCCCCAAGGAGAGCTGATTATTCAGCGACCAACACAAGCGGCAGATGAAACTTCACCTTGTTTTAAATTTTTCCAAAAACTAAATCATACGTTAAATTTCCATTTTCAATATTTAGATGTTATCTTAAAACAGAGAGAAGAAAAAGATGAATGGTCAAAGCTGTAGAAATTACTGTTACCTTGGTTTTTTAATTAACCCATCAGGCTCTCCTTATTTGTTGCCCTTCAAGAAACACAATGAAGCAGGACCAACGCGACCATAAGAAATCCATAAGGACTTGCACTTTTAAATGCTTTTCTTGCTATTACATCTAACCTAGGCTGCAAGATCCAGAGAGAACATATCTCCATGTAAAGGCACCCCCACGATGGTCACGATACGACATGTCCTTAACTGCAGCCACTTGGACCACACCAACAGCACTCAACTGCGCTCACACAGCTATCGGCTCTGAATGATTGGCACAAGCTCCCAACGCTTCTCCGTGCAACCTCAGCTCAAGTGACCTCTGCACAGGGACCTCAAAGGACGTTGCACTTGAAAGCTGGGCTCCTCTAGGACAGGCGGGTCTCCTCCCATGGGTAGGTTAAGGAAGATAGCTGGGGGCTTTGGAAGCAGCGGTGGTCATTGATGCTCCTTCGCATGTTCACAACTTAAGAGCTTTACAAGATTTCAGGTTGCCAGGGGATGAAATAAGAGGAAAGCATGAAGTTGTGAAGTCTATTCCTTCACTAAAATTCACTGAAGGAGAAAAGAAACCCCACACTTGAACTTCTTATCGGGTTTTCGGAAGGTGTAGGCTGGGGCTCTGGTGCAGGAAGCAGCCCGCCTGTTTCAATTCCTTACGCTGAGGATGGATTTTCAGCTGCCAAATTTCCCACACCGCACGTTTGATTCTTTGTGTATGTAGATGCATGCAAAAGTAAGCATAAAATAGCTTTATAAATCCAAGTTTGTAAAATGAAAATCAAAGCCAAACATGCCAAGGTGAGTACACAAAGGGAAGCAATACCTAGGGAAGCGTGCACACCCTGGTTTAAAGGATTTATGGGACTGGGTATTTTAGCTTCAATTAATTTTCAAAGTGCTGAAAGCAGACAAGAAACCATGTAATTACAAGATAACTTGGCTTACCCGGATTCGAGTTAACTAGTGCTCCTGGGTTAATCAGAGGTCAGCCCTCTCCCCAGCCCACAAAGCTAAATCCTCTGTATTTGAGCGCTTTGCTCCCTGCTTTAAAGCAACCATTAGTTCTTGTTTCAACCCCTTCATTTTGGTGAGCATTTGGGATTTTGGAGACACTCGAGAAGCCCAAGAAAGTACCGCACAGCCAGCAGCCCGCAGAAGGTGGGCAGTACGGGGCCACACAGCTGTGCGAGCACTGCTCCAGCCACCAGCTCACCTTCTCCCCACCAAGGCACCCTCATTTTAAGGGCATTTTGACCAACCTTCAGGGCAAGCTGGTCCAAGCATCCCCCCTCAAGAGACTCAGATCACCTCTGGAGAGCCGTGGGTGCCCCCCAAGGACCATACCGGGAGGGTTTTGGATGCTGCTCATGCCCTGTCCATGTCTGCATCCCAGGCAACTCAGGGGGGTTTTGTGTGCCCATATCTACAACACCAAGAAACTCCCCGGATTAGCCACAACTGCTTCCCACCGGACGTTTTAAACTCCGCTACAATTACTCTTTTGTCCCGCTGTTTTGTGCAATCAGATTTTTATTTTTCAATCGCTTTTAGACAGACAGATTAGTGATTTATTTCCACCAATTAATACCAACTACCTAGAGAACAGAAAATTAGAAGGGTTAAAAGGAAAATTAGAATCTGTTGCAGTTAAGAACAAAACCAGCTAAGAGCAGGCTAGCAAAGTCCCACCATATAAAGGGATTACTCCATCCCTGACCCTTTCCAGGGGACCTCCAGGTATTATTTTTCATTGATTTACCTTAATGAAACTAATGCACCCCTCTCCATAGGAAGCTGACTCCATAGCTGTCTAGGCACTGGATTCAATTAAAGAAATAAATACATCTGGCTTCTAAGTGGTTGAAAGTCTTGAAAAGCCAGAGGCACTACCACTTTTTGCATCTGTCTCTCTTAGGGTACGCCCTAAGGACATCACGTCGGATGGTCGACATTCAACACCGCTCCTGGAAACTCGTGGCTGCAAGGGGATGCCCGAAGCATCCCCGCCTGCTCCCCGGCAGCGCGGGCAGCTCCCGCAGCCCTGCCAGCAGCCAAGCCACGGCTTTGATGGAAGCTGGCCTCAAATTGCTTTAACAAGGCTCTTTCTTTCCAGAAGCTGGCGTTGATTTGAGACCTCAATGTTGACTTAGAAACCCCCAGGTGCCCAGAGCCTGCAAATACTCAAGGCTTAGCTATGCTCAGTTTCCAGGAAAAGGGGTACAAGCATCCAACCGTGGCATGAAATATCAATACTACTATGGCAGCTCAGCATTAAAATGACGAGCAGGGGTTAAAGGTGGAAAAGCAGAAGCTGGGGTAGAGGCTACGGCTCCGCGCTGGCCCGGACGCATCTCACACCGCACAACCGCATCGAGCAGGACCGCACCAACAAAACAAAGAAAAAAAACAACAACAAAAAAAGAGGCACGCTTTGTTCGCACGTGCCTTGCCTTGCAGACATGGGAATAGAGGAAACAAGGTAGCTCGAGAGCACTTTGTTTGCGATCTATCCACGGAAATGCCGCAGCTTTTTCTCCCGCACATGAAACAAGCAGAAATGACAACAATTAGAGGGGTTGGTTGAACCAGAAGGTAGGTCTGAAAGGTCTCCTTCACTTTCTTCATGCTAATTGCCCTAATCCAAATAGGGTGATAGCAAACATCAAGAACCCACGCTGTTTTCTGGATAAAATACTATTCTACCACTCCAGACAGAGGGAAGGCTTGGCAGTCCAAGCCCCGGGTCAGAGCACTTAGACCAGGAGTAACACCAGGCTGAAATCCCCACAGGGGATTTGTCTGAACAAAATACAGGGAGGGAGGGGGGATTTTACAAAGATCTTTTCTCTTTCAAGCAGAGGTTGAAGATCCCATCATGCTTTCCCTAATATCTGGCATTTCCCCTAATTCCCCGCACATTTAGGGATTCATGGGGGATAAAAGGAGCCAGTTAAATGTGACGTGCTCTAAAAGCCACAATTTAGCAATGCAACTGCAACAGCACGCTTGTGGGCAACCTGTCTGGAAGGAAACCCTTTCCCCTGGTCTCTAATTTATCCTATTGATTTGAACTTCTACTCCATCTTTTCCCTTCCTCCCTCCTGGGACAAAGGACCTTTTCTGGTTCAACTCACCCTCTAACATTTGAGGTGCGAGCAGAGCAGACCAAACGCGCACGACACGCAGTCTTGTACTCACCGACATTGTAGAGTGGACATCTACATCCCCCTACAGAGGACAACACAGGGAGTTGAAAGTCAAACGCAGAAGAGAGCAAAGCAACAGCGAGAAAGGCAGAGAGGTACACAGAGGTCATCGCCCGCAGGTGCCTACAACCCACCAACGCTCCAACCAAGGCACCAGCTGCTTGGCAGTTGGCAGAGTATTAAAAAAGCAAAACATGGGCTCTTTGAACCTGGTCTAAGGAGGATGAGGAGGAAATCAAAGTACCACAAGACCAGTTTTATTGTCATTAAGTATGCTCTGCAAGTCAACACCCACATGCCTCAGCTTTCCCACCTGGAAGATGGAGGTGATGGATGTCAAACCTTAGTGAGTGACAGCAGGAACCAGCTCTTGTTCAGCAATTTCCAGGGCAAGGGGACAATATCTAAGCACAGACAGGACTCGTGCAAATCTAAAGAAGGTGTCTTTGGTGCTCAGATGATGTTTTCGTGACTGTTATTTTCCACTTGGGTCCCTCCCAACGTGGTCAAGGCTGTGGCTGGTGCAAAGTTCAAGACATTTTACTTCCATGCACAGTGTCTTGCCTTTTAAAATATTACAGAGGGATTTTGCTTTTTAAATCAAAACATAGGTAAACGTTCTCTTTAAAAAGAAAACACTTCCAAAGCTCTTCCTACTAAAGCAAGAGCTGTCGGGGCTGGCATATTCATTTGCAACCAGAAAGAGATGCCAATATGGTGAATAAGGCAAAAATGTTGCAGGCAGAGCAGCCGCAGCGTTCACGCAGCTCCAGCTGAAATCTGTGCCTGCCATCTGGCAAAAATAAGCACAAAAGGGGAAAAAAAAAAAAAAGAAGAAAAAAAACCCCTAACCCAAAACCCCCTTTGCAGAGAGTTCACACTGAACTGCTCAAGCCAGCAGAGGTTAGAGTTTGTTCGATCGCTGAAAGATTGCTTCCCCTTCCCGGGTCAGCATCACCTCTTGACCTGCCCTGATTACCTTCCAAAGGAGGTTATCAAGATACAAGACCAACAGAGGATTAAAGGAAACTTAAAATAAAAACAAAACACCCCCCCCTTCCCTCCAACCCTGCTACCCTCCCCCAAGAAAACATCCTTGCTTTGTTAACCTGACAGTTCACTGTAGGTGTTGACACAACCCTCCATCTCTGAGAAGCTTAATGTCAACAAATCAGTGTGTTTGGAGTAGCCCTGTCAATGCGATTTACATTAACTTGTCTAACAAGAAATAAAAACAACAATCAGCCATCAAAGACAAAAGGCTTTTTCAGTCATTCTTTTAGAAGTATTATGCTGGAAATGTTAATTTTTTGAGGCCATGGCCCTTTACTTGCTGAAAACCAGAAACCACCTTTTTTTTTTCCTAGAACACTTTTTTCCCCCCTTAAAGTATTTTTTTCTCAAAAAAAAAAAAAAGTATTTTCTTTTAAAGGAGGCCCGAGCATCCCATATTAATAAGCTCAGCAGCAGCAGTAACCAACTCTCCCTGGTTAATGCAGGAAGAGGGCAGCCTTGAAGCCAAATGTTAATTATGCTTTGATTTCCACCAGCGTTTTATTTGCTTTGAGACATTTTGGGCACTTAGTGGAGCATTTTCAAATTGTGGCTCTAAACCACCACGAAAATTTCATGCAGCAGCGGTATGCACCAAACCCCTGTTAACTTCACCATGAACTTTTCCTCCCCGCCGGCACACGCTGTGCCCACCAGCATGCCCTTCGCAGACGGGGGCTCAGCATCCTGAAGCAAAGCTGCAAAAAGTAAATCAACTCCAGATATTCCTAATATCAAGCGGTTTCCACCATCTCCCACAATGTCTACTCTGATGCTCTGAAGGGAAAAATTAAGGATTGCAATTCCTCCTTGAACGCTAGAGAAAGTGGAGACTCTTCATGCTGCTCCACAAGCCAGGACGAGCTCTGGTCTGGGTTGGTTTTCCTGCTTGAGCAGGAGGGTTGGACCAGATTGACCCAGTTGCCCAGAGAGGTGGGAAATGTCCCATCCTTAAAAATTCAGGGTCAGATTGGACGGGGCTCTGAGCAACCTGGTCTAGTTGCAGATGTCCCTGCTCATGGCAGGGGCATTGGACTAGATGGCCTTTAGAGGTCCCTTCCAACCCAAACCATTCTATGGCCTCCAGAAGTCCTTCCAACCTCAACCATTCTGGGATTCCCCCCAATAAATCCAGGAAAAATTCAGCCTCGCACATCCAAAAAGGGAGAGACAAAACCTAATGCCCAAATCTCGGCTCAGAGTCATCTTTTAGCTCGCTCAGCATCTCTGCTTGTCTTCACTCCCTCTCCAAAACATTGACTTGAGTCAACCGGACCTTTGAAGGCGGGTTGATCTGCCCTGCAGCGCGCTGGAGCCTTGACCCCGGCAGGGTTTCCTGCAGACAGGCAGCCCCACCAGAGACAATGGGATTACTCACACCCGTCACGTTAAGGAGCCGCCTGCGTTTTTGCAGGCTCAGGACTTTCGGCTCCGTTCTATTACAGGACAGCACTTTTTGTTGGTGTAATTTTAGCACGGTAACCGCCAACATGCCCAGGCTGAGTTTCTTTGATCAGCAGGTGAAGGTTTTTCTGGGTGTAATTACCGTGTGACAAAAGGCAAGTGAGTAGCTCAGCTCCTGCCACTTAGTCATCACCCGAGACTGCCACTCTTCTCTTCTAAAACACTGCTGCAAGTTCCAGTACTAGGAGAACACTTTTCACTTTCTTAAAATTGTGTAAATTCAACATGGAGGTACCCAACTACCAGCTCTGGAAGACGGGGGCACTTCCAAATGGGCAAAGGACATGAGAATAGGAAGGGACAGTGTTGCACAGAGTCCGCTTCCAGAAATGAGAAGATGCTCTGAGGATGGTGCACTGTCACTTGCTTTTCTTTGTGAGCTCTTGGCAGTGCGGAAATCCTGTATTTTACAGCTGGACCAGGCTGCAAACTCATTTCAAACAGGGCAGCAACTCCTCTTGCATCTTAACACTATAGTGCTAATGATTTGGGCTGGATTTGGACCAGCGGTATAGAAACAGCTCTGCCTTGCCACTAGCGATCCTGTAATATACTCTTATAGTTCTAATTCACCCTTTTTAGAGATATTTCCTTTCCCCCTTGAACCCCTCTCACTCTTTCCTTTCACAAGCAAAGCTCATCCCACATTTTTGGTGCTTTCACAAACATCGCTTGTCATTTTTCTGCATTGCTTTAAACAGATGTGGGCTTCTACACAGCTTGTCTCTTACATTTCATTTAGCAAGGTACAGAAATGTTAATGTGTTTCTAAGTAAGGCACTGGACAAAGACCCTTGAACCCTACAAGAACGAACCAGAAGAGACACCGAAGGAGCTGGGTGCCTTTTAGATGTACCCTGATTCTTCCTGACTTGCTCTCACCCACCACGGCTTGCAAGGGTACACAGGGACCCGCCAGCAGTGGTCAGAGACAGCACCACTGCAGCACTCCTCTAAAGGAAGAAACTCCAATGTACATAAAAAATTCCCAGACCTGCATCTCCTACAAACCGCTGAACCAGATCTACAGCATCACAAATCAGACTGCAGCATCTGATGGACTTGCCTCCCCTGTCTCACGAGGCTGCCGGGAGGATCAGTGCCGTGCAATGCTTTGAAGATAAGGTGCTGCACTGCAAATGCAAACAGCCTTCTCCTCGCCTGGGCCCTTTCTAATCCAGTCCTGGAAGAGAAAAAGGCTGCTTTGATCTGTCTCGGTCCTTTTTAGACCAATTAGCTGTCCTCCCGGTCTCCCAAACAATTCTGACTCACTCAAAAAGGAAACATTAATATATGAGGAAGATAAATCACTCCAAGTCCCTCTCATAAATCACTGTGGGCACCTCTCCTCATCCTCATCTCTCCCGCTAGCCATGCTTCATGCTCTGGTGCAGAGACTCACCAGTCAAATTCCATTACTTGCTCATGTAAGTACTCCCAGTATGATTTGTGGAAGCGGTCTCCAGGTGATCAATCACCCCTATGCAGCCACATCTCCCTTTTTTAAGGAGAAATGCAGCAGCTGAGGAATCCAGCCACCTCCAAGCACCTCCTGAAGTGGCCCTCAGGACCTGCCCCATGCCTGCTCTCACGGCCACCAGCCACACTGCTCAAGGCTGCCAGCGGAGGTGACATTTCGGCAATAAACCTGGCCTCAACAAGAAGACGGATGAAAGCCCTTCTGACCTCTCTGCACAGGAGTTAACACTTTATTTAGCAGTTTGCTCCATTGCTAACAGAGCCAAGAAAGCACCTTCTCCTCAACACCACCTCCAGGCACAGAGAACCACAAAAGCCACTTTCACTTTTCTTTTGGTGGCTTCTCCATCCACAGCAGATCAGTCCTCATCTCCATCCTGCTACCAAACCTTCCTGCTGTGATCGAAAGGCCAAAGACATGAGCCATACAGAAGGCTGTGCAGTTTTGAGGCTGCAGCGCCTCCTAAAACAGCTCTGGAGGGCTTGAACATCCTTCCAGTAGAGCAATCACAGTGGCATAAACAAGCAGAATGAAGGAAACTGCCATTGTGTACTATTAAGTCTTCTCTTCCTGTTTATATCCAAGCTCATGAAAGATGCCTGGTGCCAGTGTACTATAATCCTGGGCACCCGGTAACAACCAATAAATAACAGTCCAGGAAAGAAGAAAGCTCTGAAATCACTTTTAGGACAAACATAGTGTTCAGTGGATTTGCTATTTCAAAATACCTGCTGATTGAAGATACTCGTAAGTATATACCCAGACAGCTCAGAACAAATCTTATTTAAAGGAGGGAAAAAAAGCTGTTTGAGCAAAAATGAAACTCCCTGATGATTCTATTTTTCCTATGCAATGGGACATTACTCCGCCAACTGCAAAAAGCAACATAAAATACATTTTCTTGATTGCAATAACAGCATAAACACAGGCATATTTTAGACAGCAGAGAAAAGAAAGAAACATATGCTGCCTTCCAACAGAGCAATATTTTGATGTAAGGCATCCAGTGACTTGACAAACATTTGGAAATGTATCTGCAGTTCAAATAATAGACACCCATATACTGGCACCTCTTGAAAAAAATCTTGAATGTCCATTAAGCTGAAAGTTAACGTATCTAAAATATAGGTGGCTAGTGAATTATGATCCTGCTTCTGCATGGCAGACTGTGATAGTTCCCTCGTTCATGTATACGCAGGCTTGCAAATAGTTGGGGAGACCCTCACTGAAGCCCAACTTCTGGTAACACAAGAAATAGCTTCCTTTAAAAATAGATTTGTTATTTCATAAGAACTTGACAGTCCAAGGCCCCATTTCCATCGCACTCCATAAAGCTGGAGCAGCCATTAGTTTCGACATCAGACGCCCGTGTGCTCCCCAGACGGAAGAAGAAAGCAAATCGCTGGAGGTGGCTTACCGGGAGGTGGGTGAAGACAGCAAACGTGCTGCGTAGAAAGCCAATGAGATCTACAAGGTAGTCACTGGCCTTGCTGCCCGGTTCCATGGCCATCCAGTCGTAGTCCGCCAGCTGCAAGAACTGGTCTATCTTCTGGTTCAGGTTAGTGTAGATCTCCTCCTCGGCAGCGTGGCGGGCGTCCTGGGAAACAAGACAACGTCACATGGGATGGAGTCTCCATACCACAACTCCACACAACAGGACCGGAGATTGACCCAACCTTTAGCCCTTAAGGGAACACAACACAAAGCACCTGTAGGCACCTACACGGCTGCTACAGCCTCCGGTGAGCTCAGACCGGTGGGACGTGTGCCATCAGGTCAGTGGTAGGCAAGGTCAAGCTGGTGTCTGCCTCTGACACAACCTGGGGACCAGGAGGACAAATCTAGCGCAGGATGGAAGAGAGAGAGCTGGGAGAGGAATGTCCCATCTGGAAAAAGGTTGAGACCCACCGAAGCGTGTGCAGGTATGGGGTGTGGGGGGGCCACAGAGGAGCCTCCTGCCAGAATAAGGGTAGGAAAACTCACCCTTAGGCCAAACAGGCAGATGATGCCCAGAGAGACAACAAATGGACTTCCCTGGGGACATGGGGTCTTAGTCTCCTGCTGAGCTATCCCAAGGGCAAACCTCACCTAACCAATTCCCTGCTGTTGCTGGAGCCCTCAGCGCTGTTCCCATCTCCTGCTCTCCAGCCATGGGACACAATTCAGGCACCCCACAGCTGACCCAATTATGGCCCTCAGATTTTATACAAAGCAGGTGGGTGGACACTCCTGAGTTATGATTTAAAGACTGGGAAGTCTAGCACTTTCTGCCAGCCCTGATTTTTAGGCGATAATGCTAAAAAGGAGTGGAAAGATACAGAAACATAAGTTCTGAAAATCTATTCTCCTCTTGGGTGAAAGAGGAGAGCTTGTGTTCATGGCCAGACGTGTGTAACACTGTACGGCACTCAAACAGCAAAATGAAAATTCATTTGAAAAAAAAAAAAAAAATCAGGCTTTTGTTTAAAAGCTGCTTAATCTTTCAGATAATAAGTGCTGCAGTCACAGCCTGTAAATTAGGGCTACAAAGGCTCACGATCTCGACAGAAGTAACACTCCGGAGGACAAACCCGACAGCTAGCCTGATGGCATCAGCTTGCCAGGATGTGCCACAGTGACCTCTCAGCTCAGCTCAGCTCCCTACACGCACACATCCACACACGTGCTCCGAAAGCAGATACTCTCCAACCAAACAACAGCAACTCCCCGGAGATGGAGCCACCAGCCTTCTCACCTTGAAGGTTGTGGTCCCGTAGAGTTTCGTAGTGTGGACAGTTTCTGGAAGTACATTAGTGATATTGGTTATGAATTCCTCTAGGAACTTGCAGGATTTCTCCAAATGGGTCGTATTTATAATAATCTGTACAAGCTGCAAAGGCAAAAAAGGTATTCAGCCATCGTCCTCCCGAAGCCAGGGACGTGCCAGGTTAATGGGTGCCAATTTATAAGAACTTCTGGCACGAAAAGCTGACACTGTACAAACATACTAAGCTCTGCTACATGCTCAAAGGCTCTCCTCCTTTAACAACATCAGAAACTTAAATAAAAGATAATTTGGGGGGAAAAGCATTTCCCATGACAGCCACTAATACCACAAAAGATTATTTTTTTTTAATGACTTTCCTACATTCAGCTGTCAGTCAGTGCTCATTTCAGCGCAGTTCAAATACAACAGGCTTACCAAAAAAATGCCACGTCAAATCACAAGTATTCTGTCTGCTAACAAACCCGAAATAACCCATATCTTGAGTGACACCAAACAACATCGTACTAAGACATTTAACAAAGAATCCACAAGGTTTTACTTTTCTGCGGGTGGTGTGGGTGAGCAGCAGATCTCACCCCGCTATCTTTTCAGTTATCATACCCACTACTATCTGCAATTTTGTTAACGCTGTCTCCTCAGCTGCCTTCACATGGCACTATTTTGGGACATTAAAGGCAACTACAGAGTAAAAGCCTCTGCTGAAGTCAATCAACACAAACATTTACAATTCAGAGCAAAACAATCCGGGCTTCCACTTTAGGATCACTGGCTTGGAAGCATCATTAATTCCTTAAGCAGATACCTTTTTTCCCAGCAGACTGCCGTGAGTATTTTCAAGGTGCAACATAAGCTACAACAAAACCTTTCCAAGTAACATCTAGCTCAGACATCATGCCAAAACAGTTCTCTTACAGACACGGAAGGCATTCTTATGCTCCAGATTGATATAATTTAATTGCTGGAGTATGGTGTGGCAGTCCACAGTCACCTCCTCTAAAGAAATTATTTCAAAACACTCACAAATCTTCTGAATGAGATGGATTAAACAGTGACTTGAGCATTGCAGGCACAGAAATATTCAAGTTACACTACAAATATTATAGTGCCCAACTCTTGCTAGAGCCAGACAACATGAGAAAGGGCAACGGTCACAGCCTGGGAGGTTCAGATTGGGTATTAGGAAGGAAAAGAGTCATTAGGAAGGGTAGTGCAGAACTAGAACAGCGTGCCCAGAGAAGCTGTGGGACCTCTGTTTCAGAGAAATTAAAAGTCAGGTAGAGAAGGTCAGGGTTGGCACGATCCAAGTGAGCAATGATCCCGTTTCCAGTGGGAGGTCGGGCTGGATAGTTCCAGAGGTCCCTTCCAGCCAACACTTCTGTCATTCCAGTCCAGCTTTTGTTTTTAAGAAATCAAATAATGATTTATTTGAACTCCTCATATTGTACTTTGTCCATGAAATGTATGACATGGGTAACTAGGAGGGTTTCTCATTTCTGAATTCCTTGGATTAATTTTGTTCTTGATTTTTGCCTTCAGACAAGCGCTCATTTGTGTTTCCCTATGTCCGATAACTTTGACATCATGATCATGATATATTTTCTTATAGTTTCAAGTTAATTAAATATTTGATATTTCCAACCATGTGAAATTCCTCCTAAACCTCTTCTCTGATCACCATAACTTACTGGTCCAGATCAGCTATCACACTTGAAGGACCTGATAACTTTGATTCTCTTCCACCACTTGCTAGAGCTTTTCTGCTCCCTCTCTGGCTCCTTCAAGTTCTGATCTTCTCTTGAATTTGAAGGTGTAAGACCTTCTTGTTGGGGCATTCAAATGAAAAAAAATAGTAGCATCTTTTCCCTCTCTTTTGTTGAGGGATGTCAGGGTCATTCAAAACACCAGGATTATTTGGAGCAGACTTCGTTAACAAACTTCAACATCCACTGCTAAGAGGTAGCCCCAAAAAACAGCAATGAAAAATAAATTAAAGAGGATACAGACTGGGAAGGTTGGTACACAGCCTTGTATTACCTTGCCTGCTGCTTGGAAAGTGACATTGGAGAGCCCAGAAATGGATGCTGTTGCTTTCTGCACAAATTAAATCTGGGAAGTGATAGTTATGCAAGGTACTTAAATATCTCCTGCAATCACTTTTGACGCCGGGACTATGCTTGCATATGATCTAGGACTCTTCAACTCACCCTTTAATTCCTGTGCTGCACAGTCATATCAATGTCTGTCTTAACAGGGAAGGATCTGAGAAACACAGAAGAAAAAAGCTGCCGGCTTCCACTTGGACAAACAGGTCAATGGTTACACAAAGAAACGAGGCACGATGCGACAAAGATGCTCAAAGCAGTTTTTCTTCAACCAAATTGGGAAAAAAACGATGGTAGAGAGAACCCCAGGAGAGAGCTAGTTGTACCTTGGTAAGTGGTAAGGAGCAAGAAGGTGAAAATATGAGAAGATACTCAGAGAGGAACACCAATCTCTGGACATACTACACCTTTATTTTAAACTCAGGTCGTGCTACATAGGCTTTCCTCACAAAAATCCTCTTCAGCTCCAAAGCACACGAAGTAGCCACTTCAGCCTAAAGAAAGGCATCACCTTCACTCAGCATGGAAGATGTCAAGGAACATCTACACCGTCTAAACTGGGCACAAGCGGCTGAGGGGACAGCCGCACTCGGCTTGCCCTTCCTACACTCCATCACACTGTGGGAGTGTTTGCAACAGCAGCAAAAAAGATCATTTGGGGGATGGATAGTGCAGGGATAATGTTGCATTCCTCTGTGGAGGGAGTCTTGGGAGGAGCAGGAGAGAAGAGGAATTTGCCCCCGGGGAGCAGAGAGATTCCAGACTGTGAGATAAAGGGCTGAGGAAGCATCATGTGTAAATACATACCGCTGTAAATGCACTGAACACTCCAAAACTCACCTCCACAGCGTATTTACAGTGTCCAGAGAACAAGACACATTTCTACCGTACAGTCAATTAAACAACTGTAGCTGTATTACTACCTTCTCATTTAATAGCAGCACACAGAGGCCCCACTAAGGAATCCAAAGTGCCCTGGGTACCACACACGACCCCAAACAGCCATGATCTGCACGTGAAACTCTTCAGAAATCTGACTTTGTGCACAAAGAAGTATCAATCGCAACAACAAAATGCCAACATAGAGTTTGTACTGCAGCAATGTACTGAAACTGCCTGAAACATCACCAATAGATGGGGACCGCTTCCTCATCCTCTCATAGCTCACATTTGGCTCTTCTCCTGCCCTCCTTGAAGTCCTCTTACTTTAATTCAGATATATAATGCTCTGCAAATTCCAAAGAGGGGTAATGCTAACAGCAACAGTAAACAGTCTTCCTCTTTCCCACAATATAAAGTGTTTCTTCCTTTGTACAGCAACACTACGTGGTTCCATTACCGTTTTCCAGCCAAGTATTTTATAATAATGCTCCAAATCAACATCTCCAAAGGTGCTGTATGGAGTTCCAAGGGACCAAACCCCCTTCTGTCACCCTGCCCTGGAAACACGTCTCCTCAAAGCCACGTCCTACCTCCGTCAGCCCGACGTTTTTCCTCTTGATGACATTCTGTAAACAGTTACTCAGCGTTCGGGTCAGCAGCAGGTTTGTAGATTTTCTAATCATATCATCGACTTCAGTGGAGCTGAAAAGCAGAATTAAAAGAGAGATTTGCAAAATGCTCTATGGGAAGAAAATCACCTGGAACCCTCATCACCCAGTCTCCTTCCCAACCCTCTTCTGACTTACGCATGATCACCCATGCATCGCTTACAGGGGCTGACACACTAATATTTACCAAAATACCAACATTTTAGGCCTTTTTGTGCATGTGTCAGTAAGGAAGGGGGGCTAATGCATGCTAAACCTATATCCCTGAGCCTCTCCTCTTAGCAGGGCTGGTCCAGCACGGGGAAGAGCTGCCCACAGCATCAGCACTAACCCGCGCAGCCCACCCTGCACCCTGCACACAGCGCTGGAGTTCTGCACGTTCAGTACGCAAGGGGACAGGGATCGACAACCTGCAATGAGGGCAAAAAACAAAATCAACCCCCCCAACACTCCCCTAACCTTCTCATGGCTTTTTCTTTAACTAAATCAGACTGGCTCCCCTTGCAACACGTTCGTGCCCTCTGCCAGATGGCTGCATTGCTAAAGTTTGGGGGTTTGGCTTTCTGCTGAAGTGCTGGTGCCCCTCCAAGGTGCACACCAGCAAGGTGCACCCTCACCTTTCCGCGGGAGGTTTTGGAATCCCACCCTGACACAGGCTCCTTTGATCTGTCGTTGGCCCTGCATTAGCCCTGACACCACGGGGCTTTTTCTCTGGCAGCGCAGTGACAGGCAGCTGAGGGCAAAGAAAATTTCCAACTGGAAGGCTGAGAAGCGTTAATAACTTTATGGCTCCCAGTAAATCAAGCCCCTGACCTTTTGCTCCTTCTCCTGTTTTACCTGACGAATGGGCCAGATTACAAAGCAGGGGCTGACACGAGAAATGAAAGCAAACCTTGCAGTTACCCCACCGCTGGCGTGCAAGGTGGGGGATGCTGGGGTGCTGCTACCGGGGTGCCTGCTGGCGCAGGGGTGGGCGATGCCAGCCCTTGGCCAGCCCACACCTCCCAGATTTCTGTGCCTGTTTAACATTAGAGCAGATGCACTGAGCCAAGCCCTGGTCCAGCAGCACCTGAGGCTCAGGGAAGCAAGACTGAGCATTCTCCAACAGCAACCCTGTGGTCACAGCAGCCTCCTGGGCCTGCTCAACCTCCCCCAGGTGCCGCACATCCTTCAATCAACTCAAGTTTTGAAGTTATTCAGGACCATCCTTGTGCTGCTGCACACGAATTTCACTGAAATCCCCCAAATTCCCAGGAGAAGTGGCAAATGCTGCTCCCTGCTCGTGTCTCTGAGCAAAGGCACGCTTGCGTTTCCACGAGACCGAGAAAGCCGTGTCTTGCTGCAGCTTTCCCAAGGAAAAGCCCAGCTGCACAGCTCCCTGTACACCCAGCGGCTGCTCGCCACGCTGCGCTCCCCAACAGGTTTCTCTAATATTTCCTTTCCCCTAATGTTTAGAAGTCTGTTTTTCTGAGCTACACGCCTGCCAAGGGTTGACCACTGTCTCCTTCCCTGTTGGACGCAAGCAGAGCAGGGCCAGCAGCTCGGCAAGACCCAGCTCCCGATAATCTAAATTCGATGTCATCAGCCAAAGCCTTAGTGTGGGTCTCTTCTAGATCATCACCGCTGATCCCTGAGAGTTTATTTTCCTTCTGCTTAGCGGGGAAGCGCATCCTGTGCCAGCGATGATCAGAGCTAGCCCACTTCACGTCCCAGATGGACCCCCTGGCTCCTTCTCGCAGGGTTTTGATGTGCAGTCCAAGGTGATGCATTTGGGTTTTTTAAAGTGTGGAACAGAAATCAAGATGTGAGGACAAAAGAAACCAGCCAATGAATTCTTCCGGTCTTTATACTACGGGTAAGGCTCTCAAATAAGGTTTTACTTAAAGATAAACAAAAAAAAACCCCAAATCCCAAAAACCACCATGCACATACACCCCAGGCCCTCCATCATCCCCCAGGAAGAACTGGATTGTCCCAGTCCCCTCCACCAGACAATAGCACGGTTAAATATAGCAAGCACAATAAAATCTAACCCTGTGACGATCTACAGATGGTAAAAAAGACACCCGAGGAGATTTAAAGCAAAGGGGTGGTACAAAAGGACCCTGTGACACCGGGGGCAGCTGCCTGCTGCTGCCGGAGCAGCGTGGGAACCAGGGAAGGGGGCCGGGGAGCAAAAAGGGCTGGATCCAGGCTCAGAGGGGGTAAAGAAAAAATTGTGTAGGGAGCAAACAATACACAAAGCTGTATCTTTGTACAAGCACTGTGGCCCTTTTGGGATTTTCCCTGGGAAATGCTGAAATGCAATATATAGGGATTCACAGCGCAAGTCCCAAAGGATGCTGGAGGTGCAGAACGGGTGAGGTTGGAAGCAGAGCTGGTGGCTGGAGCTTCCAGCATCTAGTGGAACCAAGAAAGCAGAGATGAAAAACACGGGGGGGTTGGACACGATGTCAGCTTTTCTCACTAAACCAACACGGCAATCAAATAGGTTGCACTGGAAAAGCTTGCGTTTTTTAATTCAAACATCAACCTGTCATCAGGGCGTCGAAATTAAACAAGCCAGTTACTGTCTGGTTGCGTGTACACCCCGAGACAGTCATACTCTTGGCAGGAGCAGGATGCTGCTGGCCTCTGCCTGACGCCACCGCCAGCGCTGACGGCACGAGGTTGCTGTATCACCAAATGGCTTTGGAAATCGAGGGTTTGCTTTAATCGCTCACTTCAGCTGCAGGAACACCTCAACCACGATAGCCTCCAGGGCATAAACAAGCAGTGCTTAGTAATAACTGCTTAGCGCTTCCGTGCTGCTTTTACTTCTTCAAAGCACTTCTAATCGAGTCTTCTCTGCAGACAAGCACCATTTCCAAAGGTTTCCTACTCTGATTTCGTTTGCTGGCTGCACAAGCTAGAAAATCAGGTTGTAACTTTAGTTACACGATGGGTCAAGCAGTCTGGGTAACCCCTGCGGTCGGGTTCCACCAGAGCAGAAGGATCTGGAACATGTCCCATGAGGTCTACACCCTGAGTAAGGAAAAAAAATGGAAGCATTCCTTGGGAAAAAAAGAAAAAGAGCAGGATTCAAGCAGGCACTGGACTGCAATCCCCCAAGTCTTCCCTTGTTTGACAAAAGAGGAACGTGAGAGTGGCAACAGGAGCGATGAGTGTTAGCCGCTGCCTTGCCCAGCACCCTCCCGGCTGAAACTATGAACCAAGTGGCAGTTCACACCAACCACCCAGAGCCAGTGCCCAGACCAGTGGGGCCAGTTAGCAAAGAGTAATGGTACCAGTCAGCTGCATGGTGCTGACTCTTGCCTGTGAAGCAGAGGTTGGGTCTCGGTGCAGCAGATGGGTTGGATCTCCATCCTCAAGACACAAGAGAACAAAACCCCCACATGAACAATACCATTGGTGTGAGCTGCTCGCTACATATGTCTGATGGCAACTGGAGCTATCAGCTTCACGTCAGTAGAAGTTGGTCGTGGTGTGGTTGTTACTAAGGCTATGCACCTACTCTGTGACCACAGACCACTGGGAGCACAGGAGCAGCAGCACGAGCTATCAAAGAAACTACATCTATCTCCTCTCTCCTAAAGCTGGCTTCCAAATGTCCTACCTGATGTAGTTTTCCAAGCCTCTGATCTTTTATTTTGTTTTATTTTGAATAACCTTACGTACTTAGATTATTTTCAGCACTTTAAAAATTGTATCCTGAATTCTTTCAGGATTGGTGCTTTGTTTGAAAAAAACCCAAAACCAAACAATCAAAGTCCTGGTAGATTAGAGCTGACATCTCATCCTTCCACCCACTACTTTCCAAAGATATTCCCTATCTTTCAAATGGGAAATTCCACTGGATCCGGCGGAAGTCTTCTGGTGAGTAGATACTTTTAAAGTCATCTTGTCGATGAACTCAAACACATGCTTTTTAACAAAGGCAGGACTGCTGAAAATATAAAGGAGGTTTTCTTTCTCCTAATCAAATTAATAGAGCCAAACCAAAAAAATTGCAACCCTTATAAATGCACACTAAGCTCCAAATTTTCTTCAAATACTTGAAAAGCAAAATAACTTTCACAAGCATATCAACATAAAGGAGAACACTCCCGTCCAACAAATACAAGGAGCTAGTTTAAAAAAATAATTAGAAAAAAAATACAAGCTACATTTTCTGCCATAGGCTCTGCTCTTCAGGAAAAGACCGCAGAGTATTTAAGCGAACCGTCTGGATTAATGACAGCTGATGTCCTGTATCCCATAGCAGTAGTCATGACCTTCAGGCCCCCCATGACTGACGGGCTGACCCCAATCACTCCAGGGTGCAAGGTAAATGACAACCAAAGAAGAAAAAGAAAGAGAAGAGAAAGAAAACTTGCTGCCGGCTTTGTAGCCAAGCTTCCTAATAAAACCTAATTCAAGCTGTCAGGGTGAAATGAAGAAAGTGTCAACAGGGGTTTTCAGAAAAATATTCCAAATGTTTGGCTCGAAAAGCCAAGAGCTGGGCTCCCTTCCCCCAGCCCAACACCACTACTCAAAAAGGGCTGGAAAATCCAATGTCGAAAGGAATTTTAATAACGTGTCCAGGGGGACCCCCGAGGAAGGACCCAAGGGGACACTTTTCTTCCCTTCCCTGACAAACCCAATCATCTCCGTAATGGTGAAGAGCACAAAAGTCGCGAGGGAAGTGCCAATGGAGGGGTTCGGTGAAACCAGCATCCGTGTGAAATAGGACCATTCTGTCGGCTTTAGAAATCGAGATGTTTAATGGTGACCCACAGGTTAAGAGCCCTGGGAGCCACCAAAGAGAACAACCTGCCACCAGTGAAAGGCTGAGATCAAACGTGGGGTGAGAAACGTCCTGTGCTTCCACGTCAACCACCGAGCTACCGCGACCTCTAGCAGAAGACAGAGAGAAGGTGCCTCTCCAAATTACATCCCTCGCACAAAGGAAGAGAATTAAAACCCTGAAGAGCTTTGTGTAGGCACTGAAACATCTGGCAAGTCCCCAGAACGCTGCCCTAGCTTCACACGAGCACCGGGGCGTTGCCCAGCGTCAGGCCATGGCCCGGGCATGAAGCTGCCAAGGGAGGTGAAACCCCACACACACTCCAACCTCTCACTAGTACGGTGCTGCAAGGGGAAGAAGGATCCCTCCCTTCCAGTAAAAATCTTGTTATTCATTTATATACCTCTACCAAGCTGAAGGCATTATTGGGTGCAAAAAGAAAGCACCAACTCGCAGTTTCTGGTGAATATAGTTCTTTTCCAATCTCACACACATACACACGGGGCAAAACCAGCACCAAGGCACCTTGGGATGGAGAAGGGAGGGTAAACACATGGAGTATTTTGGAGGCTTTAAGAAAAAATACAAAAAATCAAATCAGATTATTTGTATATAAACTCCCACGGGAAAGAAGAAAAACAAAAACCCTAAACCAGCAGCCGAAACTCATTAACACCCAGGGTAAATCAAAACCTCAAGAGTTTTGCTGACAACGCGCTCCTTGAGGGACAGTCCGGGGAGGCCGTGTGGAGGCTGCAGATGTTACATCAGGCACTGACCCGATGACAAGTGGACATCACTATCTTTCTCGAGACAACCACATTCATCCATTTAGCACAAGTGACTCAGAAACATCTTGGAGGAAACAGCCCCACCACTTTTTATACAGCTAGCGTGGTCCTGGGCTATCTTTCCCTACATGACGCAGCTATTTCTGAAGACTTGGCCAGTCCTCTGTACACGAAGGATGCCACCGCTCCAAGGTAACCACCAGCCATCTCCAGCCTGGACAGGGTATATTCCAAGCAGTTGAGCATCATGAAGGGTTAGGAAGAAAACTCATATTTTAAACCTGTTGAGATCTTTCAGTGCAGACAATGTCTCCATATTACAACACACTCATCTCCTACCTCAGATGAAGGTCTTCTGAAAACTTCAGACAGGCGTAGATGAATTCCTTAATCTGATTGTAAACTTTAGGCACAAACTCAGAAAAGGGGAACTTCTTTGGAAACGGTTGCTGTAAAATACAGGAGAGAATTCAAGTTGAAGAGCAGATATTCAACAGGAGTGACGACTGCTTTCCAGCAACATGTTCCAAGCAGTCAAATTAATTCTAGTATTTAGCTAAGTCCAGCAATGAAACAACAAGCCAGCATTTATTGTATATTATATAAACATTTCAGCCAAGTGAAAGACCAGATAATCACTTACAAATGGCACATGGGTGCGTAAGGGATTTGGAGCCTGAAACAGGCTAGAAGGAAACTTGCAGCTCAGAGGGAGCCGGCAGCACAACAGGACCCTCACTCCCCCTCCCAACTCCCTAACTCATATGAAAAAATCCCATTTCAGAACTCCTTGACTTTTTATCTCCCACCAGGCACAAGGTGTTTTGCTTGGTCACCTCCCACAGTTGCTGCTCAAGGTGAGCACTTGCTTACACACCAAAAGCCAAGAGGAAACAGATGTTCTACACCAAATTTTTCCGACCAGCTTTTACTCATAGCGCACACATGGCTGGGAGGTGCAGAGCGTAACAGTAAGAAGCTGGACCCCATGATACAGTTTTGGGGGAAGGACATAGGCTTTCTGAAATCTAAACACTTGACTTGGATCGAAAACCCTCCCAGTTCTAATTAAGTTCACCAGGCTTGGAGCTCGCTGGCTGCCAGATGTGGAGCAGAAGGCCAAGCAGGCTTTTAAGGGACACCGGCTAGGTCAAATTTGGCTACATTTAGGTTTTGCAAGCACACACTTCTACAAAAGCCAAGACATACCACCTCATTGGGCTTTTTTCTTTTAAATATGAGATTAAAACAAATAAAGGTCAATAACACGCTTCATAAAATGGGAACAAAATACCGATGGAAGCAGATATTTCTAGTCTCTTGTCTACTGCAAGCGCTGTTCAGCTGCAATACGACACTGTGATCTGAAAACAATATCAATGAGGTATTGCTATCCACACTTTCTTCATCCACACCAGGAGAAATGCATTACATGGAAAGCATATTTATTCTTTTCCCCTGTTTTGCAGGGAGGGGAGCGGTTTTGTTGTTTATCTGGTTTGGGGTTTTTTTGACTCTCTCATTTGCAGTTCTCAATGCCACTAACAAGGGTGCGGGATTTTCCTGCACCGGTGGACACACCATGCTGCTTTCCCCATTTCTGGATTACCTTTTCGAGTTCTGCATCCTGGAATGGGAACTGTCCAACTATTTTCTTATAAACTTCTTCATTTGTCACTGGGATGGGACTGTAGTTATCTGAATCAAGTATATTTCTAAGAAAAGAAAAGAAAAGAAAAGTTAGAAAGACAGCTCTGTGACGACAGACCAACCACAACTTTGCAGATTTACTGCTGGGTCGGGAAGCTCTTAAGAAGTAGCGCCAGCCTACGATGTGATGCCATGGGCTTAAACTTCTCCCCATGTTTGTGACTGTTGAAATCATCTTTGCTGCAGCTGGACTCTGATCTCTCGCAGCTCCCTGCCTTCAGCCTGCACAAAGCCACAACCAAAGCTTAATGGTGATTTTAATCCAGACTGGAGCTTCAGCAGCAGCCCCGGTAAAGCCCAGTTGAGCTTCAGTCCTGACTACCTCAAGGAAGATGGATGCTGAGCTACCAGGGCACTGACCATCCTCCAGCACCTCTTCCCAATGCCCCATGTTTTTAGACACCTCAGTCCTCCTGGGAGGTGCTGGAGGACCACCACAGAATGAGCTGGTGGCTCCAGAGCACAGCATGGGACCCTGGATAACATACCTTGCCCTGCCTGCGGGCAACTGCTCGGCTCATGGACATGCCTACAGCAGCAGCACAGGGACACAGGGATATGCCACCAATGGCCCGAGACACCCAGGGCTCAGTGCTGGACCAAGGGCACAGTAACACCGCTGCCATAGCAGATTTTTGCATCCTTCCATCTATTGACAGTCAATGTGAGCTCCTTAATAAAACCATAACCTTACCCCTCTGGGACATAAAATGTCTGGTCTACATGGATTTATTGCACAGATCTCACCACACAGAATCCTCACAACTGTATTTAAATTGGCTCTCCCTGGGTCCAAGGAGAGCCCCAGGCTGAAGCTTACTGTTGCCCAAAATTTAAACTTCTAATCTGAAAAGATTTTATTTATGGGCTAAAACTACTCCGCAGGGTACATCTCATGCATTTGCTTAAAGAGCTTCTTACCTGAAAACTCCTGACCATTTCTTCAGCAGGGTTTCACTATACTGGTCTTGGATCTCCAACAGCATGTCAAAGAGCTGGTTCACCGGGAAGCCGTATCCCTGCAGCGGGGTGGGGGAAGAGAGCAACTTCAGGGAAGAAAAAGTCACCAGCAGGCAGCTAAAGATTATTTTCTCAATTTAATAGGGAGCACGTGGGCAAATTCTCCCCTACCACCACCACACAAATGAATGGTGCTGGTGGAGGGGTTTAGGCAGTGATTTATTGAGGTGGGAGGACCAAGGGCTATTAAAGGCTGGGCTGGGTGCAGGCAGGAGGCACAAGAGCTTGGCAAAGTGGCCAAGGCTTGGTCGCTGCCCACAGGCTGGCCACGCCGCACGCAGAGGGAACCAGGCTGTCCATCGCGCCCAATTCATGTACCACAGTGCCAAAAAAGAAGCTGGGTCACTACAGCAAGCCCATATGAGCCATTTCACCCCGCTGACAGACACCATCTGCGAGCAACACAACCGTTGAGCAAGATAAAGAGTGGTCACCAGCAGCCACGTACCTGGAGTGTATCTGCAAAGAGGACAATGAGGTTCTTCAAGTCTAACACCAGGCTCGGGTCTGAGCAGTAGGACTGCAAAGAAGGGGAGAAATTAAAACACGCTTTTAACCGCAGCACACGTGAAAAATATTGCCCTCAGCCCTCCTGCGTTATCACTTGAGTGATAATAAATACATAGGCACGCCGTACAGTCTTATGATCAGCAGCTTTTATCCTACAGCCCATGCCCTAACGCTGCACAGGGCAAGGGAAGGCACACTGATAAGGGTATCTCTTCTCGTAACACACTGCTCTTGAGGCTCTCCATGATGAATAAGGATTTCAGTTGCTGTAGAGATACCTGAAGTGTCTCTAAGATTACCCAGGAGCTGCTGGGGAAGCGAGAGGAGATGAAGCAAATCAGTGTGCTGTCATACCAAGATGACAGCAGCGCCTCTCATTTAATATTTAGTGTGTTGTGTCTGATGGTAATGAAGCATCGCAGCGAGGCATCCCCGAGCCCTGCACGAAGGCTGCATCGCTAAGTGGTTCAGGCTGAGAAAAAACACACTGCATGCCTATATTTCAGCAACATTAATGGTCAGAGCTACAATACAAGTATTTATTGCGGGTCGGGACATTGCTCGAAACCCTGAAGACACAATTCAGCATAGTGACAGCACTGATCGTCCCCCCAGAGCCACCCCACGTCACCCACAGGCTTCGTGCGCTCTCTGGACGCAGCAGACAACCTCCCTATGCTGAAATATGTAAAGTTTCAGACAGAGTCTTACCAAATATAGAACCAGTGATCATAAGCTGGAAAGAGAAACAGATTTAAAGCTCTCTGGAAACTCAAAGAGGAATGACTCCATTAATCAATGTGAAAGACTGGAAGAGACACATTTTCCATTTCACTGTCCAAAAAAGAAAGTCAGAAAGAAAGATAACGCCCTAAAGCTATCAGAAGCGATAAAAGATGCCCCTGTCTGCAGCAAGGAAGAAAACGCAGGGGTAACTTCGGCTGAACGGGAAGAACCAGAACCGCCTCACCAACATGAGAGCCCTCCACCAAGTCTCAGCGGCGATACGGGACGGAGGGCACTGGTCTATACGGGAGCTGCAGGCTGAGCAGCGCTTAGAGGGAACGGTGATGACCACAACGCTAGCGTTGAGAAATCACGCAACATTTCATGATTACTGAAAAAAGCTTCTCCTGGCAGCCACTTCCTGCATGAAGTTTGGCATCACTTAAAACAATTTGTCATGGCAACAAAGCTGGTAAAATTGAAAAACATCGTGTTTGTACCTGGCTTACCGTCACGGCTTCCACCTCACAGAAAACCCCACTCAAAAAGAAAATAAACACAGGCTTACAACCTAGCGGGGTGTACATCGCTGTGTTTATCCCCTTTTGTAACACAGAAGCTTACGTGGAAGGAGGTAGCTTTCCAGCCAACACAACTGCCGCGCCAGACGGAGCCAGAGCACCCCGGGAAGCCTCTGCCCTCCCTCATCCCATCCAGCTCCCAGTCCACCACTGGGATTATCCCCACCTGCACAGGTAAAGCCAAGCAGCTCACCAGCAACACCGCCCGTGGGCAACCACGCTAAGTTAAAGCCACGGGCACCCAAACACAAACCTCAGCATGGTTCGCAGCGAGCAGCGTATTGTGTCTCCGCGCAGAAATTTTAGGGTTTTTACAGCAAAGAGCAACAACATCGTTATCACTTGGGTGCCACCACGTGCACGTTACACCATGTTAGATGCAGCCCTGCAGCGCACGACCCTGCAGCATCCTTGTGCTCTCGGACAGCGCTGCCATCCCTGAGCAGCTGTGATTTAACACTTTTGGCTTCTCCTGGAGAAAACAGCCCAGCAATTTGAAAACGCACTTGTGGAAAGACATTAATGCTTTTCCTTTTAAGGCCAAATGCAATTTTTTTATCCCTTTAACCAACAAGGTTTTCAGAAAACTCCAGTGCTCCCAGCTGAACCAGTACACCAGATCATACCAAACTGGGGAAAAACTGTTATTTTTTGCAATTCGCTTTGGGTTTTTTTGCTCAAGCAGAGAAATACCGAAGCGATAAGCCATTTTTGCAAACTTCTTTCAGTATGAAATAAGAAAAGAAATCCATTCAGTGTCGTTTTACACACCAATGATCTGCAGTTTGATAGCAACCCATTCACTGCCATGAACTTTAAGGGAATATCAAACAGGGTCATACTTCAGTGTGCCAAATAAACACTTTTTTGCCCAGTTTTCTGGGACAAACAGACTCCCTCTGCTGGTGCTTTTCAAAAGTGATCAGCAAAGTATTTTTTCCCCGTTACCAAACCACTATTTTCTTCTTTCCATTCACCCCAACTATTAAGAGTTCGGTACAGGGAAACGCAGTGCATCGAGAGGCAAAAAAGGCTGGAGAAAGCTTTTGGGGAACTAGCAGCGTATCTTCATGTTAATGTTTTAAACAGGGTCATTGGGAAAGAGGCAAAACAAAGAATACTACTGTAAAAGCCAGTATTTCCAGCATGTCAAGTCATACTCAAGCAACAGCTGAGCAACCCAGGGCTTTTACTTACTGAATGTGTTCTTAGTGCTGCAATAGTTTTTGATAACGCCATCTCCCACAGCTCATCAATATAGGCTCTATTTACCAAGCCTTGCGTTGTATGCAAGATGTGATCTTCAACTACAAAAAACCTAAGGGAGAGGAGAAAATGGCACCGTTATCAGAAGTTACAGGTTTCGAGACATCAAGAGCTCTGCAAACACCACATGCAAGGGCTACGCAGCAGCTGCACATCCACAGATCTCCAGAGCAAGCTCAGATTTGCAGTCGTATTTGTATCAAATATAGCCAACGCCAAACACTTTATTCACTGATTTTTAACATCGCAGTATTTTATATGCTGTTTCCTGTATTATAGAAGTGAGCTAAAACACAGTTGCTCCTAGTAATGCCACTCTGTGTATACACAAAGGCAGAATTTCCCCGCTCTTAAGTTCTCCACCCCATTATTTCAACAAGAACCACTGATTAAACTCTGCTCCAGCCAGCAGCAATCACCTTACAATGGGTTAACTGCAGGGAAAAATACTTTTAACTGCAGGGGAAATACTGTCTCGAACCCGGATACACCACACGCTCAGTTCACTCCAATCTCCAGTTATCAAACATGCTGGCCAAAAAGAAACTGGATTTTTCAAGGAGCAAGCATGGCACTGGACATTTTAAATGGCAATGCACAAAATCTCAGCTGTGTTTTGTCAGGGAAATTCAGCCCAGGAACACGGAGCTGTGTGAGAAGGTGAGAGCACACGTTGCATTTGCATTGGTCGCGATTAAGTGTTGAAATTATTATTGTTAGCTGTAGAAATTTCAACATCATCCCCTGCCTTTGCCAGATTAGCAGTCTTAGGTTGCCTCCTCTTAGAGCTTGGGTGGTTTTGGAAGACTCTTGTCAAATCTGAGTGCAATAATAAGAAGCTCATAGAAACAGAGGCCTGAAAATCACCTCCTTTACCAGGAAAATAATCAAAGAATAATTATCAAATACTAAAGAATAATTAAGGCAGAGGGCCTATTCATCTCATTAGTGGGGCAAGTAGATGCACATAGTCCACAGAGATTATTTACCCTCAGATTCCCAGAAATGTGCTTGCTGGTACAAGAGCTGGCAGGTTCCTCCACGCACCCACTAGTGACACAGTGAAGTTCGTGGGTGCTATAAAATACACTCTAAAATGCTTTAAAAGCCCAAACCACCTTTTTTTCCTTTCCCCTCCTGTTTTGGCTCTCTTTAAAGGACCCTCCAAAAGATCAACATTCCCTCCTGCTTCTTTTTGGGCTCCTCAACAACAAAGCGCACACATATTTAGCAAGGATGTATATAAAAAGAATACCTACCCTACAATTTGATTAAAATACTTCCTGTAGCCATCTAAAGTTTCGTGCTGCAACAAAGAAAAAGTGAGCAAAGATTAAAACAAAGGTGGCCAAGAGCAATTGGAAATAAATCAGAGACCACCCACCGGCAACCGCACACCCCGCGAGAACCCTCCGCTCCTTTTTTCGGCAGAGCAAGCATGGGCACTGCAAGCAGGGGACCCACATACCATGTTTGAAGGAGGCTGCAGGACCAATCTGGCTTGTTTTCTTCTCTGCTTCCTGTAGTAACTCTCAAAGGTTTCTCGGGCACCCTGGAAAACAGAAAAGATTAATTCAAGTAATTATAATGGTTGGCATTAACAGATAACTTGCAATACAGAGCGTTTAAGATGTGGATCTCGTATTCCTCCAGCATATCTGTGCAACGCTCTCCTGCAAAATGCAAATCCAAATGTCAGAAAAGAGTTTTACTCATAACACCAAGTCAAAACCCCAGCTGTTCAGGTATAAGAGTATCTGATGAACTCTTCTGTACCCATTTTCCAGTCTCGCTGTGCAGATGTGGCATACAGAAGTGTGCAACCAGCTTCTCTACTGGACCATGATGCAAACAAACATTCCACTTACTTAACTGTAGGGGCAGTGAAACAACCAATGTCTAGTGTTAGCAAAAAGAAACAGGGGACAAACAATGTGAGAAATTCATCCACTGATTCATAGGTGAAAAGCGATGCAAATCCACAAACATTACAGAATTTCAGAAAAAGGTGCTTGTGTGGGTTATAGCAAGTTATGGAACCGGTCTATATAGTTGGGAAAAATAAGATAGAGTTTTGGGCTCATATTCTCCCAACTTTACTGTGGGTCTCAGCCTCCAGAGGAGAGCTGGTTAGTCCTGAAAGCCAAACCCGGCATCGCCACCCACGCCAGGCACTGTGGCGGGGACCTGAACCGCTCTTTTGGGGGCTTCGTCCGTAGGTGGCTTGTTTTACCAAGCCGGGCTACATCTGAGCATCCCCACCCAGGCAACAAACCCATGAGGATCCTCAAATGCCATCGACCTGCTGAAGCGTTCAGATGTCCGCCTACCGCCCCAGTCCCCTAGGCTATGTAAAACCTTGCCGTTTTATCCTGCTTGTTCCTCCCTCCTCCACGCCCGCACTGTTTTATGTCTGAAATTGGATTATAAACACTTCAGAGAAGGGACAAGGTCTTGCTTTGAACTGTTCCAAGCCCCCCCAAAAAAAAAGAAATAAAAAAAAAAATCTCATTTGGAATTCACAAAACAAACAACACACAACAACAAATATCACCTGAGCAAGGCACCAGACATCAATCTTCTCTACTACAAAAAATAAATTCACTAAAAGAAAAACCTGATGTGAATTTAACGATTCTCCAGTTACTACGGCATTATACAACCAGGCTGCCTTAGGATGCCCTCAGCTAAAGGGGTCTTATGAAATGTCTGCAATAACCCCTTGAGGAGCTGTAGCCTGACTTGCTCCTTGTCTCCTACAAGCTGGAGCTCAAGGCTTAAGCAAAAATTCAGCCTTGCTGATGTGCCCAGCAGCTCTCCCACCTAGCACCGCCCTTCCCAACAGTGCTAAAATACATCAAAAAAAACCTTCTTGCAACCATGCACATGCACTGCAAAGATTATGCCTATTTATACCGTTGATTCTGTCTCTGAATTATACTTTTTATCCTAGCCGAATATCAGGGGTGCACAGGATGAGCAGCTCCTGACCCATGCTGGCCACATCCATCCAACCATCAGTGGTGCCAATAGCCTGGCAAGGGGCAAACCTGGGTTGGGTATAAATCCCAGCCTTCCTCCTGCAATCAAGTTAAGCATCAGCTTGAACCTACAAATAATCTGACATTTTAAGAAAGCTTTTTAGAAACAGAAACTACCTGGGAACCAGCAATTCCATGCCATATTCCTTCTCAATGCTCTCAAAAGCTGCTTCCCCCTGGAAAGGGAAGTGTCATGAGCCAGAAATCAGTGATCTACAGGTTAGACCCTGAGAGGGGGGATTATTACCTGCAAGCAGGGAGCTCTGACTTCCCTTCAAGCTTCTCTCCCGGGCCTGGGAGCCAGTGCTTCCCAGGATGCTGGCGTTACCCACCTCCTCTCAGTATTGGCAGTGCCGCAGGAGAACCAAGACAGAATGGGCTGTCCCACTCCCACACCACCACTGATGGGACTGGACTTAAAAGTATTTATTAAATCCTGCCATGCTTCATCTCTCAAAACCTACACAAGTGGCACAAAAGAACCTGATCATTTCCATGTTGACCATGAGTGCAACTCATCTCTGGTAGCATCACTGAGATCTTTTAGTGAAGCTACTCTCTAACCTAGCACAGTCCACTGCTACCAATGAGTCTGCAGTGCAAATTCAAAACCGAAGGTGGTTTTTCCCCGTTTCTTTAATAAATTAACATATGGCATCACCGAGGGCAAGAGCACACCAAGGTTCAGCCACAACCATCAGTACAGCTGACACGGTGGTCAGTCACTCACGCCAGCCACTGCGTTTAGCTTTACGCACCATCACATGAAGTCAGCGAGTCATCAGTTCCCTGTTACTCAGCCTGCATAAGCTGCCACTTCCCCAAGCTACACAGGTGAGATGTTTGTGGTGACCTCGAAGGCTCACTGGAAACTTGGAAAGCAGCTCATCAGGAGTGGGAGGCTGGTCTGAAACCAACCAGCCCTTTTAAGATCAGATTTTGAAGATTTCTGCTCAGACTATGCCACAGCAATTCAGTTCAGCTGAAATCACTTTCTCTCATCCCTCCAACCGAGCTCCAAGAAGAGATGCTCCCTGCTGACCCCACCATCACCATGCATTTCTTCAGGACAGACAGACCAAGAAGCCACCCCCCTTGCAGCTCCGCTCCCAGCACAGCTCTGCCCGTCCTTCCATCGCCCTGCCACACCACAGACCCTATCCCATAGCTGTTCACCTCATTAAAAAAGCTTCTTCATTTGATGTGTCCACTTTCCCACCAGCTTCTCAGGAGCAGCCATGGGATGGTGGAGGTCACCAGGTGCTGGGAGAAACAGTCACCACCAGGTCCCGGGGGACAGGGCAGCGGGAAGCGCGTGTCCTCATGGCCAAGAACCGAAACCCCCGACCCCATCATTCAGCTCCTTCACCAACGGGGACAAACCACACGCCAGGTTCTATCCTTATTTTACTGATGGCTTTGAGGAAGATGAAGCACCTGGACCAACTTCATAATATTGTCTGAAAATTAAACTGTTTTGGATTGCGCTTTCAGAGGGAAAACTATGTTTTCCACAAACACAAGAAGCAGGAGTGATCTGAGCCAGGCTGGAGACGGCGCACAAGGAGTCACTAAACACCTGCCCCTCAGCCTTGGAGGGAAGCCCCTCCAGCCTCACAGGGTGCTCAAGGCTTTGGATGCCAGTCCTCCTCATTCCCACCCAACAGATGGCTTTAACTGTAGTAGAAGAGAAGGAACAGCAAAGACCTTTGAAACCATTCCCCAAAAAAGCAGACCACCTTCACATTTTAACAGCTTCCCTAAAGCTCACAGCCTAGAGACCTGCCGACTTGACCAAAATCATCTCCCCCTCAGTGCACTGCTCCCTGTATTTTCTTTCTTGAGCCTTTTTTGACTGCCCCAAGAATTAGGGACTCTCTCATGAGAGGGTACTCCAACAAAAACTCCTCCCCAAACAATCTCCCTTCACACTATCCACATTTTTCTCGCACACAATTTCATCCTTCTCCCTCAAGTGCATTCCTCCATCACCTCCCTAGGTCTTTTCACTGCTCACATATTACATTCTTCTAAAACTGGGAAGTCACCCCAATTTTGGCATAATTTTTTTTGGCAGTTTTAGCTTAGACCACCCAGCTTCCCACATTTTCCCTATTTAAGACTATTACACCTATCAGGTCTTCAGATAATACCACTCCTCTGTACTCTATTTCTTAATATTGTTCTCCCCTGGGTAAAAAAAACAACAAGCAAAAGGCAAACAAACAAATAAACCACACCAAAAAAGTAGCCAGAATACACCACGAGACCCTGTGTTTTATAGACTCCTCACCTGAAACACCACGCAGTATTTATACTTCGATCCCATTCTCCTCTCACAGCCCCACGCCTGGTGGTTTTTCACATCTAACCAATCCCCTCCTTACCTCCAGTTTACATACACTATTTTGGGACTTAAATGCTGTACACAAGGTATTGTGAGAAGTGATTTTTGAAAGCATCACTAAGCCAACTTGGGCTGTGCGGGCTCAGCCTCACACAGCAGCCAACAGAGGTGCAGGTGGGTATGCCCACATCTGCTTAGGCAGGGAATCGCCTGAATAAAAGATTTGTTCCGGAATATCCCGAGTGGTTCGGCACGGCACAGCACCCAAGCTGAACAACACCTTCATCAACCAACGCTTCGACAAGAATACCAGACTGGAGATGAACTGCATGTCAGCACGTAAGCTCGGAGCAGAGCTGTGTGTGCATGTGCCCTAATCCTGCTCTCCACGTCCCCTCGGTGGGAAACAGCCCCACTTTTTTCTTTCTTTTCCTTCCTCCTAAAAGCAGCTATTTTAATCTGTCAACACACGTTGCACCTGCAAAGTTTTTCAACAAAACCCACGAGGCACACGCTGATCTCAAGCAGCACATGGCAGGTCTGAGAACAAGGACCACTTGGGAAAGACTATGGATGGCGCAGCTCCCAGCCCCTGCCTCTCCTGGGCTTCCAGAGCCACCACCGACCTTCTGCAGAAGCAAGACACTGCTAAGACATATCGTTACAGCATCAGCATCCTTGCTCCCCCTGGGTTTCTTGTGAGCTCAACCCCTAACTTGGGGAAATCACGTACTCATAGTGGGGAGAGGAGAAGGGGGTCCCTCTGCTATTTTCCGTTTTAATGAGAAGAGGTTTCACCCAACTCTCAGTCTCTTTAAGTGAGCAGGAAGAATCCAAAGCTACGCTTCCAAACTACACATTTCTTGTAATCACTGGTCCAGGAAAAACCCTCAATAATGCCTCATATTTTTAAAATTACCGGGCAGAACCTTCCTTCTCAAATTAGCTTCAGAGTTCACAGAGCTGGCAATGACAGGCAGATAATTAAAATTGTAGATGAACACCACATAAGGGAAAACAGAATATAATCACAAGAATGCAAAAACAACAGCTGAAAAAACCCAAAAAAGTTTCATAATTCAGGAGCAGCAGACAGCTGAAAGCAAATTGTGCTGTGAAATACACAGGGAAAGATGTGCTGGAAGTTTTATTCTGCTGTTGTCCTCAGCAAACAGTTAAAATGCCCAGTAAGATGGAACTTCTTGGATTCAGAACACGTAGATGACAGTGTTTTGGATTACTAAATTTCTGCTTAGCTAGAAGCAGAAATGCACCCTGTGCACTTCATGTAACGATAATTTACTAGCTGCATACAACTGGGTAACACGTGCCATCAATAACCCATCGCCCCCCTGGGGTTAGTATTGGCTGAGCCATCTCAAACACCTCGTACTTGCAAGATCGTTAGTCCATCCCCTAAAAATGAGTGGATCTTCTAAGTTCTGACATGAAAATATCATTGCAACGACAGTAAGTAAGATGATGTGCTACAATAATATATGCTGACCACCTTCCTGCCTTGATAAAACCAAATTGCGCTTAGCTTAGTGTATATATGTGGATACTAGTTAATCATGTATGCAGAACCAACAGAAATAGCCCCAATTCACTTGTAACAGCCTAGTTTTAAATCCACCGGAGATCTGGTAGCACCCGATCCACAGACCATGCCATTTGCATCGCTGCAGCTCTGGTTTAAGCGAAGAGTGATGAATTCAGCTGACTTCACTGTGAGCGGGAATCCTAAACCCACCACCCATCTGGATTTATTAATGCATTAGCACTAGCTACTGCATGACCTAGGCTTCTCTTAAATTTATCTCTAGCCTTTCATCCTCCTTTGACTTTGGTCCGCAAAATTTCTCAGGCACATGTTTTGGTAATTCTCCCACCTTCAGGAGAGATTTACACAGCATCTCACCAAAGCACAGCTCCACTCCTATACAGCCCATCTCAAGGGCTTGCACAACTGTTTCCCGAGAAGCAGATCACTATTCACCTGTCTATGAAAGTCTGCCTTCAAATGGCTCCGTCTTCACAGGGTGAACTTACTGAGGAGCTCCTAAAATCCAAAACACTGTACCTAAGTGGATGACCGATGAGCTCCATGGGTACCTGGTTGGTACCCACCCATACCTGGACTAGATTCAGAGGGCTGTGGGTCAACAGGTTCCACATGGAGGCCCACAACAAGGAGAGAATGACAGCAGGGACCTGCCTCGCTTAATGTCTTCATCAAAGACCTGGAAGAGGCAATGGACGTGGTCTCATCCACTTTGCGGATGACCCCAAATTGGGAGAACAGTCAATATGCTCGAAGGCAGGGCCACCATCTAGAGGGGTCTTGGCAGGCTGAAGGAACGGGCCAACGCGAACACGATGAAATTCAGTAAGGACAAATGCCATATATCACATGTGGAAAGGAAGAACCCCTGAACCCCTTGCAACAACACAGTCTGAGGACCACTGCTTTGGGAGCACCTCTGTGGATAAAGACTTGTAAGTTCTGGTAGACAGCAAGCATAACATGAACCAGCAGGGCATCCTCGCAGCAAAAACCAGCCAAAACCATCTGGGGATGTAACCCCAATGCCTACCACGAGGTCACTGAGGAGATGGAGCCAGGACAGTTTCACAGTGGTGCACGGCAGGAGGAGAGACGACGGGTGCAAACGAAACAGAGACATTTTGACCGGTTGTAATGAAAATCTTTTTCACAACGAGAAGAGTCAGGCAGCAGAAAGAGTTCCCCAAAGGTGTTTCACAGTCTCCATCCTTGGAAGCTTTCAAGACCAGACTGGATAAAGCCCTGAGAAACCTGGTTTGATCTCATAGCTGACTTGCTCTGAGACTTGGACTAGAGACCTCCCGAGGTCCCTTCCGACCCAGATGACCCTATCCTGTGAGAAGCACGCTTTACAAACAGCCTACACAGAGTTTTCGAAGCCCCCAGGTATTTCACATGTGGTTTATTTCCCAGCCTGGCCTGCAAATGTCCTGATCACCAGCCATTTCCCATGTGTCACGTTCTGCGAGGAGGAAGGGCCAGAACCGGGGCCAGGAGTCCCATTTCAGGGGGTTAGAGTCACAGTTGAGCCAACTTCAGTCTCATTTCAATGAGAAACAGTATATTCCTTTTCCCCCATGTCACTGAGAAAGACTGCTGTGATGTGTCACCCCTCACCTGGCTGAAACAGCCCCTATAGATAGTGTTTCATTTTCATTTGCCTACAAGTGCCAAACAACGCTTGGCATCGTATCCGTGCCGAAGGGACGCTTGGTCAGACCTGGATCCCACTGCTACTCCCCTCTCGTAACCCCAGAGTTCCGCAGGCATACCCATAACCAGACCCATACGTACAACCCCTGCCCCGACGGCTCAACAGCTCAGAGCAGCGGTTTGGAGGGGACCTACCTTGTCAAAAGCAGCACAGAAGTCTTAAAACCCTGCAAACAACCACTTTGCACCCCAAGATTACCCTAAAAGAGGTAGTTTGTTTTAAGGAGAGATGATTGTCCAGCACTTAAAGAAACCAACAGGAGCTTGTACGCTACTTCGAAACAAGCTGCAAGAAAACGAGCTTAGAAAATAAGTTTAACATGCCCTGAAGATCTCTCCAGGGAACACCAGTAGCCGCTAATGAAACACAAAGAAGTTAGACTGTTAAGTAGATGCTTAATTTTAAAAATGTAAATATTCCCAAATAGATTCACGGAGGCACAGAGGTACGCATGCAGGTGCTCAGCACTGAGCATGTAAGCGCTTTGCTGAATCAGGATCAAAAAGGAGGCTCCTGCTCAGCCCCGTGGAACCACTTGTTGACTGTAAACACCACCTCGATACCGAAAACAAAAAGATAAAGCTAACCAGAAAATTGCGTGGGGGGAAGCGAGAACGGCAGCACGGCAAGCGCCGCTTTTGAGGTGAGCCTCTCCCTCCGAGGTTTGCAGAGCTGTGCACGCTCGCAAGCGGCCGCCTTCATCTCCACGTGTCCTGCACGGCTGAAAGAGCACACGTGAGCAGAGAACGGTCACAGCCCCACCTTGTCCTGGCCAGGAATGTCTCCACCGTCCTGGCTAGACCAATTTTCTGTGTTGCTTTGCTGGCTATCAGGATCTCACTGCTTCCTACAAATAAAAGGGCCATGGGCACACGCATGGAGCCATCTCCTTCCTACCAGCTCAGCCCACCCTAGGCAGGACTGGATCTCTGCTCCACCCAGCCCTGACTCCAACCCGTGCCCCAGACCGAAGATCATAGCCCATTTCTTTTTCAAGTTGTTAAATCCCAAGTTTCAAAGTGAATTTCACATTTCAGCTGCTTCAGGGCTTGTATCCAACAACAGTGCACTGATAGGAACTGCCTGACTTAATGGACTTGTACTCAGGCACTTTTAAAAAAACCAACAAACAAAAAAACCCAACAAACTGAGACCTAGCAAAGTGGAAGAAGACCAAAGAGCATGACCAAAGGCTATCCCAAAGGAAAGGAGTGCTCCAGAGATCACGTAGTACCAAGGTCATGAGCTGGTCAGTTGAAAGAAACTCTAACCGAGAACTAGTGAGAACCACAAGAGCAGCCAGAAGGGTCCGTAGGGGCTCTGGTGCTCCCCTCCCTCCCTCCCTCCCATCGCTGGTTTGGGAAGCTCACTTACAGCAAAGTTTGAAAGCAACAAAAATTCACAAAGCAAAAGCAAGAGAAAGCAAAGCTTGAGGTCTGGGTCCAACGGATACAGTTACTCCCTCCTGCTCCACCAGCTAGCCCGACGCCGCTAGCAGATGCTGGCGCTGCTACCTCGGCCACCTCCACCAGGAGAGATGGAGAAGATGGGAGAGAAATACCCTCCTGATCCCTCCAGGCAGGGCACCGGTAGCCCAGGTCAGCTCCCAGCTAGCCCCAGTCCAGCAAACAAGGAACATACGGGCACCAACGCACCAGAGAATTGGGTTTAAAGCCAATTTTCTATGGGGTGAAGATGCACGTGGCTTTCCTTTAGCTCTGAAGCAAAGTGACACAAGAGCCGCTGCTTGTCCTAGGGAAAACCCGGGGTCCTGCAGCAGGTCCTGGCACAGCTTCTCACGGCTTCCCAACAGCTTGGCCAGGAAATAGTTAACTATAGACAAAAATAGGTAAGATTTCCCACTTCTTCCCCCCCTTCCTCCAAGGTAGACGCCCAACACCTCCTCTCTCACAGGGGCCGGGCTCCTTCCTCCCAGCAAATAAGGCCATTACCCCCCGTCCCACCGCCGGAGCCGGCGGCGCAGCATTGTTCCCCAGCCCTGTCTATAGGAAGCAATATCTATTTTCCATTTAGACGAGGGTAAAGCCTTTAATTTCACCCTCCTGGCTGCAGCTGGAGTTCCCTTTTAACTGCTTGGCCACAGGAGTGAAGACAGTTTTATATGGAAGAAAATGCTGAAAAGGCCACTTTAATATGCTTGCATGTGAAAAGGGGAGAGCTTTTCATACTGCACGGTAATGAGGGTCAGCGGGATATTACACTTCACCATATGGCTAATTTGCACAGCAGGTCAAATGCTCTATTTGCTTTTTAAAGACGGCCCTATAGATTAAGCTGCACTAAAACAAAACACACTAAAAAAAAAATAAAAAATAAAGAAGCGTGAGGAGGAGATGCCCTCTAATGTTCAAGCCCGGCAGCACATCCAGCAAGGCATGCAGGGGGGTTGCTAAAAAAATAAATCAAATCCAACGATGAGCAGGGTAGGGATGAGACAAAACGCAGTGTTTCGGGGGACGCCGCCGCTTCGACATCACCCCCTGCCCGCCACGGGTACCTGCGCAAAGACCATCCCCGCCTACCGAGGGTCTGTGGTGACGAGCGCGATGGCCCTCGTAACCCGTAACCTGTGTTTGTCTTGGCGAGCCCTCGGTGCCGTGGCCCAGGCGTGACCCGCGGAGCCGCTTCCCGTCCCGGGCCGGCAGCTGCCCGCACACCTCCCAGCAAATCTGGTGGGGAAAGATTAGGGAGCCCCACGGCTGGGACGTTTGAAGAGGGTAAACACGCTGATTAACGAGCCTGGCTTTTGTAATCGCCTCCCCCCCACAGCAGAGTGTTAATTTATTAAATACCTTAACAAAGGGCCTTTATTAGTGGCCTTAGCTTGGCCGGCTCCTTTCAGAGCATTGCTAACTACATCTAATAAAGCTTTAATTGACTATTGCTTTTCACAGCCTCTGACCAGGGATGACAAACGGTGGGGCCACGCGAGCGCAAGGAGGAGTTTCCATCCCAAAAGAGCCTGGCAGCTCACAGGGATGCAACGTGCTCAGCTGAACCCGACGGATGAGGAGTCTGGAGATGAGCATCACCTCGCTCCGTCTGGACCAGAAGTCAACTTCTTCCCACATCAGCCCCTTTCATAGACGCTCCAGTTTTCCCAAGAGAAGGAAATCACAATTTGGTGAGAAATGTGAAATTTTTATGGCTTGTGTGACACAGAGGGGAGCAAACCACTCTCTTCTCTGTTTAAGACCAAGGAATTCAGGAACAGAGAACCAAACCGTGGTGCTCACCAGCTTCCCAGCCCATGATCCCACAGTTAGCGGGTCCTGTAGAGGAAAGAAAAAAACCAGCATTTTCCCCTTCCTCTCCAAGGAATCAACACAAAAGCAACTGCAGGAAGGTGGAGACCAGAAGAAGAAAGCCGAATACCTCTTAGCTTTGGCCACAACCAGGGGTTCCCATCTTCTTGCAGTGGGAAGCCACCAACAAAGAGACAGGCAACTGCCACTGGCAACGTGACGAAAAATTGAAGAACTGAAGACTTAAAGGTAAAAAAGAAAGCCCAGAGCAACTCAAATTGCCAGCACAGAATTGCCTCTTCAGCTTGGTGAGAGGCTCGGGTAGCTCACATCTCAAGCTCTCCTCTCAGAGTCACAAGCCAGTTCTGGCGCTGGCTCTGCTCTCAGGATCCTGACCCAGGGCTCACTTGGTTTGTGTCAGACACAGAAGCGGGAATCTGAGTGCTGCACAGCCATCTAAGCCTTCACTGACAATAAATAAGTAGGTATTTCTAATCCTTGTAACTGCAGGGGGTGGAAAGCATGAAAATGAGAATAAAGTGCCTTTCAATTGCTCAGTCTAGGAAAGAAATATTTCTTCAAACGCCACAAGTTCTTTCACCTGTTATACATTGCTACAACCAGGAAAATCAGACATTCCCGGGTTTAAAAAAGCAGTAGCCTCTGTTCTGCAAAGCAGCTAGAAATATTTTAACCTCATTCAAATAAAATTTAAAAAAAAAAATCAGAAAACATAATGTCTTTCAAACCCTTGGCAAGACCGGAGCAGTGAGGTCTTCCACGCAGTCACACAGCAGTGCCCAAGAGCTGTCAGGAGACACTCCCTGTCCTGCCCGCACAGGGCTCAGCCCGTGTTAGAGATAACTAAATAAAATCCGAATTTAACCAGCAGGAACAACCAGCTTTGCTAACACGCGTGCAAATGCTACGTGGCGGCAGAGCAGGCAGAGCCCGGGCACGGCGCCCTGCCTCCTACGCCAGCCAGCACTAGACCTGGTGTTACTGAAAAATAACACAAGAACAGGGCAAACACTTAATCCAGCTTTTCCAGCACAGTTTCTCAGCCTCCAGCAACTCACAGTACAGGGACGCCCTGAGCCACAAGCCAGGTCTTATTATTTAATAGCCCTTGATGGGTTTTTTTCCATAAATTTGCCCAACAGCTTCTTGTGCCCATGTAAACTTCTAGTGTCCATAAGACTTCGTGTCAAAGTTTCAGAGAAAGCAGAGGTTAGAGATCAGAACACACTGTAAGTCTTTAAAAAATAGGGAAATGTATCCAACTGTACCCTGGGCTGCATCAAAAGCAGCGTGGCCAGCAGGTCAAGGGAGGGGGTTCTGCCCCTCTGGTGAGACCCCCCCTGCAGCACTGCCCCCCACCACAACATAAGGCAGCCACGGAGCTGTTGGAGCGGGGCCAGAGGGGACCACGGGGATGGTCAGAGGCTGGAGCAGCTCTGCTGTGGGGACGGGCTGGGAG
>JAVJGI010000001.1:39431341-39454589 GCA_035590275.1 Ibycter americanus
CAGTGCCCAAGGCCAGGCTGGACGGGGCTGGGAGCAGCCTGGGCTGGTGGAAGGGGTCCCTGCCCATGGCAGGGGGTTGGGACCAGGGGATCTTTAAGGTCCCTTCCAATTCAACCCACTCTATGAGTCTATGGTGATGAAAACAGTGCTTATAATTTCATATTCTCTATTAGAAAAATTCAGCTTGCATGACAAAATTGGAAGAAGTGGCTCCTTGTGCTGCTGCGGCTCGGAGGAGCTAAAAGCCACCAAAAACCTGCAACCAAGCCCCAAATCCAGAGGCCATCACGGAACCACACAGGCTATCAACACGCCCAAAGCCTCCCCCACACTGTGGCTAGCCACAGAGAATTGGGGCTCAGGTGCTCTTATCTTCAAAGCGCTCAATGGGCTGGATGGAGCACACAGAAAACGTCTCCTCCTAAAAACTATGGGACAAAGATGGCATCAACAACTCAGCTCCCTCTGCACAACGGACCTCCCTCTCCCACCAATAAAGTTTATTTCTGCAGCCAGCAAAGCCTTTGCAGGGGTCTGTCGGCTGCACAGTGCAGTTCTGGAAGGAATTACACCCACTCAAAACCTCATCCTTTCCCAAACACAAGCAGAGAAGGATCAGATGAAGAACTGATGCTCCATGCTCAAACCCTGCAGTAAGTCCACTGAAGAAGAGAGAACAAATATCTCCATGCACAAAACAGATGGATGCTTTCTTCCAAGTAAAATCACAAGCAGCACGCCTGGTTTCAAGCACACTTATGTTGAGAACCTCCCTTGACAACCCATTTCGCCTTTCCTATAGCAACACAGGTTTCAGGGGGCTTTGCAAGGGGAGAAGGGATAGCAATCGCCTCCTTCAAGGTTATTCCCCCATTAATTCCACCTCTACAAAAGTTAAGGAGGACCTTCCAGGAGAAAAGGCATTTTTCATGTGTATGTTCATCGCTAACTTTGAAAGCAGAAAAGACAGCAGCCAGGGGAGAGGACTGGGAGACCAAGACCTGCCCTCTTCCAAGGCTTGATCAAAGTTTCAAACTAGAAACTTGAGATTTGAAATACAGCGACAGATTCTGTGACCCTGTGGCTTCCTGAGACAAAGCAGTTTGTTGGGCAAGAATGAGGACAGAAGCTCCCCAAGGAAATGCAAAACTCTTTGGCCCACCAAAACAATGCTGATGGGTCAGGTGGAAATGCTCCTCACCCTTATGGCTGCAAGGACCGTGCCCCAACAGGAGGACTCTGCTGACCACAGTCCACCCAGATTCAACGTCCCTTTTATCTAAAATCCTAAAATGTACATACCACTTGACTACATTAATTCTAGCCCTACACAGCTGTGCTCTTATTTAACGTTCACTACATCAAGTCACTCACCACCCAGGCTGAGCTCCTTGCACAGCGCAGGCAAAGGCATCTCAGCTGCAAGGAAAGCATCTGCAAGCACAAGCTAAATACAGGGATTTTAGTGAAAGGTAGGGATTCTCAGGGTAAAGCGAGTTCTCCTAACGTGACAGACAAGTAGCCACAGTAAATCTTGCAAGTGAGCCAAGATGCGAATCCCACTTCAATCACATGTTAATAGTTTTACATGTTAACCAGAAACGTGCTTACTTTTCCATTAAATATTGGTAGGAAAATGTAGTGTATTTGCTACTGCTCAGTCATCGGTTTAGAGCTGCTGGGTTCATTTAGCAAGAGCAAGGGAGTGCGAGGTTTTCAGTCTCTACTATCCAAGCATCATTTGTTTTGTTACTCTGCTTAGCCAGGACTGGGTACCACAGATTTTCCTCAAACTAGACCAAGCAAAAGACTGCTGCCCCAGTCCAACATGTGATTTAACATCACATCATTCTTGTTAAAGAGAGTTGGTTTGCTTGCATAAACACTGAACACATGGCCAACCTTTTAAAACAGTATTTTTGTATTTATCAAATCAATCCTTGATATTAAAAAGAGATATGTTCATCCAGAAGGAATATAAAGAAAGACTCAAATACTTCAAAACATTTCCCTTGGGGGCCTTTGCCGATCTTAAAAATCTTACTTTTTAATAGCTAGAAAGAAGTACTCCTCCAAATCTGGAGTTGCTGTGCCTGACAAATGAAGTGAAGTGCAGAGCACATGGAGCTGTAAAAGGCGAGAAGGACATTAAACTTTTCTGAGATGACAGCTCGAGCTTTCACAGTTCCTCAGAGTTAATGCTGCTGCAAAGGAGTAGAAAGTAACATGCACAAATTAAGATTTGTTGGAGAGTCTAATCTTCTCCCATGATTAATAGTCAAAAGTTTATCTCTGACTGGTAGCAGCGCAACAGAAGATCCAATGCATGTTCATACCCCAAAGACCAGTGACACTGATAAGAAGTCAAACACAAACCATTTTTCCCTATTTTTAATAGCTTTGGTTTTGTTTTCAGATGACAAAATACATCAAGTAACAGTGTACGTTTCTAAAAGTTCTGCCAATGACCAGGACCATACACAAACCCAGCCCTCCGGTCTTCCCGGCATCTAATGGAACATTTCCTGTAACTGCTCCAAGGACAGATATGTAAGAGACCTTCTCCTACCATGAAAAGGCTTTTCTGTATCAACCTGAACCTCATTTCTGCGTTTAGACTTCCCATCACCTGCACATATATCCTGAGCATCTGACCCACCTCCTCACACACTGATCAACCCAATCTTCTCTCCAGTATCCCCACGGACACAAGCTGGTCCACGTTGGGACATAAACCAACTTGAGGCAAGGGCGATGAGTTCGTGGGGTTTTTTTTGCTAAGACTGAATCTTTTAGATGGTGCCACAAGGCACAGAAAGAAAAGCTTGTCCCCTGAGTTGTCCAAGCTGAACTTACTTAGAATTAGTCCCTCACATCCCAGAAGCCGACAGATTCCCGAGCAAAGGGATACAGATTTCAGAACAAGATCCTAAAAAGCATTAGATGTTCTGTTGGCACTTTGCAGCCTTCACATCGCCCATAAAATCAGTCACACAGTATGTATCCACATTGCTTCTCAACCTTAGAAATCTGAAAATACACCCAAAATGTAAGCTGTTTTGCTGTTTCAGATTGACAGCCACCTTGCAGAGCAATTCCACCAAAGCACCACCACTCAGCTGCGAAGCAGAAGAGCACAAGACCCAGCAAGCGTCAGAGCAGGGCTCTCCTTCCATAGAATCATTTACATTAGAAAAGACCTTTAGGATCAGTGAGTCCAACCGCTAACCCAGCACTGCCAAGGCCACCACTGAACCATGCCCCCAAGCACCACAGCTACATGTCTTTTAAATCCCCCCAGGGACAGTGACTCCCCCCCATCCCCAGGCAGCCTGTGCCAGCGCTTGGCCACCCTTTTGGTGAAGACATTTTTCCTAATATCTCATCTAAACCTCCCTGGGTCAGACTTGCACAGGGACACATACATTTATCTCGGCTGCAACTAGCCCTGTCTCTGAAATGTGAATAATAGGTTCTTTACCCCACAGATATAATTTGTAGGTGAGTATTTTCTAGGGGAAACCATAAAAGAATCGTAGTACCTCAAAGTGACACAGGCCTAAGATACACTAATATTAAGAACCTTCTCCCACATACCAGCATCCCCCAAATAAACCTTTACTCTGCAGCACAGGATGCAATGCGTACGTAGGAAGGTCCTTTCAAGCTTTTCTGAGAGCCCCAAGTGAGCTCATATTTTAATAGCTAGAGTGGAAACTTCACACATTTTGCACCGAGCTTTTCTTTCTGTGCAATCCCTCCTCCCGCGGAGCCAAGCCCTTGGGTCTGGAGCACCCAGCCCCACGCCAGCTGACAGGCTCCGAGCTGGAGGAAAGCAATCGCCAAACCCCACACCGGGTAATGCTCTGAAGAAATCACTGCACGCTCAAACAATGGGATATTTGTCAAAGTACAGCTTGATCACCAGCAATCATCTGTTTTTCATAACTACATTTGACCTAAACTGAATTGACTGAACAAGTAGCCTGTGTTTCTCATTCTGGAAAATACGGCGGCGCAGCTCCCTCTCCAACCCCCCCTCTCTTTTTTAAGTCATACTTTTGAAAAGTTACAAAGCGATGATGTAGACAGATATTTCCTCATTATAAACAGCAGCAGCTAAACATTTTCAGGTTGCATTTTTTGGCGATCTCCTCCCGTTCCAGGTGACCTGCAAGGTTAAGCACACGGGGACGTGCCTTTCTCCTCCACTTGCTTTCAATCCACCCTCTCTGCAGAGAAAAGCACAACCCAACACTTCCCAGCGTAAAAACGAGCAGAGATGGTTTCTCACCACGTGCTCTTTTCATAATATATTTAAAATTCATTAAAACTTTATAATGAATGAGCTGCCAGGGAAAAAAATTTATTCAGGACAAGCCCACAGAGTCTTCCATGCGAGGCCACCGTGCATAAAACCTCTGGGAGGCAACTGTCTGCTCGTAGGAGAAAGCTTGCTCTCCAGTCTCGAGGAAGGAAGGAAGCAGCGGAAATCAGTCACAAGCTTTGCAAGGAAGGATGCATCCCCAGCAGCTAATCAGCTCTTGTCAGGGCTCCCATCAATTAAGGAAAAAAAATTTAAAACCCTTCAATTTAAGAAGAGTGCAGAATGAGTCCTTGAGGAAGATGAAGGACAGGTCCAGAGGGAGGCAAAGGAGCCAAGGGAAGAGGAAGGTGGAAGGACAGGAGGCAAAAAGGATTGAGAAGAAAGCAGTCTGCAACCAGTCTCACTCATTTTTCACAGCCTGCTTAATACTGTACAGTTTAAGCCGTATGTCTCCTACCAGAGAGCTAATAATCACTGGCAGGCAGGGGTTGCATTAATTGCAGCCACACAGGGTGGGGGGAAAGCCCTCAAATGGGGATACTGCCATGAGGAGAAGGTGCTGTACTGCCATGATGTGAGTTTAAAGCTCTTCATTCCTCCTCTCCCTGAATCCAAGCACGCACTCGGGAAGGAGCAGGAAAGCACCCATCCCGCACACCACGTTCCAGCACAAAAATGCAGCTCGCTCCTATGGCTGTGCTATAAAATGTTTGGGTTGGAAAATTCTATTTCTGTATTTGCGGTTTTTGTTCTGCCATCGCAGAAGGCAGGGGAATGGTCAGGGAGCAGGGAGAAATAAACATAAGATAAACTAACAAACAGACCTGCTGTTCCAAGCGCTGCCAAGGAGCAGCACATCCAGTATCAGCTACAACCTCTGTATTGGGAACAAGTCATGTCCTAGCAGCCCACTTCCATGTTTGACAGCTGGGGGGGGTTGCCCCTTTTTAAGGCCATGATGGATACAACCCAAATTCAAACAGGCACACGGGATGCTGTACAGCCTACTCCAACCAGAAGCGGACCAGCAGGACCTCCTGTTTGACCAGCTCCCAGCTCTGCCCACCTCAGCCAACGCATATGAAATAATTATGGGTTTATAGAAGACTGTTAAGTCAAGAAGCCAAATGACCAGGCAGTGAAATAGCTCTGTTACACAAAGAGACGTAAGCACAAGGACCAGCACTTGGCTCGTTTGAGCAGAACGAGTTCTCCCCCCTACACATCACCCATGGAGCTCCCTGGGTGAAAGCTGCCCTTGATTCCTCTACTCCCTCAAAATGCAGATGCCAAAACTGGCAGAAGCGACTGACAGACCAGAGGGGCAGGCCACCGTTCAAAGGGACCTGGGCAGGCTGGAGAAGTGGCCCAACAGGGACCTCATGAAGGTCAACAAATGTCAGATCCTGCCCCTACGGAGGAACAGCCCCAGGCACCAGTACATCTGGGGCTGAGCAGCTGGGAAGCAGCTTGGCAGGTAAGGACCTGGGGGTTCTGGTGGACACGAGCCAGCATTGTGCCACTGAAGCGAAGGAGGCCAATAGATTCCTGGGATGTGCTTGGCACAGCGTTGCCAGCAGGTCAAGGGAAGCGATCCTTCCCCTCTGCTCCACGCTGGTGAGACACAGCTGGGTCCAGGTCTGGGCTCCCCAGCACAACAGACAGGCAACACTGGAGCAAGCCCAGTGAAGGGCCACAAAGATATTAAGGGACAGGAGCATGTGGCATATGGCAAGAGACCTGAGACTACCCAGCCTGGAGAAGAGAAAGCTCAGAGGGACCTTCTCACTGTGTACAAGCACCCAGCAGGGGAAGCAGAGAAGGCAAAAACCAGGGTCTTCTCACTGGTGCCCAGTGGCAGGACCAACAAATACAGGGATTTCCACTGAACGCAGAAAAACACCTTTTTACTGTGAGGGTGACCAACCACTGGATCAGGCTGCCCAGAGAAGCTGTGGAGTTTCCACCCCAGCCGGACATGGTCCTGAGCCACCCCACTCGAGCTGACCCTGCTTCTGTGGGCAGCTGGACAAGGCGATCTCCAGAGGTCCCCTCCAACCTCTGCCTGCGATGCTGTGAAGGTGAACACAGCCGTAGCTTCCCTAGAAAGAAGTAACATATATAGGGTGGGCACCGGTACAAGTCAATGTACAAGTTTTAGGGTCTATACACAAAAATACCACGAGGCTTCCTATACAGCAGCAGCTGCAGAAACCATGCTCTGCTATGGCTACATACCCAAGCTATGGCTACAATAAAGAGTTCACTATAAAGTTCCATGCATGTCCTTTGGTTAATGTTTGAAACAATTACAAGAGGGAACAGGAACAACTTTTTAGACTGTGTTATTCCCAAGAAGTTTTTTATCCAGAAGGATTCCAAGGCATTTTGACACCGTACGACATCATGGCTGAGGCAAGACAAGCTGGAGGTAGTAAAGCCAGGAGAAAAGATTTAAAGGCAAGAGACAAATCCTGCTCTCATAACAGCTCTCATGGGTTGTTCAGTGTCTGAGAGTAGATTATTAAGTCTCCGCAAAGCACAGAAACTAGAAGATCATAAGTCACCCAGACCTCCAGGTACCAGCTTCAAATGATAAAAGAGATGAGAAGCCTTTCTCAGAAGCCAAACCTCTCATTCGGAGGGATTCAGGAGAGCAGAGCCAAGGAAAACCTCTCTGAGGGCAACCCTCACCTTCTGAACATGTTGCACATACCTCAGCTTTGGTATACGGCAATTATCAACCCCCTGAATGGGAGCTTTTCTATCACCCTTCATAAAATACGACCCAAGCTGCCTGCTGATCTCTGAGCTGAAGCAATTTTTTGTGTCGGGATGGCAGTCTGCGTGCTTCTCATCTTCCCACTGCCAGACCACGGCTGCCCCGCAGCAAGCGGCTCCCGCACCGCGCTCCTGGAATGCGAAGGCAGCGTTTGTTCATTGTACAACAACTGCCTTGTTTCCACATTTTCCTGAACAAAGGACTGAAATAGGGGGTATATGCGTCATAAGCCCGTCCTGAACATTGCTCGCCCTTTCCTGCGCAAATATTTGTAAACAGATTGAGAATTAATGTCCAGCCAACTCAAGACCCTTCATAAAAATAGGGTTTTATTGAAAACAGGATGGCAATCATTTCCCAGATACAGTGCATATAGACCTTTAAGATGAGAAACAACATACATAGCAGGAAAACAGCAACCGCAGCTGTGCATCAAGCCATTTTCCGAGATGCATAAAACATGGTGGCTTATTATTTTACAGCCCCCTCCTCCCCCACAAACACACTCTCCTCTTTAAAAAATAAAATAAAATAAAATAAAATATGAAGTTTCTGCTCAGCACATGATAATTCCCCCGGGGTTACTTTATGCACAAAATACATAGCTTCACTAACACGCACAGCTCAACAGTCCTTCTGCAGAAGGATCCTCCTAATGCCTCTTTTTCTAGCAGTCTTAAAAGAGTCCATATCTTACACATACTCTGTCGAGGACCAGTTACGAAGGCCAGGGTTACCAAAATACTCAATAGCACGAGGTAAGGCAGGGACAGTATATTCTCACAGCTTTGCTACCATACGTATCTTACTGCTCTTGCTTTTCAGTGATCTGCACGCACGGAGCGCGGAGGCAATGCCGCTACGGGCAGCCCACAGGACAGACCCATCACTTCTAGGAGGGGTTCCTCGTATTCTGCTCTCCCTCCAGTTTTGGGGATAGCCAAGAAAATCTGGAACTGATCCACCAGGGTCACATTTAGGTCTAGTGTTAAGTTGCAGTACCTTTCACACGTCACTACGAGCTGGCACGGAGAGTGCCATTTATTTATTTTTAGGAACAAAAATAAATCCTAAATACTGACTATCAGCATTAGCCCAGTGGAACAGTGTCACTTGTGATCCAGCTGCAATAAAAAAGGGCTTTAAAAGTGTTATGCGAGAGAGCAGCTGTAGAGATACTGGTGTACTACACACTGAAGCAAGGCCAGCAGTGGCCACCAAGGTAACTGATGGAGCTGGAGCACACAACATACGAGGGAAGGTGAGGAAGAAGAAGGGTGAGGAAGCACATCTAATTCAGGATCTACAGGGTAGCTAGAGCCAGGCTTCCCTTGGAAATGCACAGCAAAAGGAGTGGCAAGAGACAAAACGCAAAGAAATAAATTCAAATTAATTTAACGGGGGAAAAAAAATACAGTAAGGGTGGTCAAACACTGGGACAGGGACCCAGAGAGGCTGGGCAGTCTCTACCCTTGGAGATCCTCAAAACTTAGCTGGATGTGGCTCTGAGATCCTAGATATAAATTCCAATTCAGCTCTGAGTGGAGGGTTGGACCAAAGTCCTCCGTGAGTCTCTTCCAGTCTAAATGATTATGAGTCTATAACCAGAGGATGAGAAAAGAGTGGGAATGCTTGATAAAGATTTCCCTTTTTGTTAAGCTGGGTTTTACCTTAGAAAACTCAATGCTCTTCAGGGAAATTCTTTGCAAATCAGCATCCTTCCGTCTCTATCACTTGTTGTTTTTGAGATATCACCGCTTCTGGACACCACCACAAAGTTCTCTGGGATAGCTGAGGCATTTTCCAAACATTCCTGGGACCCTCCTGAGCCCCACCGCCCGGAAGCAGAGCAAAGCTTAGGAAAAGCCTTCCCACACTTACACAATACAAACAGTGATGTTGGTCTTCAGCGTCCCCCAGATGACCGGCATTCTGTACCACTCCAGGTTAACATCTCATAACAAAATCAATCCTGATCTTAAGAGCTCCCTTGAGCAAAAGGCCCTGAAGTAGTTAAAAAAAATACACACTCCCAATAAGTGGGAAAAGGCAAATGTTACAATAATGGCTGCAAAGATGATCTGAGCTACACTCACTTCGGTCCCTGAGGATGTCATAAGCTGAGTCCTCCTGGGACACATTTCCAGGAATGTGGAAGAGAAGGGGACTGGGGACAACCAGCACATATTTAACAGGGAGAAGCCATCCCGATGATCCAACTGCCTTCTACGACAGCATGACAGGATTTATGCAGGAAGGGAAAGCAGTGGGTGCCACTGACTTCAGCAAGGCTTTTGACATGCTTTTCCATAATACTCCTGTACCTAAATTCAGATGTCTCAGTCTGGATGAGTGATGAGCTGGATGGGTAAATAATTAGTGGGGTGGTCAGGTTCAGAGGACCGTGATTAACGAGTTGTACTCTACACAGGAGCTGGAAGCAAGGGGGGGAACCACAAGGATCTGTGCCGGGACCTGGCCTACTTAACATCTTTATTGGTGACTTGGAGGAAGCAAGAGAGCATGCTCTCCTGCGCTGGGAGAGGACACCAAACTGGGGGGAACAGTCCATACACTCCAGAGCAGAGCCACCATCCGGAGGGTCTCAACACGCTGGAGGAATGGGCTGACAGGAACCTGATGAAAATAAGTAAGGAGAAATGCCAAGTCCTGCACCTGGGAAGGAAGAGCCTCTTGCAACAACACAGACTGGGTACTGACTGCCTGGGGAGCAGCTCTGTGGATAAGGACCAAGAGCCTTGGCAGACAGCACGCTGAACACGGGCCAGCCGTCTGCCCTGGCAGCAGAGGCGGCCAACAGCCTCCTGGGCTGTATTGAAAGGAGCAAAGCCAGTAGATTGAGGGAAGCGATTATCCCCCTCTACGCAGCACTCGTTAAGGCTGTATCTGCACCCCGCATCCAGTTTTGGGCCTCCCAAATACAGGAAAGACACCGATAAACTGGAGCGAGTTCACTGGAGGCCACCAAGATGGTTGGGGCTGGAGCACTTGCCCCACAGGGGAGGTTAATGGAGCTTGTTCAGTCTGGAGGAGTGACTGCTTCAGGGGGACATAACAACCACCTCCAATACCTACAGGTAGGGCACGGAGCAGAACAGGTTGCCCTGAGAGGTTTTGCAGTGTTGGTCCTTGGAGGTTTTCAAGACCAGGGTGGATAAAGCCCTGAGCGACCTGGTCTGATCTCCAAGCTGCCCCTACTTTCAGCGAGAGGTTGCACCAGAGACCTCCTGGGGTCCCATCCATCCGGAACAAGTCGATGAAATCAGATGAACAGAAGCAATATATTTCCCCTGGCCAGGACTAACAGAGTTAGTCACTAAGAGTAGAATGGGATTGGGTGAATCAGGATGAAATCAGCATTAAATGTAAAGTATCAGCATGTTTTCAGGGACTGCGTGGAGCTTTGTGAAGCCCTGGGAAAGCACGGCTGCCGATCCTAACCTCAGGTGACAAGAAGTCTGCATCCGGGCTATTGTAGTAAACCTCTTTTTTTTTTTTTTTTTTGCGTCCCCCCTCTAACATGTCTGTTTTCCAAGCTGAATATTTTAAGAATCAAGACTGCCTGTGATCATATCTAGCCAGCTTAGAATGAACACTGATTTCTTTGCTGCTTCTTTGATCGAAGCCAAGTGGTTTTCTCATGGGTAATAAGGTCACAGGGTTAAAAGAGCAATATGACAATTACAAAAGTTAAATCTATTGCCACTACAGACAGACACACTACCCAGGGTCCATTAGCACGTAGTACAGAATGGTTATCACAGGTCACTGACACCAGTTCACTCTAATGGCTTTTCCTGTGTCCTTATCAATCCAGTGCACAAAGTGTCTCACCCTCAGCCTTTCCCTATGATCTCAGTGCTGTGTTTATAGCTATCTAACTCCACCAGGCACCAGTGGGTCAGCCAAGTCAGCAGACAGTGAGATATGCCAGGACACAACGATGGGACAATCTGCAAAGTGTCTGAGATGAACAAGGAGTTACCAGAGACTTCGAGAAGGAAATTTTTTCCACTGCCCCCCCACCCACCTCCCACCCCGCCCCCATAAAAAAAAAAAAAAGTTTTAAAGTTCCCAAGGACACCGAGGGAAAAACTTTACAACACTGATCTCAAAAATAGAAGTAAACCACAGACTTTCCATGGTAGGGTTTGTGTTTCAGTATCAAATAAAAGAAACAACTAGTGTTACAAAGAGAAAAAAGAGACGTTTTCATATGAAAGAGAGGGTTGGGTAGCTCTTATTATTTGAATTGTGGTTCCTATAAGAGGCTTTCTCATCCCTTGAAAGAAGAACTTCAATTGTTTTTCCCCGTTACCAAAGAACAAACATTTTGGTGGGGATGCTGGAGCCCCCCCCGGAGAGGTGGGAAGCGGGCAGGAACAACCGGCTGCGTCACTGCCACCAGGGGCAAGCAGATGAGCAACCAGCCTGCCAATTTATTAGCCCACAAAGGCAGAAAAAGGAGGATTAATGCAGGCAGCACAATCACTAGCACACTTCTAAGAGAAATAAAAAACATACAATTATTTAAGCGGAGGGCTGGGAGGAGACCAACGATCCGCCGCCGGATTTGCAGCATCTCCCACTTCAAATGAAATCTGCTTGGCTTGGAGATCCAAACTGGTGTCTCCCATCCTCAGCCAAACAGTTCCCCTTGAGTCCCTGAGCCCATGAAGCCCCGCGCAGCTTCTGTGACCAAAACACAGCAATTCCACCGATAAGCAAAAACAAATGCATGTTTCTCCCCCCAAGGCCGCAGGCTCCACACAACTAAGAGATATAAAACATATTCTTCACTGATACAGGTGAGGAAAAATGTACCAAGCGGATACAGTTTACACACAATGCTTGCATTTTAATACAGGAATTTAAAGACATTTCTACACTGATTATTTTTAGTGAAGTGGATGGGGGTTTTAAATTGTTTGTTTTACATTTTTTTACCTTTCTTAACGTATTTTGTGCATCAAAGCAGCTTTAGGGTTACAGAGGCTTGGGGTAGAAGCAATGCAGCAGATAAAAACGTCAATGGCGAGATACGACAAATTTATAGTAAATAGCTGTCAACTGCTATTTATCTAAATTATCCAGCTCTGGGATTCTCCAGAAATACTTCATCAACTAGTAGGCAGCTACAGTTTTAAGCCTGTATTTACATCAGAATCTGCTCTCTTTTTCTTTTTTTTTTTTTGGACACTTGTTCTTTACCCTAAAATGACCCCTTTGTAGCTCAGATCAAAGAGCTGGGAGTGTCAATACCAGTGTCTTCATGAACATGTTAAGAACCTCAAAGTAATTGGTAACCAATTAGCATAAAGCTAAAAAAACCCACCTAGTTAAGGCAAACCCGAAATGAGTACTAACAGGCAACAGCACTGGCTGAAGCAGGAGCTTAAGCGACTTAAATCACCGTCAGCTGCCTATGAGACAACTTCTTGGGAGCACCCTCTGTGCAAACCACTCTGACTTTTTTTGGTTTGTTGTTTTGGGTTTTTTTAATTCCTTTCTAGTCTCCGTTCACTCTTTGCTTTCTGCCTTGCTACAGCTTACGGGAAACATGAAACAAAAACTGCTTTTCATTTTCTGTTATGTAAAGCAAAGCAATTCCATGTCTTGGCCTTGAAATACAAGGCACCCAACAGCTGTTCAGATGCTCCAGCAGATAAACCATCTGGCCCAAACCTCACCTTTCCTAATTTATTTTGGATATCGATCAAAGCAACCAGAGCATTACATAGACTTTGGTCAAAGACAACATAAAAGATAAAAACGTCAATGGCAAAATCACTTCACTGAAATAGTCTTGTTTCTTCTTTATATAATAATATTACCATTTTCAACAAACTTCTCTATTAACTCAAGGAAAAGATATACCTCATACCAACAGCCTAGCAGGCTAACCACGCTGCAGATGAATGTCCTTAAATAGCACATCGCTGCTGAACAGAAACCAAGCGGGGTTTAGCATTTACCATCAGCTAAAACTAGACACGGCCGTTGGCCAACCGACCAAGGAGACCAGGACAGGTCTCCTTGGACTCACGTCACCTGGCTCCACACCTTAACCCTTTCACATGATGCTCCTGCCACCTGAAGAACTACCATATCCATGGTTCCAGCTAGCCTCTTCTCAATTTTCCTAGGAAAAGGACAGTATACATTTGTCTAATGCTACCAGGATTTCCACCAAGACACCGAGGCTGTTCAGTGGTTACCGATTCGTACGGACTTAAAACAAAACCTGTCACCTGAAAAGCCTTTTCCCATGCAATTCAGGGGATATTTGCTGCGTGCAGAAACCACAGGCAGGGCAAGGACTTGTTGTCCGAGGCACTGTTTAGAGACATAAACCCAAATCCTGAAATCAAAGGGTTATTTGAGCAGAGAAGAGCTATCCCTATGTGCAGCTCCCAGTATAATACACAAATACTCTCCTGTGATGTTTTGCTTGATATCTGCAGATATTCAAAGCCTCCCCTACGCCCATTTCTTCCTCAAGACACTGTCAGCCGGCCCGTTTCTCACAAGAAAAGGAATCGCCGATGAATAGTCCCATAAAGCATCCCACCAGGGCCTGTCCTCCCGGAGCCACCACCACGCCAAGGTCCAACTCTCAATTAACCCCCGCCTGACCTTCCTTCACTTTCTTTCCCCCTCCTCTGCCCTTCCTGAGAAAGTTCAGCGTTTCCTGGAAAAGTCTCCTTGCCTGTTTGATATTGTACTTCGCCTTGGTTGCTGAAGGAAGGATTTACAGGTGCCTGGCCCCCTCTGTAAGACCATGACCGAAGGCTGACCTCCCGTTACAATATGTGAACTTCTGCCCTGCTGATAAGGCTGGCAGATATGAGTAGGATTTTTCAAATAATCCTTTGGGAATTTATAAGCAGCACAGCCATAAAACCGAGGTGACTGGAAGGTCGATTTCACTAAAAATAATAAATATCTCAATGTTTATTCAACGTGGGCCTTTTTAACTGCAGGCCAAGCATTTAGATAACGCTATTGTAAATGACAAATATTAGGATTTTTTGGTAACTATTACATTATGATCCTTCCGTCTGACACTGATGTGGCCATTTCCTTCGATGCTTGCTGGATCTCTGACATTGTTCAGCCCAAGTTGGGCCTAGAAAGCCAGGGCAGGATTCAATCACAGGTCAGGAAAAGGGCAATTTTCTTTTCAGGAGCCTTTACTACGGCTGGTTACCTTTTTCTCTTGCTCCCATCTCACCAACACACCTTCTTTAGAGCTCTGCTGTATATTATTTCTTCCTCATTACGAGGGCTTTTGGCTGAAACAGAGAAGGAGTAGGGGGAGAAGGACCGAATAAGCTGAGCTCAGGCTGGGGACAGAGGATGCTCACCCCTGCAGTGGGTTTAACCTCCCCGCCACCGAGCCCCTGCACTGTCCCCAGCTCCAGCAGAAGGCAATCCCCTCCAGATCCACCACGGAGCGCCGGCCACGAGACCTGGCTTCTAGCAGCAGCATTTCCCTAAGACGCTCCCGGAGGACCAATTGCTATTTCAGATTAAAAAGTAAAGCAACAAGACAACAACAAAGCCCCAATAAAGAAACGAGACCATTTCAAATGTGCAAAACTGTTGTATCCACCGGCAAAAGCTCTTCATCCTCTTCATAACAGCTTTAAGTATAAATACGCAATTAAATAAATACCCCTGCATTAAACAAATGCACGTAAGCTACACAAATAGGATTCCTAATCCTGTTTTCATTACACATATTCTTCACTGAAGTTTCTCCAAATAAAGTGACACTTTGAAATCCACAAAGTGTTTCAGACCAGTTGTAATCTTCAATTAGCACACTCCCTGAACCGGGCTCCCAACACCAGGTTTGAGGAGGAGGTTTTTGTCCAAGATAAACAGAGTAACACATTTTGGGTAGGTTAACTTTTTCATTCCAATAAAATATCATGGCAATGTAGCCAAATTACATAATTATTAACAGATGAGGGCACAAAAAGATTTTATATAAATGTTTTTTATGACAATTCTTTTCCTTTCGCAAACTCATTTGTATGTATTGCTGGAGAAACTGGCTTTAGAAGTGCCTTAAAAACAATTCTCTCTCAAGCCTGGCTCCACCGTGGCAAGGGAGGAAAGCTGCGAACAGAGTGCTCCTTTCATCTGCTGCCTGGGCTTCAGATTGCTCAACCGCAGGAGAAGAGCCCTCTGCAAGCTGCCTCCCTCCAAAGGACGTTGAAGAACGGCTGCAAACAACACAGGTTCTTTGGGCCCGCAGATGCAAGGCTCGTACGCTGCTGGAGGCAACTTAGAAATTAGAAAGTTGAAGGGCAAGCTACAAAGGGCATCTTATCCACCCTCGTTATAAATAAATAAGTAAAAAAATCAATGCCTTACGTACTCATACTGCCTAGGAGAAAACACAGCTCATCTAGCAGCCTGCATCCGCAGGGAGGGGAGCTCTTCTGAGAAGTTCTCAAGAACACGACACTGCTCAGAGTAACACTTTTCAGTCAATAACCACACACCGACACAGAACAGTGTCGGTTTGGCTGCATGTTTCAGTGCACGCAAAGCCTATCGGGAAGCTGGGAGTGACAAAGTCAAATGGTGGATTTGGTGGGACGGCAGCAGACCTGCTCCTGCCAAACAACATTTGAAGAGCGGCAAAGTTCTAAGCGCAGCAAACAATACCTTTAAAAACAACTGCTCCCCCACAACTCCTCCATTTGTGCCGAATAATGAAGCTACTGTGGTCAAAGAAGAATTCTTGGAGGAAAACTGTATGACCAAGAAATACGTATATTATAAACCCAGGGTCTGCAAATAGTTGCAGAAAATATCCCTTTATATTTCTGTGGCCTGCATGAAGTAGCTGTGTGGTTTTTACCCAAATCCATCCATCACTGGCCTATTTTCTACCGCAGGTAATGCACTTCCAACCTAGGTGAACATTAATAAACGTTTTGCAACCACCTCCTTCCAGCAACGGCGATGGAAGAAGCAGCAACACATTGTTGTCTTTAAAACACAGTCCAGTGTCAGCACTGGTCTCATGGGTGGCACACTCACCAGGACAGAGTATATGTGCAGGCATCGGTACACCGGTGAGAAGTCCACCAAGTCCTGGGCCCCAGGCACCTAAAAGACAGCAGGAGATCAGTGTGAAATATACACAAGACATCTAGGCAAGTGCAACTCTTAAAATACCACATATAGGTAAGTGCAACTCCAATGCATGCAGGCTCAACAGAGTGACACCAGGATTTCAGGTATGTAATAATTAGATTGAGACTTGATATCTATCTACCTATATCTGAATTATAGGATGTATTTAATATATCCTGTATTTAAAATTTTTAAAGATTCTCAAAGTAGGAAAATTTCATTTAATATTGGTCTCGCTCCATTTACACTCCCCTAGGAAATCACATTGTAGCACTTGGCCCTCTGTTAGCCAGCTCAGCAGAGATTTAATTTTGACCATAGGCTTAAATACAAGTTCAAGCATCCTGGCCCAAGCTATTGCAATTTATGCAATGTGGGGGGCGTGGGGACCTTATTCTCTAGATTTCTGATTTGATTTCTTTAAAAGCACGAATTCCTTTTTTTTTTTTTCCTCCTTAAAAAACACGCGCCACACAGACTCCACCACCTTTCAACAACACAGTGAGTCTTGAAAAGGGACAAGGAAACGCATTTCTGAAGGGTGGGATGGAGGGAGGGAGGGCGAGAGGAAAGATCAGAGGAGAAATTTGCATACAAGAAGCTTGTGTCCTTTGGATATGTTAAAGCCAGCAGAGTATTAAGCTTGTTGGCCAAGGCATAAAGCTAAGCAACCACCCTTCTCCCCCAAAATCCAGAGAGGAGGGGAGTGTTCTGTTGACATGTGGTGGAAAAAAGGGGAGAAAGATGAAAGGGACCAATGGACAGGCCTGGGAAACATGTTTATTTGATATATTTTTAATTACACTTAAGAGGCATTTCTGCTAAAAAAGAGGTAGGATGAAGAGGGAAGTTTCTAGCTGGATGAGGGTATGAAAGCCTCAACCAACCGTTCCCAAAGCGCCTGGGGTGAGTGGTCCTCCTCGTCTAAAGCAATGGCTTCAAGCAGGGGCGTGCAGAAATTATGGGCTGGAAAGGGAATATGGGAGGTTTTGCTATTTCAAAAAACTAAATAGCCTCCTGTGTAATGCAGAACTGGAGCTGTTAAAGGATCTCCTCCATGCAGAGAAACTCAGTCCTCAGCCCTGCACAGGTTCTTGGTTAGAGCCGAAGCAACGGCAGAACTATGGTGACAGAGCTAGCAGCAACGCATGGCGTGGGAGCATCCCATCCCGCACCGACAGCATCGCTCGAGGCCCCCAAAACCTTGACAGTCTCAACCTGACGGTGCAGGGAGGGCAAGCAGCCAGCTCATTGGGAACAGGTGGAAAGGAGTATTACTGGGGTATGGCACAAGCCGGCTCATCCATCCTGTGGGGCTTTGCTTCTCGCCCTTGCAGCAAGCACTCCAACATGCCATCCGAGTGGCTCTTAAAGACGGGCAAGGCTGGCTCACCGGGAAGGAGGAAGGCTTCCAAGCAAGATACGGGGCTGGAATCGCCCATGTGACCCTTTCCATGTCAAACCTGGCTGTTCAACATGCCCCAGCAGAAGGGTTACAGCTTAACCAAGGGCAAGCAGCTGTGAAACAGAGCTCACCAGTCGCACTAACATTCCTGCTTTTAGCTTTTATAAGACTGTATTTGACAACTGCAAACACTGGGCAGCACTTTTATTGTGTTAATGCCAATTTTATCATGCCTTCTTGGTCATTTATTTTCCATTTGCAGCCTCCCAGGCTTTCTGTGCTCCTTAAATAGCTCCCAAACCCATATTTCAGCTGGTTTGTGGACTCTTTGGGATACAGATTTTGCCTTGCTGTAGTCCTCCAGTATTAAGCGCAATTGGTCTCCAGTTGGTGAAACAGCAAAATGCTTCTGGCTCAGAAATCCCCGATTGTGAAACTGCTGGAGATCACTAAAGCAGACAGAGAAGTATCGGTACTTGCTCGACCCAGCCATCCTCCGGCGACCACCATCAGCGTGGGGAAGCTGGACTGCACGGACCTGAGTCCACCCTGTGTTTTTCTAAGGGAGGAGAAATCTGTCATCCCTTCACAACATCATCAAAGCAGGCGATGTTTTCCTATGAATTTGAATTCAGGATCAAACGGTTTTGCTCCTCTTGGATTTGGGGCACTAGTTGAACATGGTCCATGGAGAAATATTTCTGATAAAGATTTGTGAAATCAGGACATTGCCAAAAACGGAGTTTACTCCCCCAGAGAAATTCTTTCAAAGCAGACTGCAACATTTTCACAGTCTCTGATCTTCTGTAAAAACTTTTAAGCCCACACACACACTCACAAAAAAAGATGCTGGACTATCCTGCAGAATTAACATCTCTGAGACATTAACAGCTTTAAAATTGTTAATCTGGGTAGAACACTATCAGATGTGGAAGCGCAGTTCCTGGACCACAAGAAAGCTTTCTGCAAACTGAAAGACAGGCACTCAAAAACTGTGCTAGGATTTTATGCAGGGTATAAACCTACAATATATTTCAAGGAAAAAACCTGACCACCTCTTCCACACACAGCCATAGCCCTACAACAGAAGATACAATAATCCTGTCATCTGAAATCCTTCCAGACTAACCAATCCAGGCCTCTGAATATACACAATACATGAAGTTATCTCTGTGGCTAGTTTAACACATTGCACAATTTAAACATATCTAATGTTTACATATTCAGATATTTATCTAATATGTAGATATTTAGACATACCTAAAAATTCAGGCTTAGCACATCCCCTTTAGGAGGGACTTCATTTTCTTAGCCAAAGCTGCACTACCAGTGTTCAAAAAAATAAATAAATCTTTGATTTCTGAACCTCCATGATGAAATGTGAACTAGAGCCGCCTCAACAACAGGACTGATTACTCCCCTGACATCTCCCCTTCAGCCTGATCTTTTTTTTTTTTTCCTTTTGATTTGCAGAACAAAGAATTTATTCATCTTGTCCAAAATTTTCCCAGTCAAACCTCATTTCCAAATCCTGCACCCGGCACGTTCCTGGTGCTGGGAGCTGAGGCAGACCTGTCAGTCTCTGTAAACAGCCAAATACTCTCTTTTTGCAAGAACATTGTCAGTTGGGTTAAACACTGACTGTAGCAAATTTAACCCATGGAAGCCAAGTTTCCAATGGAAACGTTCAACTGTAGCTGCCACCAACACAAGGCTGGCCCAGAGTTAAGGGATGCTCTGGTCTGGCTTTAGATAATTTGTGATAGAATGGCCTGAATCTCTGATCCTTGTTATTTTTTGATGTAAAGACATGCCACAAACACAGATACATTCACACCTCTTCCAGTGAGCGGGCAGAAAACCCTCCAGGCTTAAACACCAGGAGTTCAAGAGAGGTGTTTTATGAACCACCTCACGGGCCCATTGATTGGCATCCATGGATGAGCTGGCACAGAGGACCACAAGCACACACAACACTGCACCCATAAAGGCTCAGGTCCCACGGAGGATGCTGAGCATGCTGGGTCTCTTCCCGTGATGCACACATTGCAGAAAGCATCCGTTCACGTTGCAGAGTAAAAACTCTACTGCTGAAGGTAACATTGGTTCTTCACTGCACCCAGCTCGGGGGTCCTCAGCACAGGATAGACATGGACCTGTTGGAGCGAGTTCGGAGGCGGCCACGGGGATGGTCAGAGGCTGGAGCAGCTCTGCTGTGGGGACAGGCTGGGAGAGGTGGGGTGGTTCAGCACAGAGAAGGCTGCGGGGAGACCTTATTGTGGCCTTTCAGTACTTTAAAGGAGGCTTGTAAGAAGATGAGGACAGACTTTAGTAGGGTCTGGAGTAATAGGACAACAGAGAATGGTTTTAAACTAAAAAAGGGCAGATTCAGACTAGATATAAGGAAGAACTTTTTTACAATGAGGGTGGTGAGGCACTGGCACAGGTTGCCCAGAGAGGTGGGAGATGCCCCATCCCTGGAAACATTCAAGGCCAGGCTGGACGGGGCTCTGAGCAACCTGATCTGGTTGCAGATGTCCCTGCCCATGGCAGGGGGTTGGACTAGATGGCCTTTAAAGGTCCCTTCCAACCCAAACCACTCCATGATTAAACAAATCACACCTAATCTCTTTGGGTACCAGCAGCCGGGAAGCACTTTAGCCCATGCTGAAGGGAGGTACAGAACAAACTCTGCTGTAGATTTGCTACATCTTGTGTGGTCTCAGTATCCTTTGACTGCCCCACTGTGTCCCACGGCTTAACCTTAGGGGAAAAAAATGAATGTATTCCTACGGTCAAGAGGATGCTCAGGATACTGTAATATTGTAAGTGGCCAGATGGTTCTGCAGACTAACTGATCTCAGTCTGGCTCATGTTATAGACAACAGGCAGACAGCTTTGTCTGGAAATAGAGAGGTTTGCCTCAGTGTCCAAAATATAGCTTGCATAATTACTAGTGGAAGCAAACAAAAGGTGAAGGCTGATGGCATCTAACAAAGCCATTCATCAGGGAAAGCCAAGAGAGGTCCCTGGGGTCCCTGCTCCAGCTCCCAAAACTTTGTAACAGAGATCTATTACACTCACTTAAAGAATTACAACTTATTCCTACAGCCAGGTCAACCTGAAGGAACGCCAGAAGCATGATGAATTTTGGCTACACCTCACACCTGCTGATGTCGAGTGCCAAACTCGTTCTCCAAATAGAAAACTGTCTGGAATTTTTTTATTTATTCTTCATAGACAGTTGAGTGGCTGTTTTTCTGAAGCGTGATGGTCTTCCTTAGAACTTCCCCTCTCTCACAAAGGAGCACCAGGGAGCCCAATTCAACCCAACCACTTCACAGACACCTGACCAGTCTTTTCTGGGGACAAAAAGAAACAAGGCACAAGACAAGCGAGTTTGTCCTGTGGTATTCAACAAGATCGCAAAAGAAAAGTCACTGAAAATGAGAAGAATCTGGATGAGCTTTGTAGTTTTCTGGATGCTTTTTACTACAAAGGAAACAGCTGGCACAAACATAACAGACTGTGAAGCTACTCGCTGTGAAATGCAAATTCTCCTTCTGCAACTTGACATTCATAAAAATGGAATTTAAGCCTTCTCCCAGCTCACTTTACAGCTGTGTCCGTTCCCTTACTCTGATTATAGTGGGAGCTTCCACCTCAGCGAGGCATCTGTACCTAAGTGGGACAAGTCTAGACCATAATGTCTCCCAACTGGAGAACATTAAACGGAGAGAAGAACCACATCTCGTGTCTGTTCTCTTGAATGCAGCTGGCAGAGTTCTCTTATGCTGCTCGCTCCAAGGGAGAGAATGGTCTACACTGGAATACAAGAAACCGTGTAAGCAAAACCCTTCTGCTCTTTCTTCCCTTTCAAAGCTTTTCCTGTAAATTTTGCTGCACGGATGAAGGGATTGCTCCATATGGGTGAGGAATCACAGGATCTCCAAAACAGTTCACCCTGCCTAGGTGGAGAACTCCATAACACAGCCTGCTGAAGAGCCTCAGATATATTCTTGTTTTTTCTCTAGGAAATATTTAGCCCATTGTGCACCAGAATCAGGAAACTCTCCTGCCTCAACTCAATCAGAAACACCTAGGACCATCCTGTTTTCAGTTCTGAGCAGGAGTGGGTGCAAGGCACCCCTCATTCTTCCCTTTCCATATTCAAGTAGTCTTTGCTGGCCGTCTTCCAAATAGAAACCTGCAGTTACTGGTTGGCTTTACTGGCTGTGACAGGTCAAGAGCAAGAGTTACCAGTGCAGTCTCTGAATACTTTAGGATAATTTCTTTCCTTGTCTATTGACTTTATCCTACAAGGGGCCTCCTTTTCTTTCTTGAGGTTTTCCTGTTAGCCATCCTCTGTATTTCCTTGAGAAGCATGAGGCTTAGCAATCTCAGTGATGGGCAGAGCACAGACAACAACATGTGCCCACTTGTTGCAGTACTGTCCGTCTAAGCCCAGAAAGCCTTCTCCATCACTCTGGAACGTCAGGCTGTGCAGGAAACGAGATGCAGTTCACTTGCACTCAGGACACTTAATAGTAACAATTTTAAGCAACGAGGATTAACTTTAGAGACTCAGATTCTGTATTAATAGTATTCCTGCATAGACCAGATAATCATGAGAAGAAAGAGTCACATCAGAAGATGAGAAGCTAGGAATGAATCCACCAACCATGAAAAAATAATTCTGCAGTTGGCCTGTAACTTTAGAGAACCCTTCACCAAAGAACCTCCCATTAACATTTTACAGACTGTACTGGGCTGGGCTGCAGTTCATTTGCTTCATTACAGCCCACATGGTGCTGTGGTTTAGATGTGTGACCAAAACAGCACTGATAACACACCGGTGTTTTAGCCGATGTTAAACTGTGCTTACACAGCATTGAGACCTCCTCTACTTCTTACTCTGCCCCCTCGCAAGTAGGCTGGGGCTGGGCAGGAGGCTGGGAGGGGACACTGCTGGGACAGCTGACCCAAGCTGACCAAAGGGATATTCCATGCCATGTAATGCCAGGGTCAGCAATAAACTGAAGGGGGGGTGGGGGTGGGGGGTGGGGTGCGTAGGTTTCTGGTTTTGCTTTTCCAGAAGTAGCCATTGCTCGGGCACTGGCTGCCCATGGTGCTGAGCATCAGGTTTGCTGGTGGGAGGTGCTGAGTGATTGTCTTTGCAGCACTTGATGGGGTTTTTACCCCCTTTACTTGTTAAACTGTCTTTACCTGGACCCATGAGTTTCCTCACTTTTGCCCTTCACACTGTCCCTGCAGTTATTCTGGGTGGCAGGGGGGGAGTGAGGAACTGGGGGGGGTTAGCCCCTGGCCAGGGCCATCCCGGTACACACACGACACTCCTTCAGATTTAGAACCACAGAATCATTCTGGTTGGAAAAGACCTTTAAGGTCAACCAGTCCAACCATTAACCCAGCACTGCCAAGGCCACCACTGAACCATGTCCCCAGGCACCACAGCTACGTGGTTTTTGAGCACCCCCAGGGACGGTGACTCCCCCCCGTCCCCGGGCAGCCTGTGCCAGGCCTGACAGCCCTTTCG
>JAVJGI010000001.1:39455293-39486766 GCA_035590275.1 Ibycter americanus
GTGCCCAAGGCCAGGCTGGACGGGGCTGGGAGCAGCCTGGGCTGGTGGAAGGGGTCCCTGCCCGTGGCAGGGGGTGGCACTGGGTGGGCTTTAGGGTCCCTTCCAACCCAAACCATTCTGTGATTTCACCCAACCGTGCTATACCAATTACTGTCTTTAAATTCTTCCCCCCTTAATGTTTTCCTTATGCTTTCCCTTATACTTCTCAATTCTAATACAAACTCAATTCTAGTTCCTAATTCAAATTGACTTTGGACACCCCACCATCACCGCCACGTTTCACACTGCTGCACGAACCCGCTCCACAGCAAGGGAGGGATTTTTACATTGAGATGGAACAAGAACTATCAAAGGACTGTCTTTTTTAATTTTTAACAGGGAAACACCAAAACAGATCTATTCAAATCAGTGTTTGTTTTCAAAAAACATGTCCTTCCCACTCATTTTCCTTTTGTTTAACTTCTGCTCTATTTGCGTTTTAATGTAGGAGTCAATAGCCCACCCAGACGGTTTCAGTGCAGTGTGAGGGCTCCGGGTCGTACCCTACGGTTTGGTCCCTGCGCAGAAAGTGGTGATCTCCTCGGTCTGCTTGGGAAGTGCAGCAGAGATGAAGAGGAGAGGGTTGAACTGCAAGGAAAAGGGCAGAACACAAGCAACAGAACCGCTTGAGCAACCTGCACTACTTTAAACTTCAGAAACTTGTTCTTAAATCTCTTCTACGGCTGGTCACGAACTGTCAGGTTCAGGGCATCAAGCACTTCCCAATTCAGTTACAGGTTGCAGCTGAAAATACCATTCTTTTGACATAAGAGAGACTTCAGCAATAAAAGCATCCAGCGTGGCGGATAAAACTTGCAAGACAGCATTACAAGAAATGAAGAACACATCAAAAACCTCAACGCCTCATGCCCTGCACACTCCAAACACCTACGTGCAAGCTGCCTTTCCTGAAACACAGAGGGACGGGGCGCCCTGGCATGCTCAGCACCGCAAATCCAAAATGACCCACTGCATGCACTATCCTCTAGCGCAGCGAGGAAAGAACCAACACCAGCAGCAGCGAGGTTATGCTTTACGGTTCCCAAAAAGGTCTGAGGAAGCAGCAGCACCATCAAGGAATTAAAACTGCATTTAAAAAATTCTGTCCCAACACAATGCTTTTTAACACAAAGCAAGCCTCTGCCACCAAGACACACGTCCCACAGAAAAAGCCAAGTATCTTCTGCACTACACAGCGATTAATCTTTTTTTTAAATGAAGGACAGATACCAAACTGCCTTCCCAAGTAAGCACAGAGGTGCAACCCTTGAGCCAGGGGAGAGAAGACGCGGGCTGTTCAGTTCTCGTACAACCCCGGGCCCCTCTGCTGAGCCTGCTAACGAGAACAGGGGCAACAGTGCAAAATCACCCAACACTGAAACACACCCCATGTTCTACAGCCTGTTCTGCATCTTCATGATACGCTGCACGGCAACATCAAAGACTGAGTGAGGTGCAAACACCATTTCAGACACTACCAATCACCCCCAAACTGTCCAGTCTCCTGGATTTGATGTTATACAGTTACCTCTTCATCCTCATCCTCATCTTCAACATCCAGGATACCCGAATCTTGCTCAGACATGGGGCTAGTGTTTTTTACCTCCAGATCTGAGCTTGCGCAGACTTCTTTCTTGGACTTCTTCCCCCCGCTTATCCTGGGATGCTGTGATACAATACTGTCCAGGTTTCTTTGTTGCTGTGCCTAGAAAAAAAGCAGATTTCACCTTTTACAATAGCATCCTGGGATTTTTTAATTTTATTTTTTTTTTTTTTAGCCAAAAGATGCAATCAGTCATGAAATATGACAAATGAGACAAAATATAACACAGCTTAATGGAACTTAAAAACGTTATGTTTTTCCTAACCCAGATATTCCAAAGAAACAGAAGATTTGTTTCAAAACCATTCCAGGGATTACGCAACAATACAAACAATATTCTGACTCTTCACAAATCAAGATGCCAAACCCATCATACTGCCATATTGATCTATTTACAGCACAGATGCAGAAATATTAGCCCATAGGCCATGTGGTGACTGTCACAGGCTAAATTAAAGGACGTACTTAACAGTTGGATTTGTTCCTCTTTTCAATCCATGTCAGCACAAAACATTCCACATCTGGACCCCAGAGGTTCCTGAAAGCATTTTTGTGGTACCCCAGGAGAGCTTAATTGTACATTGCTGATGTACAGAATGAGCTGTAAAAGGTATTGAGCAAAAATTCACTCTCTGGGAGAAGCGCCACGATTCAGGGAGCAAAACACACGGACTCAGTGGAGCTCCCTGAAACTGTTGGTTTCTGTTCCTGAGGGTTTGGAGCTGGTTTGCAGCGGAGGTCAACGCGTGTGCTCTGCTGCAGAAACTCCCTTGGTTTCCTCATTGTTACTGAGCACAATATTAGACAGGACAAATGGTTTAGCTCCAATTGTTCAAGAGAGTTGACCAAGGAATTCTAACTGAAAGGGAAGGGCAAGGAGGGGGAACAGCACTAGCACACAAGTGGCCGCAAGTGCCAAATCATGGCCAAAAGAAGGGGAAAAAGGCCAAGCCAATGGATGCAGTGGCTCTGCACATGTGGGCTGATGCTCTGGTGTAGAGACTAAACACTCTGAAAACCTGAATTTTATACACATATATACACACAGATTTATAGGACCTCTCCCATATTCTTCTATAAATTTTTAATATATAAGAAGAAAGGTGTATGAAAACCATCCAGATGTCTTTCTGAAAGTGATATTCTAGATGGTAGGTTTCCTTTTAAAAAAGAATGAGGTTTTTTTATATATATTTCAGTTATTAATATAAACTCTCTTTCTAGCAATTACCTGTACAACCACAATCAAACCTGCACCCATGTATTTTATTGCTCCCCTACAACGGGAGACAAATGAGGTGGTGAAAGGGGACCATCCTCTGCCCCAAGCTAACATGACAGCTTGGCTTTAGAAGGAAGAAGGAATACTAGAAACCATATTGTACATACAGTTGGCAGTGAAACCAAGTGTGCTAGCAAAACAATGGAGAATTAAAACAAGGGGTATCTATTAAAAAAAAAATAATTACTTCTGCTCCCTGAACTGCAGAAAGTAGAAAGCTCTACCTAGAGTGCAAACCTCCAAAATTATTTCCCTTTAAACACTTAAAAATATTAGTATCATACAAAAATAATTCATGAGCAAGTTTTACTTTGACAGCCTCTCTCAGCTCAACCCCCTTTTGAATCCCTCCTTGGGAAGAAAGACCCCATCAGAGACCCATCACTTGTGTAGTTTCTAGATCTGAAGAATATTAAAACTCATGCACGGCACAGATATCCCAACTCTTGCAAAACCCAGCCAGGCTCTACCACCACGTAAGGCAAAGCGCCCTCCACACCGTGCACATACAATCGGCTTTGTCTTAATTAATGAATATGGCAATTGATAATAAAATTAAATATACACAGCTGACACTAGACGTGGTTGCACCAGGAATTGGAACTAAACTTCACATGACGAGCAGCCCTGTGCTATGCCATAGCACAATCTTGACCTCTAGTGGTTGGAAAGCAGTAGTATCCTTGATATTAACTACAAGTGCTCCTACAAGAGAAGTACCAGCTGAGCAAGGGGACTACCAACCAAGCTTAACGAAAAGATCTCTTAAGGGATGAGTCAACAATAGGGGTTTTTGCAACAAAGCCACAGGAAAAGGTCTGTGTGAACACTGCTGAAGACAATTTTTTCTAGCAACGTCAATACTTGAAGCAATTGGGGGGAAAGTGGTATTTTTTGCATTAGAAATCTCAAACTTCAGAGGCACAACTCTATAGAAAGACATTGCAACATCGTATAAAGAGAATTAGGACTTCAAAAAGGGGAGTGAGCGTTTGGTCTTTCTGAAGCGCACACAACAAAGAGATTCAAGGCTCGATTCCACTCTCAGATACGCCCATTTATGACATAAGTTACTCAACTGAAGCGTAATGAAGTTGTAACACTGAATCCACTATAAATTATACCAAAAGCAAGCCCAGTGTACTCATTAAAATCTCTCGAATTTATGTAATCTTTTTTCCTCCAGAAAGGGAAGAAATCAAAGAATGGGAAAATGCAAAGTTTTGGATAAAACATTCTGCTTGAAACGGATCATTAAACAGGGTGTAGCAAGATCACAGCAGAAAAAGTGGTCATGGGAGAGGAAAAATCTGGGCTAACAAGCTGAAGGATGCTGCCGCCAGCTCTGAACTTCACTGCCGAAGCCTTAAGCACGTAACGTTCAGCGTTTTAGGCTGAACACAGGATTAGTCTCACCAGAGGAACTTGTGGACATGTTCTCAGAAGACACATTACCTTGATCCCCCACCTCTTTTCAAACAAGAGGTATTAATGTCTTCAGCTTTGGCTATGCTCACAAGTGGAGCACAGCAGTACATGACAGCTATTGCCCACATGTCAATATTGGTAAGATCCAAATCAAATATTGCTAAGACCTGATAAATACTGGTACTGAGAAAACCCCAAAGTCAAAAAAATCTGTCCTCCTAGAAAAAGCTCCATCACTCTAGGCCAAGGAGCTCAACATCCGAATTCAAACACCACATTTTGCATACTGTTAATGCAAGTAAATCAAAGTTTATGAAGAAAAGCATTTTGACCTGAATTCAAGTCCAGGGATCTCCTGGTAAAAAGAAAAAGAGGAGACCAAAAAAAAAAAGTACGTCCCACCTCCCAGAGATCCACAAAAAACAGCCAGAAGGATGCTCCTAATGGCACAAACAAGCTTTTTTTTCCCATCAAGAGCAATTTTTACCTTTAGGAATTTGGAGGCAGAGGGGAAGTTCTACATTAGAAGAGTTTTTCCAGGGATTTCTACCTTAAAGACCAACAAATGGCCCAAAGTTACCCAATGTTTATTCCCTTCCAGCACACGGGTGCACATCCCAGCACATAACCCCACCTCACACAGCCACCATCCCATCATACGATGGGTGCAGCCCATCAGTCGCCGGCTGGGAACCCGAGGAGCCAGCGCGATACCAGCAGAGCCCATAACCTAGGTGTTACGCTGGAACGACACAATGTACACGCCAGCAAAAATAGTAATTGCTTTTCCATTAACAGGAGGGCATTCCCCCCGCCCCCACTCTTGGCAGGAAACAATCTGGACTGAAGTGACCTATAAGTGAGAAATATCAAATTTTCTTTAACTTCGGCAAGCTTGGGTGAAGTCACCGAGGTTTCAGTTTCACTTGAGAGAAAGAGAGAGCTGGGGAGAGGCCCAAAGGAAGCAACTAAGGAGAAATTTGGGCTTAACCGCCAAGGAACTCCCCACTCCTACCCCCATCTCGTTACCCGCACCTTCCCGGGTTGGGGGTGCAGCAGAACAACTCTGCAATGTATTTGACGTCGCACATAAAGGATGAAAAATGACCTGCAGAGCAGGCACATTTGGATTTTAATGTTCTGTTTCACATAAAGGCATCTGTAGGGAGCCCAATGAAGAGGCACACTTTAGAAACCACATCAAAGCATAGGCGACACTCCAGCGTGCCCTCTGAAAACGGAGGGACCTGGCGCTACGGGGGAGGTGAAAGGCCCTCAAGGGACAAAAATCAAATAAAAAATCCCCTTACCTTTTAGTGTGGTTTACATGAAAGCCAGTGCATTTTTGTATTATTGTGTAAAATTGCCTCTATTATACAAGACTATCAATCTCTTGACTCTCTGCTTAATGTGACAATAAAAAAAAAAAGGTAAGAAACCAAATGCCTGTTCGTAGCTAACATTACATTTAGCAATAACACACAAAGCGTTTGGTTCACGTAGCTGAAAACTCCCTCCAAGCGCAGCCACTTTCTTCATCCACGTGATCAGCACAAAGGCCTGGCAGCCCCCTTGCAGCACAGGAACACCCTCTGCCGCTCTGACACGGCAGAAATCCCAGTCCTCCTGACAGCAACGCTTTTTCCAGGCTGGTTGATACAACAAAGGCAGCTTTCCACCTCCAGGTTCAGGTTTAGGTCAGTGCCCTGCGTTTGCTGTTGGAACTAGACCGAGGTTGGCCATCAGGCAGCCTAGGAGGACTTTCACCTCCACAGGTGAGAAGTTGGTAGATTTCGTTGGCTGAATGCAATCAGAAGAATCGATCCTTTTTGCCATTGTTCCTTGAGAAGCAGAGATTCAAAGGAACAAGGGAAGAAAGCACTTCTACCTTTACCACATGTTTTCACTCCCCAGCCATGCACTTCTGTTACGTTACCTGTACACCACTCCGCCAAGTGCTCAGCCTTGCAGGACATGGCTTTGGGGGTTTTCCCTTCAAGCCTGTCCAACAAGAGTCCTAAACACAAGTCCTTAACACGAGTCCATCCTGAAACGGCTGCTGCAAGCTTTGGAGCAACGACTCCACCTCCACCACCCATCGCAACTCAACCGAGCCAACCCAACAGACCAAGCGCACAGACCCAACATTCCGCATGAGAAATTAAATGTATTGGCTTAAAACATTGGTGGCAAGTAGTAGCTGAATTTTTCGTAGCTGACTTTTTCAAAGTAACTTGATGGCTTGTGATGAAGCGAACACGGCCCCAAACCTGCAACCCCAACCTGCGTAGCTAAGCTGGGGAATGGCATGGAGTAGCAGAGCAGGTCATGGACTCCTCCAGGCTCTGCCTACAGCAGCCATACCCACTGTAAGGGAAAGTTGTTATACCACCTACACGGGGAATGAGCTCCTTTAAAACTCAAATAGCTTTTTATAGGGTTTTTATAACTTCGCCTCGTTTTCTGCATTGGTTTGCCAATGCGTGAGCGTGTCTTACCTCCCATCACCTCCACCCACCAATGCACCGACAATATTTACTTTTTAGAAGAATCTAATTAGCTCTTTCCTGATGAGACAGTAGATAAGGCACAGCAAAAAAGAGGTTTTATGATTTAAAGGGAATGAAGTACCGCTGCGGTTAGCTTCGGTGGTTTTGATTAGTTACTGCACATTTGCTGCTGCAATTGTTTTATAGACCCCTCTAATGGGCTGAGACACCGAACTTTAAAATATCGTTTCCCAATATCCCTAGGAATGGGATACATATTCCTTAAACAATATTACCAAAAAAAAAAAGCAGACTGGCTACAGGGGAATAAAAAAAAAAAAAGTTAATAAAAAATGACAGTAGGGCTGGCTCCCCGCCAAAGACCCATTCGAAAGTTATAAAATCCCCCTCCGATCAGATAAAAGCATGGATTATTATTGCAAGGTGTAAACTCAACACACTGACACAGCTTCTGGTTTGAGTTTTAACAAAAAAGCCCGTCACTTGTCAAGATGATAAGAGTTTCTGCCTATCTGCTTTCTCGGTGTTAACTGGTTATCAGAGAAAACAATTTGTCGGAGGTTTGTCTGACAAAGTTCACCATCAGCACAGGAAATGAGGCCCAAGAACGTGATTTTTTAAAGTCAATTCCTCATCATTAAAAAAATAAAAATAAGTTTAGAAATGCAGCATTCAACAAATTTGCTCTCCCAAACACCCTCCACAGACTTTGCTTCAACCTCCCACCCCTCCATCCCTGAAAATTACTCTCCCACCTCAGCCCACCCAGTGCTAAAATCCAGCTTGTGATACTGATATTCCCAAATATCAATTTTGCTCAAATATAAATTTATGGCATCAAGTATGCAATGCAGAACACCCAATTCTCCCTTTGCTTTTGCTTTCACCCAGTGATTTATCCCCATCCCCACACCCCTGCTCCTTTTTCGTACCCGCAAGACGAGGTCAGCATTATTTATATCTTCAGAGTCCATTGTAGAGCATAACTTAGTTAATTCAGCATTTTATACAAAACCTATTAAACCTCAACTGTTCTTTGGGGAAGCTCCTGCAGTACAGTACTTGGAGAAATGAGTGATCAAGGCTCTCCTTTCCTAGGAGCTGTAAAAAGAAGTTTATCACATTAGCATTGATAGAAAGACTTGGGCAACCGCATCCTCCAGGTCAGCTGTACAATAAAAGACCAAAAGCCATTTTTTAAGAAGCCCTTTATTGAGCCAAGTGTTGATTTACACTTCTGTGTGATCTAGCCTCCAGAACAAGATATCTGCAGGCAGGCATCAAAAGTAGCTCAGTTATGTGATTACAAAGTTTATTTATCACATTTACACAGAGTGGAGAAGCCGAAAATTAGATAAGCAGACTAAAAGCAGTAGGAGGACGGCTGTTCTACAAGGTATTTCAAACACATTAAAGACCGTGGCCCTGACAACTCCACAGCTTGGGTCTTTGTTTAATCAGTCCCCAGCACTTTGAGAGCCAGGCTGAGATAAATAGTTTACTGCTCACTGTTAAGCAACTGGATGCATATTTTTTTGTTAACTTTCACCAAGAATTTAAAATTCCTTTTTAAATGCCGAGTGCCTTCATACGAAATCCCCTGCTATATGCAATCCCATACACCACGCTCTGATGTTGGGGTTTTTTTAACACTGCCTTTTCATACAGCATTGAAGAGGCATCTCTCTCCCTGATGAGACTTAATTATGACTCAAAGCGCAAGTGGAAACTCCCACACTTTGGTTTAACCTCTCGTTAGCCTAATTGCAACCGAACCAAACCCCGCCGAGTAAGAGAGGGAGCAGCGAGGTAATCGCAACCAAAACCAGTCACAGGTGAGAGGGTCCAACTCGCACCCTCCCCATCCCAGAATGACTCAGGTGCACACAACCGTGCAGGACCAAGCCTCAGCTTTAAGTACTCTCTCAGGCACCAGGGACTAGTAATTATTCTCTCAGCAAGGGTTTGTTTCAACACGCTCTCTGACAATCAGGGCATGACGGAGGTAATAGGGTTTTTTCAGTGAAACTATTAAAAAGGAAAAATCCAGACAAAAGGCTTGCTTTCCCAGAGACCAGCATCAGAAGTAAAGGGGATGTAGGTGGAAAAGGGAAGGAGGAAGCAAAGGGACAGTCTCAGGCTTCAACTTAAGGACACGCTACGCCCTACTCTCGCTGGGGCTCGGCGCTTCCATTAAAGATAACCACAGCGAAGCACTGGAGCTTGCAGCAAGCAGCCAACGTAGCACCAAGGAAATGTGCTTCTCCATCTGTAAGCACTCAGAGAGGTCTCCAGCCCCCAGCGCCATCATCCCCAACACGGGAATATTCCCAGCTCAATAACTGAAGCCTGCAGGTAACCCCAGCAGCAAGTGACAGCACGCCAACCCTCACCTCCCTGCAAATCAACTCGGGCAGCCCTCCAGTTGCTGCCCTACACCTCCAGCCTTGCCCAGAGAAGTTGCAACTATCACACCTACGACAATTCCGGGTAAAAAGAAGTCGTGGATTACATCTCACAAAAGGCTGAAGGCGTGTTGGACTGTGAAGCTTTTCAGGGTTTGATCCATGGGTAATTCTGGAAAAACAATTAGAGCGTGCTTACGACTGCTGCTTCAGCTTGGAGGTACCACTGCCTCGGGGTCTGACATGCTACACGGCCTTCATGCGCTCTCATAAACCACACTAAGGCAAATGAAAAGGCTTGATAAGCCGATCCCAAGATTTCTCAATGGTTTTACTCTCATTTTTCCTTCCCACTGCTTAGGGGTGCAGGCCATTCCAAGCTACTGGTATGCTGATGAACACACTGCCTAATATCCCCATTTTATGTGTCAAGAATTGCAACAGAAGCCGGTTTGCTCACTCAGCCAGGACAGCAAACAAAGATTATTGCTCATCCACGCTTGGGTCTCTGTTCCCTGCTTATTTACCTTGACCATATTGACCCTCAGAAAGCTATACAGAGAAGAGCCTTAGCCCTCATAGCCTGGCCTCAGATTAAACCCTTATATTTCATTCTCTGTGGGAGTTCCCAAACTGCTGTTTCACACACCCTCTCTCTGGGCCTTGTCAAGCATTTTGGAGATAAGTTTCCTTTCAAGATTTTGCTTTTGTTTCCATTTATCGGTCTGGTTTGGGTTTTTTCAAGGTTCTGAGAAACTGGCAACGTTCAAAGCACCTATCTTAGATGGTCCCAATTATCCTGGAACACACAGACACTCATCTAAATACAAGGATAAAGCCCTGAGTGGTGAGTCCTGGACAAAACATTTTTTTGGCTTTTCCACAAGGCAGCTTGCAAGTCTTTTAAATCAGATCTGGGAAGATCTGCAGAGCAGATACCCTTAGGAACTAACTCACAGTCCAGATTTGCAGTCAGAAACGATCCTCGACTGTACTCGCAATAATCTGAAATAACCAGTCCCACAGCTGGTCCTCAACTGCATCAAAGCAGTGGGCAGCTTTCCACCAATTCAAGCAAGGGCACAGATCTGCTCTTCCAGCCTTCCTCCATGAGACAGAATCTATACTAATACGCTCTCGGCAATGGCTTAAAGTAATGTCATCCAACACATCGGCACCAGTGACTCATCTCTTCTGAGATGCACCCAAAGGCACTTTCACAGAGTCTTACAGGCGCTGAACCCTGTGCCCTGACAACGCAGCGGATGACGCCAGGGCGAGACCTGGGGGAGACGGGGCAGGAGCATTAAGGACCGCAAGGGACCACCTAATGGGACACGTTCCATCACTGAAGACCCAAGAACATGCTCAATGACTGCATGCTAGAGACAGGCTCTGTAACTGATCATGTCAGGGAAGAACCTGTCGGACTAAAGCGTGTCTTGAGAGCCTTACTATCCTGTTTTCTGTGACTGAGAAATGTCTTTCCAGTGGTAGGCTAAAGGTGCTCAACCAAACTGCTGTCCGCTTCAGAGCAGGCAGTGCTGTAAGGACAACTTCAAAGCTATGTACCACCAGCATGCCAAAGAGTTAAATCATTGCAGTATGGTTTAGGTTGGAAGGGATCCTGAAGATCATCCAGTCCCACCCCCCTGCCACGGGCAGGGACACCTTCCACCAGCCCAGGCTGCTCCCAGCCCCGTCCAACCTGGCCTTGGGCACTGCCAGGGATGGGGCACCCACAGCTGCTCTGGGCAGCCTGTGCCAGCGCCTCGCCACCCTCACAGGGGAGAATTTCACCCTTATATCTCTGTCTCCCCTCTTTCAGTGTAAAGCCATTCCCCTTGTTGCAGTACTACATGCCCTTGTAGAAAACCCCTCTCCAGCTTTTCTGGAGGCCCCTTTATGCACTGGGAGGTGCTCTAAGGTCTCCCCGCAGCCTTTTCTTCTCCAGGCTGAACCACCCCAACTCTCCCAGCCTGTCCCCATAGGAGAAGTGCTCCAGCCTCTGACCATGTTTGTGGCCTCCTCTGGACTCGCTCCAACAGCTCCATGTCTTTCTTATGCTGGGGGCCCCAGAGCTGGACGCAGCGCTGCAGGGGGGGTCTCACCAGAGCAGAGCAGAGGGGGAGAATCACCATCCTTGGCCTGCTGGCCACACTGCAGGTGATGCAGCCTAGGATAGGGTTGGCTTCTGGACTGCAGGTGCACATTGCCAGGTCATCTTGAGCTTCTCCTCAGCCAGCACCTCGAGTCCTCCTCAGGGCTGCTCTCAATCCCTTCCATCCCCAGCCTGTATTTGTGCTGGGGATTGTCCTGACCCAGGTGCAGGACCTTGCACTTGGCCTTGCTGAACTTCATGAGGTTCACACAAGCCCATCTCTCAAGCCAGTCAAAGCCCCTCTGGATGGCATCCCTGCCCTCCAGTGTGCTGACCACATCCCGCAGCTTGGTATTGTCAAACTTGCTGAGGGTGCACTCAACCCCAGTGTCCATGTTGCCAACAAAGATGGTGAACAGCACCGGTCCCAGTACAGACCCCTGAGGAACGCCACTCATCACTGTCTCCACTTCGACATTGAGCCGTTGACCGCAATTCTTTGAGTGAGACTGTCCAGCCAACTCCTTACCCACCGGTGGTCCACCCATCAAATTTATGTCTCTCCAGTTTAGAGACAAGGATGTCATGCAGGACATTGTTAAATGCTTTGCACGAGTCCAGGTAGATGATGTCAGTTGCTCTTCCGTCATCCACCAACGCAGCAAGCAGGGCAAGGATCACAGCAGTTAAAGACTGAATCCTAAAATCTAAAGAAACCCCTACTATCTCATTCATCTCTCCTGGGGGACACAGACAACAGCAGCACTTCTACCTTCCAAAGATTATTTTTTAAAAAAAATATTTAAAAAAAAAAAAAAAAAAAGGGAGAGAGAAATCCTTCTTGGAACAAAGAATATTTAATTCTGTTTAGGAATAACCCCTATGGTTTTTTTGATGAGAAACCCACAAAGCAGATGCCAAAAGGGCTGAGGCACAAAGACTAGCTTTTCTTGTTAAGAACTAAACGGCTTTTTCAAGAATAATCATCTTCTCCATGATCCATGAGCTTTAGGGTAGTAGTAGAAGAAAGCAGAACAATATTATGCTATTTCTGGTTTTAGTTAATCATAGAATTAAATAGCCACTGCTTCTCCAAGCATGTTGACTATAAGGGGTATTTAATCCCCATATGACAAGTTTCACTGAAAATGACTTTACAGAAGAGACTGAATTTCATTTGGCTTCCTTCATGTCACGCAGATTCCTCTGACACTGCAGAATATTATGTTGATAAACAGGTTTTTTCTAAGCAGTTGTTCACCAAGGATAAGACTGCTGGGCACGAGGCTTGGGGATTCAGGGAAGAGATTATAGCAGAGAAGAATGAAATTACACATTCATCTCACAGTATTACTCTCTAAAACCCCCTCTTCAAACTCAAGTGATTTTTTGTGGTCTTTTTTAACATAAAAATGAATTCAGTCAACATATTACATAATTCTTCTCTACCAAAGTACGTTCCCAGGATTCTGCTCCCCACATCGATAAGTAACTTTTCGCTTTCATCACAACTTTTAGCACTGAAACTAGAAAGACTGTAAATACTCATAGATAAATCAAAACTTGATTTCATCTTGCTTCTGTAAATTGACATAATATTCATCCTTTAAAGCACCAGAAGTTATTGCAGAATTAAAATTATGCATTAAAAAAAAAATAATAATCCATATTCAGCGTCTTCAAACTTTCAGAATTCACAACCAGAAAAATCAGGCAAGTCCCCAAATCTGCTATTTACTGGACATGATCTGCCCTCTAAAGGCTAATGGGGAAACTGCAGAGGACCTTTTAGCCAGGAATAAAGACCTGAAAGTGTTACACACCCCCTTATTTTCGTTTTCCTTTACCTCCCTGCCCTCTCCCCCACAACCCACCTACTGTTCAATCCCCCAAGAGGATCCCAGGCTCAACTTGACCAACGTCAACCCACGCAGCGGCAATCCTGGCCTCGTTAAACTCAAAAGAAAACTCTACCATTGCCCTAATGGAGCCAGGATCTCATTTCTATAGGTACAGTCTTCTTCAGTGCTGACAGAGAGATGAGTATCAGGATAAATGAGACTCAATCAGACACCATCTATTTTACCGTTCATATAATTGTGTAAGTCAGTGGCCAAGAGTTGTCCTGTTGTTACTGCATGACCCTGCTAGTTTTCTAACAATATACATAATGTTTGGCCCAACCATTCAAAAAAAAACCCTGCAAGTAAGCCTTTGACCTCAATACCGTGAATGTTTCCATCTTAAACCAGAAGTCAGTCGCAGCTGGAAGATGGGAGGCTGTCACAGCTGGCTTTCTACTCCTCGTTTCATAAGAGACAATATACACAGCCATTCCAATCCCCAGGGCCATCAGCTCTTCCAGGCTGACGGGCCTCAACAACATCCCTTGTGGCACAGAAGTTTTTTGGTTATTTGAAGCCTGTTCCTCTCAATCAAAACATGCTTGTCCCCAACATCCCAACAAAAAAGCAAAAGATGGAAAAGCTCAGCATGCCGTTCCCTACATCTGAATATGCATCTTTTGTTCCCATTACGTATTATTTCAGAAACTCCGCTTATAAATTCAGAAAGCATGATCTCTCATCAAGCATTTACACAAATTAAATGCATATTTCATAAAATACAAGTTTTAATATTGCATGCTGTGCCTTTACATTACAATTACTCACTACCAGTACAACACCGAGCAAAGGAAGAGCTGTGGTAGGACTGCAGCTGCCCAGAAGTGATCACTTGAACACTGATACAGAAATTTGCCATAAAAAAATACATTGCTAGCTTGAAAACCTGTAATCTCACTTTGTGTGCAACCCTTCTAACACTTTTCTAAGGCCAAGAGCAGGTTTTTGGATCTAGACACCTTCATAGCTGCGTGCTTCCCTCTCCCTCTGAATCCCCTATGTAAGGATCCTAAATGGGAGACGGGGTGTTAATATCCTAAATTGCCATTCCCAAGTGTTACGTACTCTCCAGATTGCTTTCATTAGGGTACCTTAATAAGGATTAGAATAATCCACCATTCTGGATAGAAATTGTTGGCCAAAGTACCTCCCAAAGAAGACGTGACGCATGACATGAGCCCATCTTGCCTGCAGACACAGCGTTGCAAAAGGATTTTCTGTTGAATTTCAGTTGAATTCACTGAAGTCAGCATTGGGGTTTATAAATCAGTGGTACTCTCTGGTGACAAACCTCCTTCAGAGCAACATGTGGTACACAAGAGAGAAGCCCAACCTGGAGGCATTTTTTCAAAGCTCTAATTCTGTTTCTACCCAGACCCCTCAAAATAGATTTTTTTTAGGAATATTCAAAAAGAAAAAGCAAACGCCCAGCTTCCAGGGCATCATTTCTTACCCTCATAAAGTACTTTATGACGATTTAGATTTAAAGACTGACATCTCAAACCATTTCACCATTGCCACGCTTCCAACAGCGTGGAAGTAATAGCAAAAAAAGGAAAAAAAAAAATGACAATGAGAAATAAAAAGAGAGGGAGGGAAAGACACATTTCAATTATCTGGAATAGGAAACTACCATCTCTGCTCAAACAAGCTTGAACCCCTCAAGCACCAAGCGACTACCATAAGCTTCCACAAAGCTCTTATGCACTTTAATACCTCTTTGCCCATTACAGTGAACTAATTCATTTAATTTAATCATGCTTCCCTAACAACCTGTTTTCAAGAAAAAATTAAGGCACAGGATATCTAATGTAACATACACTGCTGTAAATAACTCAGCATTTAGGTAGAGCTTTCATCCAAAGACACCAAGGGGTCCCCCAGCAGGAACATGCTGTCATTATTTTATGGATGTCGTAAAGAAATCTTTGCTTGAAAAAAAGTTTAAAAATAAATAAAATTAAATAAAAAAATCCAAGTCACAAAAACCCCATTGGAAGGGAGAGGTTTTGCAGGACTGAAATGCTGAGGAGTATTTCTGGGGTGTCAGAATTAGCAGAGCAAGAGCCAGCCAGCACTGCTACCTACCAGCTCACCAGCCCTTCTTCTGGCCACCAGGTAAGGCATCCTTCCCACACGGCCAGGCCCTGCTTGCCTACATTTAAAACTTGCAGACTTCAGAATTACAATCACATTTTTAAAAGACCAAAATAAACAGCAGCTTGTACAAAAAAGAGCAATTAGAAAGTCAGCATTCCTCCAACTTCTCGTTAGTAAAAGTTTTATAACCCTCCAACATGTGGCACTCCAGTATAAAACCTGGCAGAAGGAAAAATGCCCTTGTCTACCTTTCATAAATATAGCAACATTTCAGCATTGGCAAAGATGGCCTGGTTCCTATTACTAGCTTTTTTCCATTTTAAATTTACTAGTTAATTTTATAGAAACAAATAAAGGGACCTGCATATTATAAATCTATTAAGGATAAAAAACATAACTCTGAAAAAAAAACACAAGAAAAATCTCACACCTTCCCTCCAGCCCTTTCCAATTTTAATTTATATACCTTTTAAAAGAAAAAAGCACCTCTCAATTGAGCTGGGAGGTCTTCCCTTAGTCCCCAGCAACTGGCACACGTGTGGCATCACTGTTCATATGTTGGTACCATGCAGCTTAATTGACCCATCCCTCTTTCGCAGGTAACTAACTCCAGCTGGCACTGATCAATAGGAAAAAATATATATATTTTTTTTTAAGTATATTTTCATCTAGCCCCAATATGAGGCTGGTAAGGGAAGCTGAAGAACAAAATTCAATAGGGTTTCAACTGTTATGCCTCCATCTGGAGTTAATGGGGTTGCACCTGCTTTTCACAAGGTGTGAACGTGACCCCCCAAAGTGAGCGAGGCACTGGCACTGCCTCGAACCCGGCTAACAGCAGGGAGACAGCTCCGTGAGGGATAGGCTGGGAAACAAAACATAACTTGCTATCACGAGGAAAACATTAGATGAAGAAAAAAGTCATTAGAAGTCAACACAACCAACCGTTCTTGTTTTCCTCCAGCGTCAGCAATATTTTTACGCTAGTGAAAACCTAACTGAGCTCGTTGACCAGCAGCTACAACAGCGACAGGGATGTGTTCGGACACAGGCACCGGAGCAGCCAGCAAAGCAGGTTCAGCTGTGCTTCAGCTCATGGTTGACGTGGACATTGCTCTCCTTAGGGGCCTTCATGGCCTCAGCCTGGGAAGTGTTCCTCACCACAGGACCAATCTGGTCCGCACATGGGGCTGAGTAACTCCACGGGACTGGTCGGGATGGTAGAGGATGACAACGTGGCCGTTGGGATATTTACAGGAACATCTCCAACAACAACAGTTTGCATGGGGCAGAAGCGTGTCATTGATTCCAGCAGTGGGGCACAGATCAAATGGGAAAAGGGAGGGGGAAAAGGAGAGAGAAAAGAAGAAGAAAAAAAAGGAAAAACCCAGCACTGCCAGCACATGTTTCTCTTTCAAAACGCTCCTTGGACCATGAGTTTTCAGTGTGGCTCTAAGTCACGTCTAAGCCTACAACTGATTTCCAGCTCATCAGATTTGCCTTTTCTTGCGCTTTTTCTTTACTGATCCAGGATTTACACATATTTTTACAAGACGGGATAGGCATGAGCATTCATGTGCTAATAGCCCAGCTACAGCCACAGCTTCCAAAAGCAGCAACCAGCCACTAAGCCATTGGTCAGAGCTCTGCACAAAAGGAAGCGAAGAACCTGAGCTTGACCGAACTTCTAAGTCATGTTTAGTCTTCCAAATTTCATTTCTTATTGGAAGAGGAGAACCCTTCTCTTAGCTCCTGGGTATCGTTACAGAGATATTTGTTCCCTTGAAACAGGGCAGCCTCTCACATTCATCTCAGAACCACAAAACTGCAAGGAAGATTCACACCTAAAAAGAACCTTTATTTCTGCCCTAGCACAGTGACTGGTAGAGCCCACGTCCAGAACAGCCCCAAAGACTTGCTGCTGCAAATAATCAGAAAATCTTCAAGGACCTGGAACCTCCTCATCCTCCAAATAAATTCCAAACTGCCTTTTTTCCCCTTTCCAAGCAGAGTGGAAAGCAGAGATGCTACCATCTCCCAAATTCGTAATGGTGTTGTTCTTAAAACACTTTAGAGATACTTCAATAGAAATCACTGAAGAAATATTAAATAGAATTTCATCCTAAAGCTTTGCAGGTCATTTAAGGGCCAGATCCACGACTGCATTCAAGCCTCATTCCGTTTGCAAAATAACTTCTCATTTAAGGTGGTGGGCATCTGGGTGCTTCAGAAGTACATTGGAAAGCCCAACAGCTTTGCCAGTCTTGCACTACAGAGTTTATACATACCCCCTTCAATATATATTTAAACTCCTTTGTGAGCTAAATCACAGATTCTCTGCCCTCACAGAACATTAAATAAAAGTAAAATTTGGCCGCCTTTCTACGATGCATCACTACGAACCGTCAAACTGAAGAGCTAAGACAGCTTGATTTTCAGCTCCCGAAGTAGGCTTACGAGTCTGACACTAATGAAAAAAAGTACGTCTGAGCACAGTTGCAATGCGAGACGCTGCAAAACAGCAAAAATATGCTACTAATTTCTTGCTTAGTATAAGCACACTCCAAAGATTTGTGTTGACTTTGTAGAACTACTGCAATTAGTTATAAATGATTAAGTGAAAGACTCTGACTCCGTCCAAGTCACAGAGGATACAGACACTGACTTCAGTTACTGCTCAGCTAATTGAAGTACTGCTCAACCCAAAGTTAACTTAGCGTGCAGCTAGTAAAATGTCTGATTCTTTTCCTTTTTCCAGCGATGTTTTAAAAAACACGTTATAAAAGTTAGCATCGTGCTACAGAAATACGCCCAGAAAGACTGGGGTTATTTCTCTGCCGATTCTTTTTTCCTTAAGTTGAAACATACACCTTGGGTAGCCTTTCACATACGCTTATTTAAAAAGAAAGCATGTTATGTATGAAATATGAACTTTCCAAGTTCATCTTGGAAACCAGGCTCTGGTTCTCATCTTGCCTCCAGGAAAGAAAGAGCAAGGAATGGTAAAGAGATGGTCCATTTAATCATTGGGAGAGTGGAAAAAAAGATGAAGGCAAGTAATTGGTGTAATTCCGTAGAAGACTTTGAGCACTTTATGGTGTTTCAGGGCTCAAAAAACAAATGTCTTATTTACAGAAGCCACACTGGAAAGCAGCAGGTTAAATCTACCAGAGTTCAGAGACCACTTCTTACCCTGTAACATCCTTGGAGCTTCAAGAGGCGACTTCTCTGGACCCTCCTTTCTCATCTTCTACACTGCCTCCCCTAGCACAGTGAGCAAAACACGCTCCCTTGGGTGCTGGCAAACTGTGCCAAAAGGCTTCACATCCCTAGTGGTGCTTGTCATCCCATCTCAAATCCACACCAGGTACCTGCACGACAGCTACCTCAATCCTAAAGCGCTTCCACTGGAATGGAAAGTTACTCAAATTAATGACCTGAGTGACGCTACTGAGCGCCCTCCTGAATTACTTTCAGACATTTTTCTTGACATCGGCTTGATGATTTACTGAACCGCAAGGCTGCACTACTAAAATAAAAGTACAGTGTTGCATTACAGAAAAAAAGAGTTTGCAGGATAGGAGGTGGCTATGAATGTATTATAGCAAACATTCACTCCAGCAATGGAAAGGGAAGCAGGGATTTACTTTCCCATCAGGGCAAAGGACTAATGCAAAGCCACAAATCACTAATCCCAAAGAGAGACAGACTTGTCTCCTGGACAGATGAAGGACAGATAGATCAGGGGTTTTTTCTTAGAAGTGAAAAGCTTCTGAGCCCTCAGGTGAGGAAGTCTTAGTCTTTCACAATTCAGGATGAAACTTTAAAATGAAATAAGAAAAAAATCCAACATCAGCCTCGACTTCTACGAAGTCAGGACATTTCTAGGCAGTTAACCTGAACAGAGAAGAATGCAAAACATGAACCTTTCTTCAGCTGGTGGGGACAAAAGGGAGGAAGAGAAGAAACAAGCCTGCCTGCTACTCTAACTGGATGACGCATTTTTCTCGATGCCTAAAAATGTGCAGGCTGATACTTACTAGCACAGTATTTTCCCTCAGTTGCCGGTTATTACCTTTAGGCATGAGACAATAAAATCCTCTAACCATTCCATTTTTTACCGTTTTCAAGAATACCTGGCTTGGTTGCAAGAACCCACCCACCAGTCTATTCCCTAGGGACAGATACATGTCAGAACAAGAAAAGCTTTCTCAAAACCTTTACAAAGCAACCTTTACCTAAAACATCTCACAGAAAGCTCTTCTTCCCAATGGTTATTTTTAGCATTCAAGGCAGCCACCCAAAATTTCTTTGGAAAAGGATTTCACATAGTAGATTTCATGGAGAGCTGCCCTTTGTAAGGAGAGGTTTGCAGCTCACCCTTATTGCAGGAGGATCCCCACAGCTGGGCCATACGCTATTTGAGCCAAGAGGTGAAACACCCTGTGCACAGGATGACAGGTCAACATCCTACCTACAGACACCACCAAAAAGTTCCTGCAGCTCCCTAACCTGAAAAATAATACAGGCCAATTCGTTTGCAACTGGAAGTCAAATAATTAGGAAGAAGGTCCCCACGGGGAAGAAGGTTCCCAAGGGGAAGAAACTCAAAAGTTTTGATTGGACCAGATAAGTCTGTAAAACTCTAACGCAGTTTCTCTGGTTTGCACACACGAGTTCAAACACCGATGCTCAGATGCATTAATGAGATTGATGAAGGTAACACAAACGCACAAAACCATGCAACACAGCACCAGCCCACCTAGCAGGCGACCCAGCGGCTCACCCACGCTGCTGCATACCCTCGCCTTATGGTGTTAAGGGGGCTGAAAACACAACTGGAGCCGAAGATTAAATAATTAGGCTGTGCATGTTACCCAGTCCAAACTTCTTCACATCCTTCAACCCTTTAGCAGTGTTGGTCTTGGCTGTGAGGTGATTGCTTATGCAAAAATGCTACTCCTGGCACCCAGGGAAGGTCAAAACCGCCGTCATACACAATATGGGATTAAACTTTTACATCAAACTGGATAGATAAAAGGAACTGCGGAAGGACACTGTCCCCTCACCAGTCCCAGGGAACACAGAAGGCTGATGCTAAGCCTTCTTCCGAGCAGCCATCGGGACTGGTCAGACACCAGGTAGGATTTCTGCCCCTTGGTCGCAGCTCCTGCGCTGCCTGGCCTGGAGTCAGCAATCACCTCCTGCCAGCCGAGAGCCAAAGTAAAACAAGGTTTTAAAAATAACCTTGAGAGATGCTGCAACGCAACGTGCGAAAAGGAAGTTGGCTGCTCTCCTAATTGGGGGAGGAAATTTCTATTCCAGCGTGCTAAATGTGAAACAGAAGGAAAAACGAGAGCCCTCACGCTTATGAGGTGCTACTGTGGGAAGTTATCAATAAACTCTCCTCGAGGGTAACGGCAACAGCCCAATTTAAAGCACGTTTCGCTGACCAGGGCTACTGCCTGGTCTAAGACAGAGCACTGCGCGACTTCGAGAGAGATGCTGTGAACAAATGGAAGTTTTAAGTGGTGCTAAGTGAACCCACATATCGCACATCAACAGGCCGGGTCTAGAAGATTTCAGAGAAAGCCAGGAACGGTAGCTGTAGCTCAGGGAGACAAATAGACCACCAGCTGTAAGCACTGCTTTCTACAAGGAAAGACAAGACAAGACATCTTCATCAGCAGGGACAGACAAGCCAAGCTGAGGAAGCGAGGCAAGATCTGTGAATGTGACAAGGGAAATTTGCCCTGAAAGCTGAAAAAAATTGGGAAAGACCTAAGCAATACTGAGTAAAGCAGCAGCTCAACAGGTGGGTGAATGCCAGAAGAAAGAGTTATGAGGACTCATCCACATGCCCTACATAACAGCAGTCTCCTTCACGAGGAATGGCCAAACACTACCCATTTATCCCAGGACTTCAGGAGTTCCAACACAAAGACGACCAACTTAATGTCCAAGTAGATACTGGAATACCATGCTCTGCAGAAGATGGCTTTGTGAATATTTGGAAAAAGTACTTATTTATGAGGATACAATAGTCAACGTAAGGTGACCTGATTCTCTTTAGAGGGAAACTTCAATACTGATATTTGCCTAACTGGGCAAACAGGGATACAAGTCTGATGGGATATTAGGACTTTACAGGGCAGCATCCTCTGTTGAACACAAACCGTGACAGACTTGGGTAAACAACTCCTGTGGGTCTGTATTAAGAACAGATCTTGAAGCGGGAGAAGGAATGTGGCAGGGGGAATTATATCTGGCCCATGACTAAAACCGTTCCCATGACCCAGGCCAACCCTTCATGGGATGACCAGTGAAGCAATCCTCTACAATTTGCTTCTGCCATAAAGAAAGCCTGTTTTCCCACAGTGCTGAAGCCACCGTATCTGGGACCAATATGCTTTCTCAATAGCAACATAAAACACTTCTCATCCCTCCCTCTCTCCAGAAAAGGTGGCAACTGCCAGTCAAAATGACCAGTCCTACTAGCTAAAGGATCCTAGTACCCGTGTCTTAAGATTGACTCTCCAGCTCCACCACAAACCCTAGATACAGACAAGCTGTGGCTCACGTACTAGCTTTGTAGGTCTTCTGGGAAGAGTTAGCGAAGATAAAACAATCTTTCCATCTTCTGATTTAAAAGGGACTTCTGGGCTATGTCTATCTTCAAAGCCAATATAAATTTACATTTATCCCTGAAGGCTCAAAGTCCAATGGGAACCCTTCGGTACTCAAACAATGCGACTGCCCTTTTTCACGAAACAATGACAAATCCTAGTTCTCTTGACGGATGCTTATCCTCTACAGAAGTCAACAGCAAAAATGTTAAATGGATACTGAGCACCATGATGTTCTTACAAAATTGTTTAGCCTCCTCAGCAAAACACGATTAAGAACTCGGCAACAAGCAATGAAGATGTGTTGAAAGAGATACCAATCTCAACATAAAAGCCACCTCAGGTTCCTCCCAAGCCCTTTCAGCAAAATGCATCTCTGCTCTTCTGTAGGGCTTTCGACAGAGATTTCATTCCTAGTTTTGTCAAGATTGCCCACTGTAAAGGCTTTAGAAGAAAAACAATAAAAGGAAAGGGAAAGAAGTTAAGGCAGTGCAGAGTCTAAGAAGTCACCAAACTACTGCTCACACAAACTTCAGAAAACCATTAATCTTCTGAATAGACCCACCAAGAAAGCCATTTCAGTGGCTCTGACACAACAGCCATCCTTGTGGGAGGTCTAATGAAAATTCTCAGTGCCTAGGATTTACAAAGCTGGGAGGAAGATAACACTGCTTAGTAGGATCACCCAGGAAAATCAACTGTCTTTTTAACAGAGAGGACAAGGGCAAAATTCTGACTACACACTTACAGGCAGAGGCCGCTTAGCGATGGGTACAGGTGGCACTTCAACAGTGGAGATCCTCTACCTAGCTCAGGAGGTCAGAAGACTCCAGGAAGACCACTGAAATTCCTACAGACCCACTGGCCACCAGCAAGACGGGGCACTAAGAGGTACGGCAAGTTCTGCGCAGTGTATTTGAATCAACCCAAGGAATTTCCTATAACAAAGGGTGTTTGGTCCTCAGCAGAAAACCAAAATTCATTGCACTAGACTCTCACTCATTCACAGAGTAATAAGTATTCGTTGATAATTACAGATACTTACTAAGTAGACTACAGCCATCATTCCTAAGGAAGGACACCTAAAGGCAAATTGAAATACGTCGTATCCAGCTGAGGACTCAGGCCAAGAATCCGGCTTTGCCATTCATGTCCCTCAAGAAACATGAAAACATGTTAACATCAAGCAGAAATTTCACAGCCTTATCTACACGTATTGCATCTGCTGCGTGCTACAGCTGAATGTCCAAGAGGCCCATGAAAAACAGACGTTTTATATCGCTTTCAAACAAGTCTCACAATAGAAATGATCCTGGAACAGATGAAAACCAAAATCATTATGTGGATTTATCCCATCAGCACTCACGGCTTGGATCACTCACTAAAAGCACAACAGGCTTTGAGCAACACGGAAACTACAGCAAATTCACTTTCCCCTCTTTCCTTCCCTTTGGAGGTAAGAAGCGAAAGAGCAATTTTCTATGGTGAAGATGTCAATGCAACTCCAACGCTGGGCACCAGCTCCACGAATTCCTTGGGCTTGGGCACACTCCACTTTGCCGAGCCAAAACCCAGAAGCACAGCAACTGTTCGCTTCATTGCGCAGGATGATTTGAACCATGTGAAACACGCCTGACAGCAGCTTTGCACCCAGAAGCACAACCGCTATTAGCCAGCAGCTTTACGAAGGTTTTTGGTGTTAATAGATAAGAAAAATTAACAAATCCACAAGCTCAGCTGCAATCTTTGACAGACCTCCATCAAGCACATCCTCTTATTCAACCTCTACATTCCATGCATCTGGCAAAAAGCTGGACACCTACCAGTCCAACCTGCCTGCCCCAGCGGTTAGATCAGCTGGAACAGTTTTCCTGGCTCAGACCCTGAGCTGAGCAGATACAGCAACAACCGGTGGAGAAGGTTAAAGCAGAACAGAGATGGGTAGACTCCAAATTTCCTCCTCTCACCCCATATTTCTTTGCAGCAGGGGGAGGTTCCCGATCGCCATGGCTTTCTCCCAGCACCCAGTTCTTTCTAGGAGTATTTTCATCGGACACTTGGCATTTTATGGAAGCAGTGCCAGAATATCTTATGATACGCTTCAATCTCTAGCTTGCAATTAAAAAAAAAAAATTAACTCTAAATGTTTTACAAGGACATTTTAACATGTTTTTTTATAAAGCAGATATGACAACTTCTGATGCAAAACTTGGGTTTGTTGTTCTTTAGTTGGGGAGGGAGGGGGGCAGTATGTCAGCAAATACGTCTTGTACCAGGTAACAGGAAAACAATAAAATTCGGAATAAGGTCTAAAAATCACAGCACCCAAGACTGATGTGGGGTGGCAACCGTGCCTTAGTGCCTAGGAACCAGGCATTTCTGTGCCTCACAGGTACTTTGCAGAGGTCTCAACACCTCTATATGCACACAGCTTTCAATTTATATAGAACAAATGTATAAACACTCTGGAAGAGCCTTTGAGAAGAGCTGCTAACAAAAAATGAAGTTCCCACGATAAGTCAAATGGCAGAAATCATCAGACATTGCTACAGAAGTATTCTTACATTCAAACGTACAGTCGGTTTTAATTACATTGCAATAAAGAGCTATATACACAGGCATTTTTTCTGATTTACTAGATCGCTTCTTTAAATTATAAGCCAAGCTGTGTTTTTAAGAAAAACACTTTTTTAAAAAATAATTAAAAATAGAAACATCATTGCAGCAAACATTTGGAAAATTTTCGGAGTCAATTGTTTATTGGGACTCCAACTGATTTTAATGAAAAATATGGTTATAATTTTAAAAAACAGCACTTTTATGTTTTGCATAAGGAAAGTCCCTACAATGCAACCTCCAGGGCACTTTTTAAAGAAAAAAAAAAAAAAAAAAAGAGTCTCAAATGGTCGCAGGGCACTCTGGCCAAAAGCCCTCCTCAAAAACCAAAAGATGTGGGTTACAAACTATTTCAAGTATCCACAACAAGTGAAACTGGATGTAGAAAAGTATGTTCTCAACATTTACTTCTGTTTATGGTGAAACTGGAACCAGATGACCCCTAACAACATATTGTGTGAACGGGTAATTAACCAGCTGCAGATGGAGCCCAACTGCTGATCATTTACATTCGCAGCGCTGATCATTTCCATCCAGCTCAAGGACAAGGTCAGCTGGGGGGTAATCTAGGATGGTCCCTCCCATCGGAGCCTCCAAATGCATCCCCAACGCTGCAGGCTTAATCCAGCCAAGGAGTTATCTGTAGTGCACAGCTCCAGGGAGAGATGCTGGCCCACTGCAGGACATCTCAGCGGCTCCTGGCGCAGGACATCTCCCTGGGGCTGTGCCGGTGGAAGAGATGTTCAGGTCCTTCTCCCATGGGTGGCTGCTGCACGTTGGTTCTCCCATTTGGTTTCCTTGTCTCACCTCCGCCATCGCAGCCCTCTCCTGCTTGCTCTACCACAAATGTTACCCCAGTTTGGTTTCATGCTGCTGTAAAGGTTACAGGAAAGATCTCCAGGTGACCCTAACTGGACATGGACCAGGCTGCAGTTACATTGCCTTGATCTTCCCGTAGTAACTTGGGCTTTTATCCACTTTTCCACTTATTTCATGTAAAACTTCCACCTTCCCACTACAGACAGGGCCTCCCCACCAGCTTTGCAGAGCATGAGGCAACACCGTTTTCTCCTGTCTCACCTGGAAACTCACGCACGCCCCTCTGACAGGGACCACAGCACTTCTGAAGCTGGTGTGAAGGCAGCATTTATCTTTTTAAATCACTCCTGAGCTAACGTGACACTAACCTTTGGGATATAACACATTGCAGGAGCTGAGGTTGTTCAGACATCAATGGGATGGACATGACGCCCCCTCACTACAGAAGTACCGTCTGCTAAATGCCCATAAACCCCTAAATCAGTCTCCCCTGTGCTAGAGCTCATTTTGGAAGAAGAAAGAGTTTTTAACCAGCAGCCATGTTTTAACCCACTTTTTTGATAGCTAAAACGCAAGTCACCATGACTTGCTCACAGTTCTATATGCACTCAAGAAAACGTCTAAATTAGGAATAAAATAGCAGTGCCAACGGTACACATAAACACATATGCATACATACATACATATACACACACTTTTAAAAAGGGCGAGTTTCATCAAGCTGAAAACAATTATAAGCTAAGTCAGTTGGGAAAAAGAACGTAATCAGAAAAATATGAATACTAATTGAAAATTGTTTAAGAACATTTTAACTAGATGCTCCAAAAGCCACAATCCCACAACTGAAAAAGGCAGCCACGCTAGTTAAAAGGCAACCTGGCTCAGACGGAAGTTAAAGAGGCTATAAAAAACAGAAAAAGGGAACATGACAAATGGAATAAAGAAAAAAGCTCAAGCTGACAAACAAAAAAATCTGGTGTTAGGATGTGTAAATAGCTGATACGGGAAGCCAGAGGATACATGAAGAAATCAATGGCTGGTTGAGTTTATCAGTGATTTATATTTTTTAAGGACATTAAGGGCAAAACAGTCCAGTGGACTGTTCCTCTAGCAAAAGGAAGGGTTGTTGTTGTTGTTTTTTCCAATGGAAATACAGAACTGGAAAAAAAATCATTCAATAGTATCTTATTCTGCACTGCTAAGGGAGGTCATCATAGAATCACAGAATCATTTTGGTTGGAAAAGACCTTTAAGATCATCAAGTCCAACCCTTAACCCAGCACTGCCAAGGCCACCACTGAACCATGTCCCCAAGCACCACAGCTAGGCATCTTTTAAATCCCTCCAGGGATGGTGACTCAAGTCTTCCTTGAACATATGCACAATACCATAAAATGGTTCTTTTAAAAATAATAAAAGAAAAACTTGTGAAGAAAAAAACCTCAGGGTGGCTCATGTTTTCTGTCCCCAAAAATGAGCCTGAAAAGCTCTCGATTAGTAATACTGTCGCTACCTTTAGTCCTAGAGTAATGGCATTGAGTCATATGACTAGAAGCTGAGTTTAGAAGTTTTTTGATATGACTTTTCTTGAAATGCCATCACTATCCTTGGTTAGAGCTAGAGGTACGTGCAAAAGTTTCTAGGACATCTCGCTAGAAGTGTTGGTTAACTAGTCCTGTATGTAAGATTGCAGTACAAGTATTTCGCAACCTGCACAAATTGCCAAATATGTAGTAAAGTTAAAAAGACTAGCTTGGCATTTTAAAATTGAGCTTTACCGTCTTGAGCTTAGATCATGTTTCCATATCACAGACACACAAAACACTGGTCTTCTTGCACTGCTATGCACTGAAATGGGAGGTGGGATAGCAAGCTGGGTTTAGTTCAGTAGATAGTACAATTTAGATGTGCAGGCATGGAAATATTGTCATGACTTCTCCTAATATACTGGGTTTAGTGCTCGTGTCCAAATTCAAGAACTTCTCTGGTTTCATACCCCAGCAGATGACCACACTGGAAAATTTGGAGTTTTTCCATAGGGAAGCAGAACTTGACCGATTTCTTCTACTGCAGCAAAGGTTAGTGAACTGTAAGTACTCAGCCAGGGAACTTGGGTTTACAGTTTAGTCCCACAAAATCAATCCAAGTATTTCAAAGAAAGCAAAGGCAGGCTAGAAATTAGCTCCATGTTATTACCAGAGCGATTAAGTGAATAGACACATCAAGTGCAAAGTACCTTAATATTTGGAGAGAGCAGAAGACTGAAGAATATCTTGGCAATTACCTTCCACTGACTGTATCTGCAATCCTTTAGGAAACGAAGGGAACAAACATTAAAAAAAGAAGAAACAACAACTAAGAGAAGACTGACAGAGCAGACAGTCAAGAAAAATTCATGAAGAGCAGAAGCAAACAGCACAGAAACCTGCCAACCACACTAAACCAAGGTATTTGCACAACCGAAGGCAACAAACTTCAAGGGAATTTTAAGGGAAATTAAATCAACGAATGATACACCTGGAAGGACCAGTCAGGGGACACATTCAAGACTGACTGAAGTCAGGAGGAGATAGAAAGGTGCAGTATCAGCCTGGGACCCAAGAGAGCGGTGACAGCTGAAGGAGCTGCAGTCATGAGAGATGAGAGCAGCCTACGACCCCAGTGCCCGGGAAAGTGGCCGGTGCAGAGCTACAACAGCTGAAGGGTTCAAAGGGACAAAATGGGTTACTCCGCTCTACAAGGACCATGGAGGTCCCCTTGCACCTCTCTACAAATTACACAAAGCACGGGCCACCCGAATGGGACAAACATGGCACATGGACCCAAACGGAGAAGGAGCATGGAAGGGATTTCTCTTAAGAGCTGTGTTAGGAAACACTTAAAAACATTCAACTAGTATTGCAGAAATGCCAGATTTTCAAAGCCTATGGGATGAGAAAATCAACAGCATTGCACCCTTCAGTTGTTTCGCTACCTTTAGTAAATATATCTGGAGAGGACACTGTGCACTGTCTGGGTTTGGTCTGTTGAACCTTTCGGATTTTGTGAACATTTAAAAGTAAATGGCAATCTTCTTGCTAAAAGTGAGCTTTGTCTACAGAAAAACTGCTGTCCTTTAAGCTGCCCAAACACCTCGGTCTGGACTGAGGGCAAGCAGACAACCCTTAAGCCTGAAATGGGTTGGTTCGGGGCTGGGGGGGGATGTACATATATTACAGTAATATAAGAGTGAAATTCAGCAAGGAGCACCAAGACCACGTCTGAGCCTTAATGGTAACACCTGATACCCGGCAAGGGTAATAATTCAACAAGAAGTATATGCCAGAGACAACCAAAGAAATAGATTCCTAGTAAGCCAGGCTGTGGTGTGTACAGCACTGCCCTCTCCCCCCCAGGTCAGTCCCCCTCTGTGAGTCAGAACTTGATTCATTTTCCCGTAACACAGCAAATTTAACAATCCAAGAATTTCAGTTTCATCAAAATCCATAAACACATTTTATTCTATCCAGAAGAACATTGAACTTGGCGGGACAGAGTACCACAGCAGTGGCCCCAAGTCAAGAAAAATCCGCTTTTGAAGAGTCAAAACATCTCCCAGGAGTTAAATGAAGTAGGTCTGGAAAATGGGCATCTACTCTAAATACAACTATTTGCCTTTGTCATAAACAAAATACCCATAAAAAGCTTATAATTATTCCACATTTACTTTAAAAGCATGTTAAAAACACGTCATCTTATTAGGTGAGTGAAGTTATCCGGATCAGACAAATTGGCCAACTGAGGCACACATGGATTAAAAACTTGCCCAAGGCCACACAATGAGCATTATCAGAGTCAAAATCAGAACACCAAAATCCTTGGCTGGTGGAGCTGTGCTCAACTTACTTTTTCTTTAAACTCTTTTTTTTTTTTTTTAATTTGGTCTTTGCCACAAGAAGAAAAACATGAAGTGTGAATCTATTATTCCTATAGGCATAAAGTTTTAAGAGATCACAGTAGCCAGGTAGTCGGACATCTTGAACACCACAGACAAGGAGTCATCTGCTAATTAATACCTACTTCAAGGTCAGTAGTTGTGGTTGAACTGAAACATAAGGCTTTTAGAAAATACAAGTCATTCTGATTTTAAAGGTTTCCCAGGGATGATGCAACGTCCATCACAAATCTTGATGGATTGTTCCAGTAGCTCATTACCTCCACTCCCATGCTTTACCCAGCGTTGACCTTCGCCATTGCATCTTATCAAACTTTTGGCTACTTATATTAAAACAGTAGCTACTATCAGTATTTTCTTACAGACATCCAGAGAAGCAGGAGTCACAATCCCCTTCTTTGATGTATCAAAGATATTGAGTTCCTCGAGCCTTGTATTGTAAATCCTCTTTCCTAACCCCGACGAAGATTCAAACTGTCACATCTTTGTACAACAAAACCATGAATAACTCTAGCAATATTAGGACAACCCCTGTACAAAACCCTAATGGCTCAACAAAGCCAAATACTGTGCTGCATGAAGTGATGTTTTGCAGGTGAAATAAGACTAACACTCGCCATGAGGACATTCAGTAAGGCTCATGACACAGCTCGCTTGCAATTTTTGCCTGAACTGTACTGTTCTACATCCTGCAAAGTGCAGCAACTGGGGAGGACAGGTCAAAAAATTAATTTAATTTTATTTAGAAGATAGCACTCCAAGCAGAGGTGTTCTCCTCTACTTTCATTTGTCAAAGAAAAAAGTAGGTCCCTCTGTTCATATATTTTGGCCATAAGAAAGCTCATTCCTTTAGGACATCCGAAGGTCCACTGAAATTGATTTCACATCAAAGATTTATTTTTTTTTTACTCTATCTTACCCAGACACCCTGTGTACCCAAAGGTGTCTCCAACAAACCCTCGGTACCATTTCTCTTAGTACCTTTTAACTTCCACCCCTTCCTTAGCGTATCTGTAAAACCAGCCCACTGTGTCCTTTAGCAGCTCATATCAACTTGCCCACCACATTCCTCAAAGCTGCTGGGATAACCATGGCTGGTTGAAAACAGATTCACTGATAAAAGGCGATCAGAAGTAAGACATTTAAGAGCCAGACATGACCAGAAGGGCTTAAAATCCACTCCATGTGATTACAGAAGGACTACTGCTCTGCAGGAGGAAGACTCTTCCAGTTCTTTCTTCATTATGATAAAACGAGCAGCAGATTAGCCATGACAACTAACCATTTAATAAGGTGAAAATGAGCTGAACATGAACTAAGCAATCCTGTACAATTATACTGGAGAGGCAGCAGTAACAACACCAAGCCTAAACCCAACAGAAGGAAACGTGTAAAGATCTTCGTCTCAAGAGACTGCAGGTCAACGTGACTATGGGAATTGAACAAGACTGTATTCGTCATTAAAGAGAAGAATAACCATAAAATATAATTGCATCCAATCGATAACCTTTGAAAAAGTGCTCACAGTTTTCAGCTAGCTCAAGATCTAGTGGGAAGAACGCACACCAGGTGAACAAGAAATCAATTGTCATTTTCCCTGCTACCTTTCCTTCTTTCTGTAGGAGACCTCCCCAAACCGTGCACCTCTGCTACATGTAGAGTCTGGATGATTTTCCCCAGGCGTGTGTTGAGAACATACTTCACACATCACCAACCACATCTGCGTGCCCACAAACTTGCATGACACAAACACAGCCCCCACCAAAACTAGGCTAAAGCGAAGCCTCAGACTCCATTCTACTAATCCCCCTGCGTGATTTTCAGGAGCTACCACCCAGCATTCAGCGACCTGACTGGAAGTTCACATTTGGTCAGCACTTCTGATAAACAATACTTTCCAACTGGTTTTTACTGAGGTTTCCAAGTGAACTGTAATTTTCCACATCTTCAAAGAAATTAAGCCTTCTTTGTGTCCTGGATGGCCTTCAAAATTTTATTCAATCTTATTTCTACATTCTCTTATATTACTCCGCCTCCTAAAGATGGCAAGGGGATTATTTTTCTACCACCATTTTTAGTAGTAAGTGGCAAACTTAAAAGTTATCA
>JAVJGI010000001.1:39486799-39563001 GCA_035590275.1 Ibycter americanus
AGGGGGGGGGGAAGGAGAAGAGGAAGAAGTAAACCTGTTAAGACAAAATCAAGAATTCCTAACCCAGTCTAACACTGGTCGTGAGAGTAAAACAAATGTCTAGAAATCAAGTAGACCATAACTTCTAATCACAACCGTGCAGGAACATATTTCAGATGAAGTTTTTTTGAGTGTTGGGGTTGTTGGGTTTTGGGTTGGGGTTTTTTTGAGGATGCCTTAAGGGAGAGCTGAAGCATTGAATGCTGCTCTCAGACCAGCAGCTCTCAGACTGCATCTCGGGAAATCTTCCTAGCAGCAAATAACACATACAAATCCTCCTAAACACAGTGAAATGGAAGAGAGAGAAAAGGTGGTCACATGCTAACAGGGTATTAAAAAGAAGCCTAGAAAATTCCAACAAAACAAAAAAAAACCCAGAAGACACAATAACCTTCCAGACTAGACTTCTGATTTGCACTTGCAGTTAATGACATGCAATTAATAAATCAAGTACTTTACCCCTTAAAAGAACTCAGATATTAATCTGAAACAGACTGTGCAGTCAGATCAGGTGTTTTAATTCTTGGTGTTCCTCTAAGACATTGAATATGCCAAGTATCAGTGATTTATCCCAATACCTCATCCAGTGCCTTGAAAAAATTTGTCACCTCTCCTCTCCTTGCTGGTGGGGTTCATGGACACACAGGACCCCAGTCCACCACCCACAGGACAACCAAACTGTATTTCCAAACCCTGAGAGAGGAAACATCGCTACCACCAAGGTGGCAGCAAGAGGAGGCTGAAGGCATCCTCACCCCTGCAAGGCATCCACACATCTGCAAAGGCATCAGAGGAACCAGAGCAGACGTGCAAGGCAGGATGACGAGAAGGCTCCACTGAGACCTCAGAGCACCTCCCAGTGCCTGAAGGGGCTGCAAGAAAGCTGGAGGGGGGCTTTTCACAAGGGCGTGTAGGGATAGGACAACGGGGAATGGCTTTAAATTGAAAGACAGTAGATTCAGATTGGATATTAGGAAGAAATTCTTCCCTGTGAGGGTGGCGAGGCGCTGGCACAGGCTGCCCAGAGCAGCTGTGGATGCCCCATCCCTGGCAGTGTCCAAGGCCAGGCTGGACGGGGCTGGGAGCAGCCGGAGATAGTGGAAGGTGTCGCTGCCCATGGCAGGGGGGTGGGACTGGATGGTGTTTAAGGTCCCCTCCAACCCAAACCATGCCATGATTCTAAGAATTGCGCAAACCCTACAAAGTTTGCAAGCTGAGAGACGCTGCAGACACACAGGGGTGCGGAAATTATGTTTCCAAAGTTGCAAAAGCCCACCGCAGTCAAACATCACTTTTTTGGTCAAGTATTTTCAGCTGTCATATGGAGCAATAAGGGCACACTGTGCCATGTGCTGAATGAAGCACATAATTATTTATTATGGTTTACTAGAAGAAAAAACCCAACAGACTAGAGGTTCACAAGGGCCTCTGAGTCATGTCCAGTTAAGGCAGCTACCACACATCAACCCCTCTGGCACACACCAGTGCTCAGCTCTCCATACGGGAAAATGCTTACTCGGCAATTTCTCTCTTTCAGCCACCATGAGGAATGAGGTCTCCTTCTGAGATCTGCAGCACAACCAGCCAAGAAGGGAGAGCAGTTTTGCTGAAGGCCACTTAATAAGTTTCCTGGTAATTACCCTCATTCCTCGCTCACCAGGCTACACCGACATCAGTAGCTTCAACCTCACAGCCAATAAATAAAACCTTTAGGAACAGCATTAAACAGCGTACATTAAGTATGGGACTCTGCGGAGCGTGCTTACCTCTCTGCAAGGGCTTCTTTCATCTAACAACAAACTCACTGAAGTGCAAAACCTTACCCTAGAAACCTGTACCACTTCGTCCGAGGGTTGCAAACACAGTGATTACACAGAGGCAAAGCAAGTCCTTCACCGCGACCCACAGCAAAAGGGGTCCAACCTAGCACCAGGGACATCTGAGCCACTCCAGCTCTTCAGGAGCTGGAAGCCTATTCAAGAACAAATGGATGAGTTTGCATTTTAGCCTGATTTTTCAGGATCTCAGAGGGGCACCTCTAATGCCTGGCAACCTAAGCCAGTATTTCTACAGATGACATTACCACCATCTTTTATACCAGATGTAGAAAAAAAATTCTGAACCTGATGTGAGCAATTGTCACCTTCTACAATTTTGAAGTTTTGCATTTCCCCGGACTGTTTCTTGCCCCCACTTGTGTCCTACCCTCACTACACCACAAATTCTGCCAGCCAGAAAGCAAATATTCAGATGGTAATTTAGGAAGACATAAACTACACTAATAAGCATCATGTCATGCTTTAACCAGGACACATCGACAAGTCTTTACTGGGCAAGAGACAAATTCTTGGATTTCTGGGTCACATAAAACACCTTGGTGCCTCCCTCTGAATATAGAGAAGAGTATATTGTCAGTAGTGGTCACTACAGTCTCAAACATCCTATACCATTTACTTAAAACCAATGTTAAAGTTGAGGGATCACAGCCACGCAGGCACGTTTCAATACTGGGACATTAAATACATCAAGTTTCAAGTGATTGGTCCCTTTAGTGAAATAATGCCAGTTGTATATATCAAGTTAGCAAAGTCAGGGCAACATTTTAGTAAATCATTTTGGTCAAAGAAATAACAGAAAAATGTGTGGAAGTCACAGGTATACCTAAAAACCCCTGAACAAGGGAAAACACATGACTTCCCTTAAAAGTTTCTCTTCTGATCCGTTGCCTGATACAGGCAACTGCAAGGAAATTGTAGATCAAACACCACATAATTCCAATTTTTACCTTCAACTATTTGGAGTATCACAACTCTAGCACCTCTCTGCCTGTTTTTTTTGGTTTGGTTTTAAATAGCAATTCCTAATTACTTTCTTTAGGTCCCCTCCAAGTGCTGTTTGCTGCAGCTTTGTGACTTCCACTCAGCCACCTCTGGCTTTGCCAACATAAAACTCGCATCCAAGGTGCAGTTATGTGGGATGCTGAAGGAGCCAGCTCCAAACTGCTTCACAGAAGATGGCATCCAGCAAAGGCGCTGCTTGTTCCCTCCTCACACCAATTTCTTTGGTAACACACCACTTCTCTTCAGGCCCTGCTGCCCTCAGCTCCTAAATGCTTTTGTTCCCAGGTCCTTTATGGACTTTACGGTCCCTCCTTAATGGAAGCTCACTTTGTAGATAGGTTATTATTCCTTTCTCCTCATCAGTGGTAGCAATAGTAGGTGTCATCTGACATCTGCATATCATAGAGATCACTCACTGCTGTATTAATTAATACACAACTATTGCAAATACTGCACTAGTCATGGCAAGCGGTAAATGCGGGGACAAAGTCATCTTCTGTCCATCACATAGATGTCATGCTCACATTAGTAGCTGTAGCATTAGCAGTACCCAATCCTAACAAAACCTATTCACATAATAAACACCCAATACTAACATCCCAGACAGCAAATCTTCTTTTATTCCATACCTTGTGTTCATTTCAGGTCATCATGGGGGTATTTCAAAACTTTTTAAACACATATTAATAGAAAATGGCACTGGTGAAGCAACAGTCAGACAAGGAGGTAGCACCGCCTGTTGCTTCACAAACCCAGTAGCCAAAGATAAGGTTGCCCTTCACCTCCAAGTACGTACTCACAGGTATGTGAAATGAATGAACCAGAGCAGGAGTGAAACACGAGTGCAGTGATTGCTCTGACCCTTCTAACAAGCAAACATCCTGATTACCGCTAGAAAAAACGTCTGTGTAAAAATCATTTAACTCACGGTACCCTACCCTGGCAGCATGCTATGGAAATCAAGAGGCCATAATCACACATTTCCTTCATTTTTGTCGAGGGGATTTTGAGGCACAGGTTTTCTCTGGAGAGAATCAACCAAGATGAGATGGATGACTTGTAACCACTCAGCCCAGCTCTCACAGGAAACACAGAAGGGTCCTTTATGTGGCATATCCAGTTTTATTTTACTTACTTCCCCAAACCCTACAACCGCAACCATTAGGATCTTTGATTTAAAGCACAAATTAAAGGGGGAGAGAGGGAAGGAAGACAAAAAAAAAGCTAACCATAAAACATACATCAAATGCAGAACAAAATAACTGACCCATAGCTGATGGAGCTGCCTCCACTTCTTTCACAAGCTACACCAGAGGCTGCTCTGCCAGATGCCATTTTTGCGACTTAACCAAAAAAATAGCCTGTGGCGATCCCACCTGATTTCCTATCATCTAGTCCCTGAACCTCCTAAGACTTCCACAAAGATTACGGTCCTCAGATACTAGAACACGTCTCATTTGGTAGTTGTCCAGCCATCCTAGAATACGTACATGGATGCAAGGGGAGAAAAACATTTGATACTAACCAAGACAGGATCTGGTATTGTGATCAACCTGCTTACAGCCATAACGAACATGTGAAGTGACTGTGTCATTTCAGATTCCTGAACTCACCTATCAGAATGTGTCAGGCAGTGACTTCTACAGGTAGGAAATTTGTCTAGAAGGTGGCCTCACACACTAACTTATCCTGCCAAGGATTAATAGGATCTAAAAATGATAAAAATTAAGAGTTAATTAGAAAAAAACAGAAGTCCCAGAAAGAAGATGTCCAGAGCACCTGCAGCAAGGAAGAAATGTTTCTGAACATTGAGCATGAGAGGTCTCCTGAAGATACCGAGCCATTAAAAATATCCTGTACAACTGTAGCTGAGGACCCCCAAGTTATCAGTTTATGCTTTAAGGGCTTAAATAGAAGCTCACATAGCACTGACCCCCTAGAGACACATATGCATCCTTAGAGACCATAGAATCGTTGAAGTTAGAAAAGACCTTTAAGATCATCGAGTCCAACCATTAACCCAGCAGTGTCACGTCCACGCACCGCATCTGCATGTCTTCATCAGTTTTATATCATCTGATCTACCTCAAAGCTGTAGATCAAAGACAGAGTCGCTCTAAGACTCAGCTCCAAGTCTGCCCAGTTTTATCACTGGAAAAAAGGAGAGCGCATCTGACGTGGACAAAGCAATAAATCAGATTTGCTGGTTAAAAAAAAAAAAATTCTCAGTGCTTCCATTTAAACACTCCTCAACACTGCCTATATTCATAAATACACACATCCCTTAAAGATAGCAATGGGTCAGCAAAAGAAGTAAATCAAGCATTTTATTCAAATGCAGTTTTTCATGGACGAACAAAGATGGATTAACAAAGCTTTCCCAAGCAGTGACTGTGGTTTAATCCATGCACTCAGCAAACGGGATCCCGATTTCAAAGTCTGGCCAAGATACATGTGCCGGAGGTTGAATCCTGCCAACAGAAGCTCTTCCCCTGCTCTCAAAAGGCTGCTTCAGAGGGGCTGCTCCCAACAGCAGGCTTTGCAGTGCTCCAGTCAAGCATTTCTATCCTACAGTCAGCACTAATTTCTGCAGGGTAAAAGACAGATTATTCTAAATCTACACACACACCCTTTCTAAAACTTTGGGGTTATTCTAACAAATGGAAAAATACTTCAAAATATTAAAAGGCACCTCCTTAATACTTCTATTTTCACCCTTGTTGAAGCTGTGCATTAAAATCTGACTTCAAGAAAGGGGGAGAGGAGGAGGAAGAGGAAAGGAGCAAAAAGCAAAGGGGGAAAACCAAAAAAAAACCCGCACTTTGCTCTCATTTTGCAAGCTAAACCGAACATTGAGTATTTTCCACTGCTTTTATTTAAACCAGATCCACCATCCAGGACAGACACACTGGTGGGCCTACCTGCATCAGGACTCTGTCTCACGAGAAAGTTCACTGTGGAGCTCGCAGGTGGGTCAGAGAGGTGTTCACAGCACCTCCAGCTCCCACCATGCCCTGGTTGTGGCTGAAGGGTTCTGCACGCAGCCAGGCCAAACACAGACCCCAGGGCTGCGGCGTTAACGCAGGTGATGGATAGAGACATCAGAGTGGTTAGGAAAGAAAAAGAACCACGTTTTTCTCGTGGTGTCACATCGTCAAGCTGGAAAGGCTGAAAACGGAGCGAAGTCTGCTGGAAGGGCACCGAGCACAGGCAGGACGCAGGGATGGACCGGTGCCGCTGCCAAGCTGCCACGGGATGCTGGCAGCTCCCTCCTGCTCCTCATCCCCTATGCAGCATGCTCCTTGGAGAAGAAACCACACCCTCTACAGATACACAGCACTCCATGCATCAGGGGCAAGTCTGAATTTCTTTTTTCCACTACACAGGAATAGCAGTTCAACCTATTGAGGCAGTCAAAAAGTTTGACATGGAGGAAGTGCATTCTGGTTCCACCAAGCCTTGAACAGAGGTCCCACACAGCCAGCAGCACAGGGAACACAGCGTCTGCCCCTGCCCCACAGCCCCTCTCCAGTCCTCCTCCCATAAAACGGTACTGAACTTTGGATCCCAGTTGTTTGGACCTTCCTGGCCACACCAGGGACCAGATTCCATTCTTTCACTGCTTCTTCACCCATCAGATTTTGCATCCAGCTCTTGCTGATAACCACAGCTAATTCTCACTCTTTCCACTGCGCTCACATCCACAAACCCCGCGCTACCTCTGGTCGCTGCTGGAGCAGCTTGCTTCAGCCTTCCCATTTGCAACAGCCCCTGTGAATTTGCTCCACCCGCAGTCTCTGCCCTCATGGATGCCACATCACAGACCCGCACAGTAACTCTTCATTACGTCCATGTGAGCAACCCCTCACCAAGAGTCAACGCTCCCAAACAGAAAGAAAAGAAACTTAATATGTGAGCTACAACGTATGCACAGGATGAGGGATGCTGGCAGGACAAGACCTCATTCACCATTTGCAGCTCATTACTTCTGGTTTTGGACAGCACAGAGCCTCGGCACACCAAACCCACCTACTGAACCCAACGGAGACCATCAGTGTCAACATCCACCAGCCTGGTAGGCTTGTGCACGGCAGGGAGGTGACCAAAAGCAGCAGCAATACTGGAAGACAGCGACGAGGCTACCAACACAGCATGTTTTATCAAATCGTGAGAGTCTAGATTAAGTTCTGGGAAGCTTCCTGCATGGTTTAGCTTTCCATCTGTCGCCAAACAGACCCCGTAGCACATACACTCCTATTTGCATCCTGGTATTTGGCAACAGCAAGAAATATTTCCTAGCAAGAATACAAAAAAGGCTTCCATTCACACTGAAACATCTACTGGACATCCCTGTGGGCCTAATTCCCAGAACACTGAAATCCAAGCCTACAAATGGGAAAAATATACTGACTACCTGCCAGTAACCTCAAGAGTGGCAAGCCAAGCCCTTAATAACAGTCTGCATTACCATCTGGCTACCACACAGTAACTGGGAAAATGTTATTGTTCTGAGTTTGACTTACTTGTCAAGATAATTGCTTCAGTATTAATTAAATGTTCCTCTCTGCAGCTGCATAAAAAGCTCACGTGGGTAATGTACTGATTGCACAGTATATGCTTCCCTTGAATAAGTGGGCACAGCATGACCGCTTGACCCAAATCTGTCTAAACTTTAACATTTTCGAGTCTAAAATCCTGAATATCTGTTTCAGAAATTCAAAGGCCAACTATAAACATGACTTTTTACACCCTTAAAACACTTAAAACACTGAGGGAGGGAGAACCACCCCAGCACCGACTCAAGCAAAGCATTTGGTGCTGGGATCACTACCCCAGACACCCACTCCACTTACATCTAAGCCAGCAAAGTTCCCTGGCACACAAATGTTTCTCAGCTGAGGCTACAAAGGCATTTCATAGTCACACAGCTGCACAGAGCCACCAGGAGAACATTCACCCAAAGCTCTGCTCAAGGCGATCCAGAAGGACTGTCCCCATTTGCAGCCAAGTGCTGCAGTCACGTCTAGAAGATGCTCAGCCCACAGCTGTCCTCCTCCTCCTACCTTCACCCTTGGCTTCAGTACAGCCACCATCACTCCCCATGGGGTGGCCCAATCCCAGCTGCTCCCCCACCTTCACATGCCCTGGCTCACCCTCAGGAATAAATAGGTATTTCTTTAGCCACCCCTCATTTTTCTAATGTTCATCTGCTGCTAATCCTACTTACAGTCCATCTAAACTTTATATGAATTAACTATAAAAGTAATAGCAGATCAAAGGGTCTGAGAGCGCAGAAAGGCTTGCTGGCAGTTCAGAAATATTGCTGCAGATTACCTAACGGGGCTGAGTGTCGTTACCCCTCAAAAAGCCTTAACTAAGTATCTTGAAGTACCTAAGTACACAAAGTACCTTAACTAAAGAGCCTGACAAATTATAATCCAGACAGGATCATCATATTGATATACCCAAAAATACCAATTAACCAAATCAACCATTGCTGCAGCTACAAAATACTTTATTACTTGCTTTTTCAGCTCTCACCAAATCGCAACAGATTTTCATCAGTGTCCTAAGCCTGCCTCAAAAAAGTGCCGGCCATGTATAATGATACTTATTTTCCTTTAAGTTCTGCAACTCTATTTCCACACCATCCTTCACAGAGAACGTGAGGGGTATGTCAAGATCTTCCATCCGGAAAGCTCAGGCCAAAATCCTTTCCACATTCCCCCGGCCGCATCTCAACCTCTTCCTCTTCTGCATTCAACATATGACCCAGTTTGGAAGAAACTGAAGGACCCGAAGAGCCCAGAGGTTCTCAGGAGGAGAGGGAAGGGATTGTCCTGACATGGATTACATTGCTATGTTGTTAATTACATCGAGCCAGTTTTCTATTGAGATTACAGGCTGCGACACTGCCGTTGTAACCTCTGAAGTCTCTCCAAAACCTTCTTTCACTGTTGCTAGCTTAGTGCTCTTGGTAGAGTCCCACGCTGTGGAAATTTGGGCTGTGTTTTGATCAAAGCCCTCCCTCGTGTTCCGTGCAAATTTCAACACTTGTGGTGGCTGGGTTCCCTCGCCAAGCTTGAGCCGTTGCCTTTCAACACCGGTTGCTCCCTGCCTCTTTCAAGGGGTGATTAGGCACAGCTCTCAAGCGAAGCTGGTATTTAAGAAGTTGTTTGAAGGCCTGGGACAGGGTTTTTACATAATAATCGTGAGTTTGTTTAATTAGGCTCTGCAAAATGTTTCAATTTCAGATGAAACCATTCAACTTTTTATTCCTCTTCTCGGAGAGGCAGTCTATCTTGAAGGAGCTATGAAAATGAAAAAAATTACTGAAGCAAATAAGCTCACAGAGAACCGTTTTAGAAGGACATACTTCAACCCCCCAAAGATCTCCCCGCGCAGGGGCTCCTCAGCAAAGCACAGCTCCCGTCCCCAAGAACATAGCCTTTGTTAACCAAGTCAGAGCATCACCACCTCATCCTGCCAGCAGCCTGAAGACCAAATCAAACCCATACATCACTGACAGGGAAAGAACGACCACAGCTCCCTTTGAATTACACTAAACCTACTTCTCCCAAGTAGTGTTCGTATTAGACACACAGAAGAAAAGCTGTAACAACCAACCACACCACACAACCAGGGAGCTCTCCTAATGAAAGAAACCAAATTGCTCAGGGTCACTTCTGATCTACACAAGAACAGCTTTCTCCCTCTGGGACCTTATCTGAAGAAATAAAATGCCAAGCTTTTTCACCACGTTACTGTCCAAAGTAGAATCTTTCCTTAAATGCAGAAGTCCAAAGCAAGATACTCCAGGGCAAGCATTTTCCACAAGACACTAAGATATAGAAAAGGCTTCCACCAGAAAAGGTATCAACCACACTTGGGGCAATGTGCTACCAGGTGTGCACACAGGTTGAACAGATGAAGATGCAGGGCTGTACCGGATGGCATCAGAGGTGCAACTTCCTCGCTCTGAGCCTGTCAGTGTTGCCGAGGACCAGGTTCTGATGATACTTTAACAAAGGAAAGACCATTTCCCACAAACATTCAAAGCTGATGTGGCAACTGCTAACATAAGTATCTCTCTTCTTTAAAAAATAATAATCATCATAATAATAATCATCAAAAAAAGCTTTCAATCATAAAACCACCTCCACATTAACACAGCAATCATCAGAAGACCTCTCCTAACACGGCAAACCAACCAATCCCTCACGCAAGAGTTCAGTCTGGGTAAAACCAAGAAGCATGGGGAAGTTTTAATGCCTGAGAGGTGATAATAACAGTTGTTGGGTAGGGAAGGATTTCACAAACCTTCTCGAACACGCTAATGGGGTATTGCAGGCTCAACCCTCTGGCTGGACACAGAGCTACACTCTAGGAAGGGGTCCAAGCTGTCCTATGCTGCTTCTAGATGTCAGCAAAAAGATCAAACGGCCAACGAGACCGATTCCTTCCCCTGGCCCCAGCTGGAGGTTATTTCTTCTGCAACATCAGAGTTGTGAATTCATCTCACCACAAGTGTGGCGCAAAGGCACTCTGCCTATGGCAAGAACACAGCTGATTTACTTTGGGACAGAAGCAGCAAAGGGTAAATATCAGGTAAATAAGGGCTGGAGCTTCATTTATTGCAGAAGAGTTTCCCTCTGGACAACCCGACTACCTTGTACACAAATACCAAAATGCCATTAAATCAGTCACAAGCAGGACAAGAGCTACCCAAAATGAATACTTCGGTTCAAAGCCAACAAATACTATGTTCTCTCCCCATAGCATCTTCTGGACCAAGCTAAGCCCTGAACGACTCTGCTGCTCTTCTGAGCTGGCGTTTGATAGTGAGGTCACCCAGCCTACAGCACTACAGCTGTGAAGATGCAACCCAAATGTGGTTGGGTTTTGTTCAATTAGCTGGGAAAATAAGGTCTGACAAAATCTCAGCTGTACCAATGGATACCAGGGTGAAATGCACTGAGGATAACAGGAATTTCTAAACTGGTCTCAAACTAGCACAGAGAAGCATGCCTTTATGCTCAAAATCAACAATCCCAGTTGGGTCCAGCATGACTGCGATTATTCTTACCCTTCCACGATCAGCCTTCTGGTTTTTAACACTCTTTGAAGACAACAACAAAACCAAGTAGCACTAGTCTTTCACGTAGATGCACAGCTGAACTTCTGAAGCATCGTATATGCGTGAGTCTAAGGTGCACCAGAAATCATTTTAAACTCTCTGTTCAGAGTCTTGAATGGATAAATTATTCAGCCATGTTCCCTGAAGATGCACAAGGAGCACCCATGAGATCAAACAGAAGCTACTGAAGATGAGAAAATAAAGCTGCTATCCATATGCATGAAGAAAGAGCCATCTATAAATAGCAAAGTAGGAAGTTAAGTCTCCTCTAGGAACATAATTTATATGAAGTTGTTTTTGTTCCCAACTTCAGAAGTGAGAAATAGGAGGAGGAATAAAAATTTATTGCAATCTGATGTAGATGTTGGACGGCAGCTTTCATATCTCTGCATTCCCAGAAGCTGCTTCACGTGAGAGCGAGCTACAGCTCCAGAACCCCGCAGAAAGCACAAGCTGCAGAGCAGCAAAGCGCTTCCCCCAGCACGCACAAACAAATACGCTCTCAGGGCTCGTTGACTTCATTTTGCCCAGGTCTGTTTGCAGCCCCATTAAAAACCAAGAGGCTAAGAGCTGCAAAATCAGAGATGAAGCACAGCACAACTCCAGCCCTCTGCTCCACACCTTGCACCCGCACAGGCTCTGCACCGCAAACGGCTGCATCCCGCTGCACTCTGAGCCACCTCTTCAACCTACCAGCAACCTCCAGTCTTTTTTAGATTGTCTATAACTGGGAGGTTTACAGAGAAACTCAGGCTGTGCAATGCTCTCCTGAAGTCTTCAGGAAGAAAGTCTATCTGCCCAAGCTTCCCACCACTCCATCAGGAAAATGTTTTAGTGAGAGAGCTCCTAGGTCAGCGAAATTTTTTAATTAAGGAGCTCGTATTCTGTACCTCTTGGTCATGTTAGCAAAGCAGGGATACTTGAGATTTCAGAGGATACTTCATCTTATGGGGTGGGAAGCTTGTCTACTGCTACTTGGCAGTTGTCACATGGAAGGAAAGGAGAAGACGCAGTTGCCTACGCACTGTCTGCGTAAAAAGCAAGAGAGACGTGTCCACCACTGCTAAATACCAAATTGCTGAGAGGTGGGGAACACAGTAACATTTGCTGGCGGGAGCAATGTCAATTGAGTTTAGACAAATGCCTGGAATGGACTAACAGCTGGGGAAGAGGAAAAAAAAAAGGGGGGGGCAAAATAAAACCCACAAACCTTTTAACTGAAAAAGGCAGCCAAGCAGCTTAGAAATAAGCGGAGAGCCAAAAATCTGCTAAACACCTTGCTGCTCTTTCACAGCAAGGCTACTGCCTTGCTCATCACTTCGTAGCCAGAGGCAGCAGAGACTGTGGGAACAATGAGCAAAAACCCTGACATTTGGGTTTGGTGCGATGAACTCTGTATCTCAGCTTGTGCATTTCCACAGAACAAAGATTAAGAGGCAACGATACTTTTTTCTAAGACAGCTACAGACAACCAAGCCTTCAGCACCACCTGGAAAAGGCTCTTTGCCGGTCTGTGTGTGGCACCATAAATACATGAAAACGCTCCTTTAAGTGCAATCTGGAGAGATGCTTTCTCCCAAGGCACACAGCCCCGAGAAGCATCTGCGTGCACGTGCTCCGGCTGCTCTGGGATTGATCCCGTGTGCCACACTCGATGCAGAGAAACAGGGAGCAGCTCTGATTTTATCTGTTTCCCCTGCAGAAGATTTTCCTTCATCATGCCGGGTCAAAGGCAGAGGCAACGCTAAGCCCTGACACTGCTCCAAAAAAGTAAGATTCTCGCTGCTGAGGAGCTGTGTGTACCAGATGGGGCCATTCCCCCTGGACAATCCAGCGTGCTCTCTTGATAGAAACCCCCTGGACGAGCCCCTCGGAAAGGCAGGAGCGGGACCGATGACCCCGGCTCTCATTACCGGCCCTGTCAGCAGTCCAACCCCCTGCTCCCGATCCCCCGCCGCTGAACCAGACGGGAATCAATGGTTTGAACTTTCCCTCCAGACACATCTTGGCAGCATGGAGACTCGGGCTGTCAGCCACCAGCGAGGGAGGAACAACCCAGAGGGAATTTCAGGCAGCAGGAGGCTCGCCCGCTGCCAGCATCCAGAGGATCTGCCTCTGCCCCCCAGACTGCCAGCAGGCTCCTGCTAGCAGACCTAGGGAGCTCAGCACAATAAAAACCATCAATCCCATCCACTAAACGCTTCCCTCCCCTCCCCAAATATCCAAATTTCTCCTCTTTCCCTTCCCCTCAAAGCTTCTCAACAGTCCTGTAATGTTTCAATTTTCGACCAGAGGACCTCCAGGCTCTCGCTGCTCCCAACTCCGTCACAACCGCTGACGCTTCGCATCTTCTGACAGCCCGAATTAGAGCCCCAAAGTCTCCCACACAGGGTTCCTGTAAACACGTCCCTATTACAGAGAAGTTGGGTTTTGGTTTTTGTTGGTTTTGTTGTTTTTGGGGTTTTTTTAAGTGAGAAAAACCCACTAGGGAAACTGGAATACTTTAATGTTGGGCAAGAAGAGCAGAGCGAGAGCTTCATTCTCCATAACGCACCCTGCACCACTAATCCTCGCTGCCCGCCCAGGGACAGCCAACAAGCGCATGTACTGAAGAAGTGAGATGGAAGACAGCCGGTTCAATATTTTTTTTTTTATTTCTTTCAAATAATCATTTAAAGCTGCGAGGGACCTTGTTTTTAAAATCACACTGTGTGCACTCTATATATTACGTTCAGACTGACATGAAGAATTATAAAAATCCAACTGCTAGTGAGCTACATCAATACCGCTTATTTGTGATTTTGCTGTTCTGGATTTTCTCAGGCTGCAGACAATGCAATAAAAGCTCTCTATAAAACAATATTCTTCCATATTTTAAGAACGCAGTGGAAATATTTCTTCTGCTCCTAATGTTTTCTAAAACAAAATTTCAATCTAATGCCAAATTTAAGCTATTTTCCAGCAAGCCTCAGTAATCTGGGATGTTGGAACTCGGAATCAGCAGCGCACTTAGAAGCAAACTCAGCTTTAAGCATGTGCTTAATTTCCCCTAAAGGTGACTTAAGCATGCTGAAGCACTTTCCTAAATAGTCACGGCTTGCTGTATCGAAGCATTAAAAAGAAAATAAAGTTTTGAAATACAAGTTTAATAGTGACTAACGGTTTCTCTTCTAACTGAAAATGAAAAATTAATATGGATGCAATAGTATTTTTCTTGGTCACTGACATGTTTTTCCAATCCTCTGCATGTTATTGCACTCCATTTTATAGAGAAGCATTATTTGTTCAGCTGAATTATTCCCAGTTTATCCTGTATGATTCAGACATTCATTTGATTTTTGGACAACGGCGACTCCTTTTCAGAAATCAGAGGGGATTTACAGATATCTATTCTGTAAAAGTAAATTCTGCAAAGGTTGAATTGACCTGAGATTAATTTTTAATTTTTTTTCAATTTTTTCTCTCGTACCAGGGCTTTCCAACTTCTGCAAGCCAGTGATGTTGCTTCTGAATTCCCAAGGGTACTGATGCAGCAGTTCACAGGTCTAACATCTAACGAGGCATCAGCAAACTAGAACGCTTTAAGTAAAATCATCAGGGCACTGGACAAAAGCAGCTTCTCAAAGACCATCTACACCATGCCACTTACTACAATTTAAGGTCCACACCATTGCTCACTGTAAGAAACATTGGAAATGTTAGACTTGTAAAAGCCTCCTGGTGACAGTGAAATTCTAACTCAAGCACAGACTCAGCTCTTGCCTTCAAATTTGTAAGACTAAATATAATTAATTTCACTGGGAGACTCAGAGCAGAATTTGGCTTAAGTGCAGTAGACGCGGGTGTTGCTAATACAGTCCTACACTCCCAGTTACACCTGGGTGAGAGAAGAGTCTTACAAGGTTTCCTTTCTCTAAGACATCTCAGAAAATGTTCTGTGTTAAAACGGGGCCTTATCATCCTATAAGATCAGTAATTACTGAAATTATTCCTGCCCAGTTAATTCCTGTTTGCAATTCTATAGTCACATACCATTTTTCCCTTCCCTATCATTTTTAAGCTCCCAAAACAGAGGGCGGAAGGCAAGGAACTCATGTAGGAAGAGTCCAAGCACCTATATAACGTCCCTAGAGACACACAGCCCTTCACAACAGACTTCTCCCCTTCCTCCAAACCTTCTGTCACATTGCCCCACAGCGTTCATTTGTTCTGAAGAGTTAATATTTCCAAAGACGGGCTTGGTTTTAAATCCAAAAATCACCTGGCAGCGCCAACAGCAGACGATCCAAGGGTAGAAAGGCTCCTAAAGCAGCAGCAGGTTTCTGGAAGGACATTCCCAGACTTGACCGCAAACCCCGGGCAGATGGGTGGTTACTTGGGCTATAGCTTGAAAGTCAACTTAAATCAGAAGAAGCAGAACTAAATCAGAGCAGTGGGGACCCCTCTGCTCCCACCAAAGCTGGGCAAGATCACATGATACACCAAAGACAACACCTAATTTATAAACACCTTCTTCCCAAACTCCATTTTCCAGCCAAATTCACTTGGTTTACCCACAATGGCACAACGCAAGGGGAACAAGGAGAAAGGCAACACCACTTCTTTCCAGCAGCGATGCCCAAAGCGAGCCAGCAACTCCATGTGGTCACACTTTCACGTCCTGCTCAAACCTCCTGGACACCGCTGCTCCACTTGCACGGCCCCAGGAAGCGGCCACCGATGTGCAGGACACTCGCGCCAGCTGTCATTTCCACGGAGACGTTGAGGGATCGTAAAGGAGGGTCAATACGGGGTCATGTGAGGACAGGAAAAACAAAAGCAATCATGAAAAGCACTCGGGACCACTTGAAGGCAAACTTGCCGTGTGCCTCCTGACAGTTTATCACTGCCAGCTTGCCCGCCACAGCCAGCAAAGAGCAACTTCTTCCCAGCTGTGTCACTCCGCACGCTGCTCTTAAAAATAGCACTTCTGCAGAGAATGCCTTATATTTCCCCAATGGTAAGACACATGTGTATAACATGTCCTGAGGTTAATTTGCTAATTTTGCTCTTGTTTAGGATTAGCTAGGTTAACAGCAGAAACCCAAAGGAAAATGTCAACAATCACGTCTTTCCTAGAGGGGGGCGAGGGGTTGAAAAGACTTCTTTCCTGACATGTGTCTGGTTTTACACTGTTGTTTTTGGCTCTTCAAAGGAAGGAAATTAAATGAACAGCTTCTTTTTTTATCCTTTTGGAATACTAAAAAGGATAAATGCTGAGCAGCAAGGCTGCACGAGGACGCAAGGGCCTTTTCTCTGGCCACACATTTTTGTCAAAGCTGTTTTAAAATTCTAAAGTCCCTCCAATATAATCCCCTGCAGCTGTCATCACCCACACACCAGGTTCCCAATAAAGGCTCAAGCCACAAATCTCCCTCAGCAAGATTACAAGGCCATGGATATTGCAGGTTAGGAACCAAAGAGTAGTAGAATATTCCTGCTGTGGCACCAAGCCAGCTGCCAGGGCTCATCCTCCAGGACAGTCTTCGTGGTCTCACCGTCTTCAGTGGTGCTCTGCTCACACAAGTCCATTTTCAAGCCCACAGTACAAACTCTAAAGAGGTTCTGCACCACTTCTGCAGCTCCTGAGCTGGAGCAATTCTCCACAAACATGCTCAGAGGCTGGGGTCCTGCAGAGGTAGCTGAAGGTGTTAGGAAACCACTTTCCTCTGCCGAAGGGTACGGCCCCACCACAGAGCCAGCAGGAAATCTGTGTGAGCATCCCACATCTGCTCCAGTGCAAAGTCTGATCATGAAAGGTAGTAACAGAAAATGCTACAGATATTTTTGGAGCAAGTACCACAGATATGTCTGCAGCAAATATTAACAGCTGCCTGGTCCCACTCCAAGAAGGCTATAAGTCATAATTCAGATGCCAAGAAATTCAATTCTTGCTACAAGACTGCAATAATAATTTTTAAAGGTATAAGGTACAAGAAGAGTGTGGTGCAAGGACAGGGGGAAAAAGAGGAGTAAGACTGTTAAAATTCCCAGGAAAGCAGGAGATAAAGTTGCTTTCCAAGCTGAAGGTAAAGGTCTGAGCTACTAGAAGTCATCAGACACAGTAGGGTGCAAGACACAAGGTACAGTAACAAACCTTTCTTGGACCACTATTCCAAGACAAATATAATGACAGCGTCAATGTTTTTCATTTATAACACAGATACCTTTGTTGGTAGCCAAGAGAGATACAGACACTGGGGTTTGGCAACAGCTTACTAAAAACATACGGCAGCCTTCCTGCTCTCTTATTTTACTTCGCTCCGCCGTGGTTTCTTCTGTTCTGGACTCCTTTCTACAGTCTTTTCTTGACCTTTCCCTTCCTAAATACAAACTCCTTGTTCCCTCGTCTGCCACCTCTCCTTGGCAAATCCTGCTGGGAACGCAGATGCCCAGAACGATTGAACGATTTTACCTATAAATACGTATGGTTATGTAACTGAATACTGGAAGTAGGTTTGTGCTCTGTGCACAAGCTGCCGCACCAGGTTGCTTTCTGCAGTTTATAATTTTAATAGACATCAAAACAGGAAAACATTTAATGTTATGCAATAGGAGCAATTATTAAAAACAGAAACAGACATCAGCTCCTAAAAAAGAATTTGGAGCCGCCAAGCAGTGTCCGCGTAGCTATCCCAGTTCAACATTACCACCACCCCCCTCTCCATCTCAGTGTTTCCCACCATGTGTCACTTTGTCTGAAACGCAATCCAATTCCCCAGGAGAGGGGCTGTCCTGCTCCTTCAGGCCAGCAGCTCACTCCTGATAGAAGTATCTTCAAAGGTGCTCTTCAAACAGGCACCTTCACACACCACCCACCTCCACTCCTGCCAAATCAGCACAGGCTGCAATAACCCAGACGATATTTTTTCCCAGGCTCTAGGAATGTTTTCTGGTTTATAACCTTGCAAGTTTGGAGCTGAAACAATACAGGAGCCAGTGGTGAATGCTCGTCTCTATTCTCACATCACCTAAGCAAAACCAAAAAAACAGAGCTCTCATTTCATTAATACCAGGGATGTCTCTCTCCCTAATTTCAACTCTTCTACAGTCAAGTTTTGCACTACCGTCGGGACACCGGCCAGCTCCCCCAGAACAACGGTTTATAGCAGCTCAACTCTGCCACTGATTAGGAATTTAAAGGCTTAAAGAAGCTTTCTGTATTTAAGAGGCAGCTGCAATAGGCAGACATTAACAAACAAAAAAATATGAGAAATAAACAATAATCACTTAAGATAAAAAGTCAAAAGACTGGCTTTCCAGCTTCCTCCCATGAGGGCTGAAACAAGAACAGAAAAAGGGAGCAGTAAACGGTCAGACAATTTAGTGGGATGATGAGATTTTTAAAAGCCACGGGAAGGGGATAAACAGAGTGCAAGTCAACAACAGGCAAGAGCATTTCAGTGTCTCACAACACCAAATTTCAAAACACTGATCATCACAAGACTCCTAACCTTCCAGACCCAGGGTCAAGCAGGGTTTGGAGGTGGTGTCTCCTTGTCCTACACACACTGTCTTCAGAAAGCAGCAACAGACTATGCAATGACATTGTGGTAGGATCCCACGTGTACGTGAATGCGATACCAAGCAGCTGCCAACCCTATCACCACTCCCTTGTGTCGCCCGTACAATGCCCCGTGAAGCCCAGCCCTGCCCACCACGTACCACGCCATCTAACCACATTCTTTGCCCACTGGCAGAGGGACAAACCGCCCATAATGCTCTCCTGCAAGCCACAGATCATAGGACCGCTGGGGTCTGGAGATGACCTACTCCAATCCACCTGTACAAGGCAGAGTCAGTGCAGAGCAGATCCCCGATGAAGACACACACAGCACAACTCTGTTGTGACACACTCCAAGGAGGACACTGGCAAACCCTGGGCAGGAGGAAGGAGTAGAGGTATTGCCTCCACGCACCCCAGCCTCCCTCTGCCAGCAGCTGGAGTAGAGGCCGTGCCAGTGAGAGGCCTAACACAAGACCCTACAAGACATCGAAGGATGGGTACCATCTTCTCCCACAGATCTAATAATACTGGCAATGTCTGACCTCAGGTATATTAAGAATTTGAGATGACCAAAGCATCCTACAAAGTCCAGTCCTAGTGCAGGATGGGCACAGACGGTAACACAGTAGGAGTTCAAATAACTCCTCCATTCCCAAAACTGAAGGACAGTTCTCCGTTAATCTGAGAGGCTTCAGATTCTTCAGATACAGAAGAAATCAAAAAATAATAATAATAAAAATACAAGTGACACATTGCATATATTTCCATGAAGTAAAACTGGATCTAACAAAAGGATTTCAGGTGTGGATGACAGGGGAATCCAGGTGCACACAGACAATTCAGGAGACAAGAACATCAGAGCTCAAAACCCTTCCAGTACTCACAAGGATTATCCTATACCTAACCTCTACAAGGATTTTGACAAATTCTGTCAAAGCCACAGTCAGGTAGCGATCAGATGTTGTGGGAGCTCAAGAAACAGTTACTACAAGCAGCACATCCCTAGCATCCTTATTTCTTAAATAAGAAATGCAGTATGTATTCCTGTACAAACAGTAGCTAGGGTTATTTTCATACTCACATTATCCAACAATATAACAACAGACAAAATTACGGGGAACAGGTTTTTTTAATTCAGTCATGCTCTTCAGCATTTAAAAGAAAACATAACAACCTCTCTTCACAGCTGCTCTTGCCCTTGAACCTGCACAAAGCTCTTTTCTTCAAGCCTTGCCCAGCCTGCCGACCCATTTCGCAGGTTGCTCACCTCCCCAGTGACCACACATGTACTGTTACTAATGCCTTACTTGGTCCACCACAACACAGAGCATTGCCACAAATTATACACTTAAAACGATCCACAAGAATTTAACAGAGAATCAACAACAAATGATGAGACAATACAATTATTCTTCGCGACTGGAAGACTAACATTTGGGGTTTTTTAATTTAAAAAAAAAAAAAAGGTGAAAAAGCTACCCAGGTCATTCTGTTGTATAAGCAATGGTTTGAGAGATTATGTTCCCCAAATAATCAAATGGGTTCCTTCTGGTCTATCTGAAGCCTTGTAAACAAACTCATTATGTTAGATCTTAAAAGAAGTAAACAAATAGTTGGCATGTGACACCACTGCATTCTTGCACAACTTATAACAAACCCATGCCACTTAGAAGTCACACTGCCTGCCTCGCTGCTCATTCATCATGCCCCTCAGAGACGCACATGGTAGCGAGGACACATGGGGCTCCTCCTGCTCCGAGCAAGAGGGGACTCTAGTGACAAGCCGTGTCCCTTCAGACAAGCCACAGTGATGCTCAGATAAGGCAGACTGAGCGTTCAAATACATGCAAAGCTGTCGGATGCCATCACATCCACGTGCACGTGGGCACCGAGCCTGGTATCCCTGCTTGCAGCGCCCAGCTCATCCGTACGGTGCTGCCAGCCCCAGCGCGCGCTGCCCCCGGCCCTGCCTGCACTGCTGCCGGCACAGCCCCTCTGCACCAAGAGGAAGGAGCAGCGGAGAGGAGCCTCCTAATCCCAACAAAGCTCCAGATGCATGGCCAGCAAGCCTGGGGGGAGCAGATGAGGGGACAGCACATTGGACGAGGCAGCCCCATGGCTGGGGAAAGCAGGGGAGGGGAGGAGATGCCAGCGCTACTCCACTGTGCCTGATGCCATGAAGTCCTCTTGGCACAGGCCACACTCCCTGCTGAGATCAAGGCAGTTCAAAGATAGGAACAACAATAACAGGTTTCTGGCCAAATACCCCAATATTCAGTAGCAATTTGTGTGAGATCCAAGTGAGTCCAGCGTGCTGCTGAGCAGCAAAGCACTCCCCAGGAGAAGGTAGTGGCACACGCAGGACCTAAACCTAAAATCTCCCCTCCTGCATTCAGGTAGGGTCGTCCCCATTTCAGTTATTTTATACAAGTCTCAAGGCTTGCAATAAAATAGATCTGGGAAAGAACACACAGTCTAAAGTGAAGCAACATCAAATAAGCAGCCCAGCCGGGCTGGAGCTGGCAGCTTGCTTTTTCAGCTTTAGTGTCCTGCTAAAACCTGATCAGTACCAGAAACAAACCCAGCTCAGTCCACTCCGAACACAAACACGAGCAGAGCAAGGAGGAACCTTCCAGGAAGGGTGACACTACCCACACTGCAACATCAGGGGATGGAGACGTGTACCCCTTCGTCCCACCAAGCTGAGACTCCAGCTCCACGTGCCAGCCTCGTGGCGCCGGGCCATGGGTGGAATACTGCAGCCCTGTGCCAACATCCCAGATGATCTGGGACCGTGTGTCACAATGGCTGATGCACACCAGAGGACTGAGGAGCAGATATTATTTCATTTTTAACATAAAAGCTGCAAAAGCCTTTAAGAACTTTGAGAAATTGTTGTTGGAACCCACATGAGCCTTCCAAGAGCCACCTACGAGAAAAATAATCATGCCACCCTCCAAGACGGCATAATTATCAGCACTTAGAAGAGTACTGAGAGCAGTCATCCAACACCATGACCTCTCTGCCAAGTTCAAACACTTGGACAACCTCTCTTTCCACAAACTCCGAAAACTGGTCAAAACTCTGCCCCTGGTTATGGGATCTCACTGCTCTCCGTGCTATCTCGGGCAAGATCTCTGCCACAGAGCAAGTGCATTCCCATTCTGCAGGATCCAGCCCTTTGCTGTCAGCATTACAAATGCAAACCACAGCACCTTGAAGAATTAGCACATGGTATGTAGTAAACACAAAAAGGAATTCACCTTTAGATTTGTCTCTTGCAGCATAAACATCTGGAGGAGGCCACCTACTCCCTCAATAGCTGGACAAAATCAAAATGCTGCCTCTGTAAAACCACTTATTGCCAATAAACTGCTCTACAACCCACTTGATCCCTTTCCTCGGTATTTGCTCCATGAAAAGACCTCCAAACACATCCACATTATCACAGGTCATCCCCTGCCAATACCCTCACAGATAACCCAGACTTTTATTTATTTGCATTGCATCACGAGCAGAAAGCAGAGTTGACTTTATTGACCCCAGCAGAGGATCAAGTTTATCGTGGCCGAGTGGGGAAGGGGACACATCGGGTACCAGGGACCTGTCCTGGATGAGACTGCAGCATTAGCTGATTTCCTACAGTGCACATTATTCCCTGTACCTGATCTTATAGAGGGGCCCATCAGCCTTGTTTCCCTATCAAACTGCACTATGCCAAAAGCCCTTGACACAGAATGAGGAGAAAAAGAAAAAAAAAAAAAAAATCCGTTATTTGTTTATTATCTCCTTTAGAGCACAGATATTATCCCTAGCCCTGAATGCCAGCACTGCACGTTCACACATACCGCCTCCAAAAGCAGGGCCAAGCAGGCTGGAAGCCAGCAAGCAAACATCGAGGGTGACCGAGGAGGGGACAGGAGAGAAAACTGCACAGACTGGCACAGAACTGAGACTGCAGTGTCTGCAAAAAAACCTGATAGCAACAAAAAAAGAACGGAGACTGGCCATTTCCACAGGTTTGCCCTGCTCCGGTTCCCTGCTGGCATGTCCTATCCCCTTCCCAAAGTCGTGGCCGAGCCCTGCATCTCCAATTGTCTCTTTTCTTCCAGTGATTCCTCTGCTCAGAAACTCAGTTTGAGATCCCCAATGTCTTACCCGTGAGAAAGGGAGCGAGAGAAATCTGTTCACAACTGCATTTCATTTGAGTCCCCCGCAAGCCTCCACGAGGTTCTTTATCTTGTTATTCTAATGCAAACAGACTTCTGTGATTTTTTTCACATCCAAAATTTCACCATTGCAGTAACCGCAATCCTGGCAGGCTCTCTCCTGCCTGGAAAGGGAACAAACTTTCAAATCATTTATAAATAACCATTTCAAGAACATAGCTTTTATTCTTTCATCCCACAAAAGGCAGAAATTTTGCTCGGGACCGCAAGCTGTCAACTTCCCAGCAAACCCAAAATCCCACTTAACTCTCTATTGTAAACAGTGTAGTATTGCGCTACCACATCAATAAATAAAATTCTTGAAGGAATTATTTTTGTGTTTGATTCACATTTGTTCTGCATATGCCACTGAGCCCAAGGTATTCATAATGTTAAACTCCTAAAAGCCTCAGCTTTCAAAAGGACCGCGCAGAAGGCAGAAGAGCTAGCCTTCCTGGGCACTACTGTTTTAGCCAGAACGAAATCCTAAATAGAGGATGTCATTTGCCCCCCTCACCCCTTAATTTAAGGATTAAAAAATTAAACGGCTCAAAGCTGCCTCCGAATTGGGTCGCAGCATGCTTCAAGCCCCCATGCGGATCGCGCTATCAGGATGCTGCCTGGGTGGCCAGTGGATACCATCCTCCAGCCTGGTTTCAACCATCACGACTTTACGGTTGCTGCCTGATATCCAGGGGTGAAGTTCACACTGCTTCACCTCTTACCTCCCTCCAAACCTTTGCTCTTGGAGAAGAAAGCACCAGGACCATGTCTCCTGACTGCGTTGCGGCTGCGAGCTGTCCTGCTACCGAGCCGCTACCTGGTCTGCTCCAGAGAGGACCACAGACTGGCAAAGAGCAAAGCAATCCCTGATGCTTCCTGAGGGCTCTAAGAGGCTTCAGAATAAAAAGCTGAAAGAAATTACCAAGAGAGAGATGAATCTGGAAAATGCAAGTAATATTGGTTGCAGACAGCCAAAAGTGATCCGAAATAGCTTTGCAGGGGTGGGCAGGAGGCACCTCTGCAGATTCCTGCAGGTGGCTTCTCCACCAACACCTGCAGAGAAGATGCTCTCCACAGTCAGAGACCTCTGCGTAAAGCAGAAGCCTCAGCCCCACAGAGGCAGTGTCCCCAGCACATGTCCCTCCCTTCCTCCACAGGAAAGCTGGAAGTGTGAGCAGATGAGTAGCCCTGATGAAGATTAACACACTGGAAATGAAAAATCCCTTAAGTAAATGCTTATTATCTGCCATCCTTGCAGCCAACCCGGCGCCCAGCAGCAGGAGAGGATTTAGGTTGACCATTTCAACTTTCCACAGTGAGCGTCTGTCTCGCTGCAGTAACAAAGAATTCCTCGGGAAGATTTCGGAAACAGAAGGATTATTTAGCCACCCACACACAGTCGAAATTAACTAGTCATGGAAATTCAAGATAATAAATGCCATAATTTTGCCTTTAACTTTGCAAAAAAAAAAAATTTCCCCTAAAAGTGAATGTTTCTAATTTATGGAAAGAGAGAAAGAGAAAAAAAAGAATTAAAAAAACCTTTCATCAGTTAGTTTTTCCATGGATCAGAACTCCCCAAATATAAGAAATTAACACACTAATGTAAACACACGTCTGCTCATGGTCCTGGAACAGATTTACCCAGGCACTACAAAAGGCTGCCCCTCACCGATTAGCAACCCCAATTTGAGACTTATTGTATAAAAAAAATCCTATAAAGCTTTTTTTCATCTTTGCCATCTAAAAGGGAAAGCAGTGGGCCTCCACACTTTTCAAAAAAAGCTGGAAAGGATGAGTTACAGCAACAGAGATCAGAGAGAGACGTGAGACGTGCCAAAGTGAGGGAAACCTGGAAGGGATATTAAACTGCCTACTTCAGAAATTAAGCACCATTCTCTAATGAAATTAATAGGGATGGAAACAAATAACAAGGCATTTGGTGACTATCCGAGCTGGTAAGACTGCTTCTAAAGGCTTTCAGTCTCACAGCTTACAGATTTTTGGTGTCTAAGCAGGACAAGCCACAGCAGTGTAATTGCAGAGATCCCTGCCCACACGTTCTCCAGCATCTAGTAAGACAAACTTATTCTGCAGCCTTGTGCTTCAGCCACAGCACTTCTCAAGGCTCTCTTTGTGTACCCATCACCGTTAAGCCCTTGGAATTAAGCCTTCCAAGAAGCTACACGCGGCCGAATCACATGCGAGCAACTCCAGAGGCACAAAAGCCCTTTTATTGCCAAATTTATTGTTTGCACTCAGCAGAAGACCACTTGCCCCAGCAGATGCTCTCCTGGCTTTCATGCTTTCCTTGCTTTCACACTCTCCTTGCTCATGTACACAGCAGGTGTTTAACAGCAAGCAAGGCCTCCCCCCCCACCTTGGCACTCCATGCTGTCTCTGCAGTTAACAGCTCCAAACAAGTTGGCTGATAAGACACATTATTATAATATAAATAACAACAGTTCCTGCGGCTTATCTTAATGTGAAGCTTATGATGGGTGGAAGCTGCAATTAAGAGACCTCTGGCCCCATCTGCTGCGGCTGCTCCCCTGTTTTGCAATATCCAAAATGACGGGAGCCAAGGTTAAAGCAAAGCTACTTGACAAGTCTGGGAAAACAAGGGAGTAGTGAGCTGGCGTCTCAGAAATACAAGGAGGGGAAGAGAAACCACGGTAAAGAATGGCCATGAGATGGGTGTAAAACCTAAAGCTACCAGCAAGGCACTCAGGTTCATCAGATATATCATGTCTCTAATACAAAGCCTGTGTCTGTCTCCAACTTCAGGTCTCAAGGCTTTCCATTCCCAGCCCCCTCCAGTATGTCCTTAACTTAAAAGGAACAATGATTTAAAAAATGGGGTTTAAAAAAAATAAAGGTTGGTTCAGTCTGAGAAGTCAGTCGAGGAAAGCCTTTAGTCCTCGGATCTCCAGTGAAACGGTACATAAGGGATTGATTGCTCAAGTTTGAGAGTTCCATGGGCCCCTACTCAGATAATCTTTATAGCTCACAGGACCCATTGAAGTGGTTTCCAACAGCTAAAGCCTCAGATCAGCCTGTCAAACACTGGGACTAGTAAAGTCAGAGCAAGGGAGCAAAAATGCTGGAAGTGTAACTCTGCCCTTCCAAAACAAGAGTGTGCACACACCAAATTAATAATACACTGCGGCAATCTCATGCTCTGCTTTTATGCAACCCCTTCCATAGCAATGTCCCAACAGCACCGTTTCATTACAGCCCTTTCTCCTACAGTTAAATCTCACTGCAAATGAAAATTTCTGGTGAAATTCTGTTTTTCACAATCTTAAGCCTCAAACGCACTTAGAATCAAAGAATCATATGGCTGTGACAACCACCAAGTCTATGAAGTACGGGATTCCTATAGCCCAGCAGGGATCAAAAAGTATTTCTGAGGAGACGTCACCCAACATGAAGTCGCACAAAACCTCCATCTACACACACAAAAATCAGCACCTCAGTGCTGCAAACAAACTCAGGTTACACAGGTGGCTCCAGACACCCATATTCACTCTTCCCACTCCAGAAGACGGACAGTCGTGACCGCACGGTGTTAGGGCTCAGCCAAAACATGCCTCATTGAGAAATGGCATCCCAGTAATGGAGCTAGCTGGCTTCCAGGTGGGAAGTGGCTCCCACCAAGTCACCCAGAAGACGGACAGACACATCCGTGGATCCTCTCTCCATGCCCACATGTAGGTCTGGACAATCTACAGGACAAGGGAATGACACTGACAACTACAAGATCAGTTAGAAAGGAATCAGGGTAAAAACAAGAGCTTTGGGAGGGATGTGAAGGAGCACCAAAACATTTAGCACGCAGGAAGAGGTGAATCCTGCAGACATGTGTGGGGCAAAAAGGGATGAGCCCAACGCTCCTACAAGCAAGGCAGCTTTGTGCAAGTAGGTAGAGAACAAGTAAAGGGTAGAGATGCAGGCATTAATTTTTTTTTTTTTTTTTTTTTTTTTTAAAGGAGTTCCAAAAACGGAAAGCTTCTCTGATTGGCATTTGTTCTGCTCCCTGACTCAGAGGAGAGAGAAACATGCTGCTAATTTTTATCATATTACAACCCATTGCGATCCTTCAGAAAAGGATGCTCTGGCATCCATGAACCCGGAGCACATTTTTCAAGCAGGCACTAAAAAGGACGGCTCCAACACTACAAAGAAATGCACTTTCAATACCTATTCAAGCACTCCCTGTTGGATGCAGATGTCAGCAAAACATCGTACGCCGTATCCCCTGCATACCAGAGAACAATTTCAACTTGCACGTCACATTTGTTTCAATGGTTTGTTCTTTTGTCTGGGAAAGTAATTTTTCAAATGAAGTGCTCAGCCCTTTGTCCCTCGGTACAGTACAGCAGAAACCATCTTTCATGCACTGCTCTAGTGCACAATAGGCTTTGTCTCGTTAAACAAAAGAACATGGACTTTCTTTCAATTGTTTCCAGCTGTTTGATCAAGGTTTTACGGGATCAGAAGTCAACAGCAATCAGCATCTGGCTACCTGCACAAAACCAACTCCGAAAGTCTGAAGAATTGGGTATGATTAGCAGATCTAATTATCACTCCAAAGAAAAACCCACCCCATGTGCTTTTACAACAGCTGTCTCACTGGATCCTCGTTAATACTCTATATAGACTTTGAAGCCCTCGAGCAGCACGTCCTCATCTGTGGTGGGAACGTTGTTTACTTGCTTTGCTGAAGACACGTTTGTTGGGCAAAACTCATCTGTCAAATCACTTTTTCAGCACAGGAACAAGGTCAGCGCACCTCCCGTGAGAACAACCCCAGGCCCCATCACCGACGCCAAGACTATGAGCTCAGATGGGCTCCCTCTGCTCTAGCTTTGGTAACTTCTGTATTTCTGTATATAAGTCAGATTTGTTCAGGTGGAATTTCTTAATGAGAGGATTTCAGGCTGGTGATTTCTAGAATGCAAAAAAAGGAAGCGTTACTGGGTTATTAGGACCGATGAAAATCCCAAGCGTCTTGACTAGGAGCGTTAATAATCTGAGATGACCCCTCGGTGGGTAGGGCAACCCTGAGCCATGCCATCCCAGAGAGCCCTTACATTTCTGCTGGAGGCAAATTAGTCAAAAAGGGATTTCTTCAGTTCGAAGGCATTTTCCTTGGGATCCAGTCTGATGCCAAGATGGGAAACGAGCTGTGGAACAACTCACGCCTCCCATCCCTACTCCCCCATCCCCTGCCCAGGTACTGGATGTTACAAGGCTGAACTTGCACATACAACTGACAATTTACAGAGAATTAGAGAACTACCCAGAAATCTGAAACTCCAAAAGGGCAATTATCACAAACTCCTCTCCCAACGCTGCTATTACAACATTTCACACAATTCTGCCTTAGTCCCAGACATACCCCTACACATTGCCTTTTCCCAGATTTTTGCTCTGTTACATGTGAAGTGGCCGCAAGTTAAGAATAATTATTTTTAGTGGAAGTTTCCTGAAACTTGAAAAAATTGCAGTGCTTAGACTCAAGCCTAAGACTGTTATAAGTTTGAATACTTCTCATTTAGATGATTTCTATGCTTTTAGTGACAACACACGTTGCATATATCTGTGCCATGCAAAGAAGCACATGATGGAGAAAAAACCCAAACCCATGCATGAATCCTTAGATCAACTCTTACGTCGTAACTGCATCAAAGGAAGTTTCACCAGGAGTTAGTATGTACTCACATGCAGAAGTGACAGATATAATTTTAATTTACAGACTGCCTTCATTATTTTGGAGCTACATAACAGCTACACAATTCTGACAGGTAAGTACTGTTAACAGACTCTTACTTAAACCCTTATATAGCCTCCATCACCAGAGCATCAGCATTAGCTTCGGAGATGTTACAGATGCAGAAATCGCATCAGCTCCTCATGTGCACGTCAGATAGTAACATCCTTCCAAACTTCTGTATGTCAGCTGCTTGTCCACCATAACGCAGCAGCAGATCATGGGAGACAACAGTTCACCGAGAGGCTATCCATCCTTTCCAAGTATCTGTGGAATTCAAAACTGAGGAAATCACTGCTTATTCACTGGCCATTAAGGAACCTGACCAAAGTTGCACTTGTTTCTGTCCATGGAATTATCTTCTGTTGCTCTCTGATGCCACAGGAAGGCCTGGAGAGAAACCAGTATCCACCAGAAGCAGAACACGTACTCCCCTTGTAAAGGGGAATCACATGCAAAGTCCAACCTACATACACTAAAGACATATTTAGCCTATAAAGAATCCTTCTTCAGCTTTCCTAAAGCAAAGAAACCCAGAACAGCAAAACCAGCATGCCTAGATCTAAGTTATGATTAAAAACACAGAATTTATCACATGCCACTTCTCTTCCAACTCCTCCTCTGTCCCCCCGTGTATAGAGTTATTAGGTCGGATAGGAAGCAAAAGTGTCAACTGTCAATGTTAAAAATCAGACATTAAACTATTCTAGAGCCAACGTGGCATAAGCAGCTACTTCTACTTCATACCAGATCTGTGCCGTTAAACACCTGCAGCTCACCTGCCACTTGCCAGGCTCTCTCATACCCATATCTCACCTCACTGCAAGCCCAGGTCATTAAAAAGAGAACCGGACAGATGAAAAATGAAGCAAACACTGGATGCACCTTGTCATCCATACAAACAGACTACAGCTGCTACATTACACTAACACAGCATCCAATAAATGGAAGAACAAGGAAAGAAGCTATTAGGAAGTCAGTATTAGCAGTATCTCATTTGTTTCCCAACATAAGACTATAATCAAAGCCTAAATATTCCATGGGGTTAGAAAAAAAAAAACAAACTGTACAGGAGCAACCCATCAGGTCAATGCAGTATCAGCACCCCTGACCACAAAGCACCTTGATGTGTCCCTCAAGGACTGGCCTCACATGGGTGGCCTGTCGCAAAGGGGATGGTGAAGGAGAAAGGACAAGAGGACACCTGCTAAGAAGCCCTCTGCTCCAAAAGACCATTTCAGTTGGCTGTAGGAGGACAGCTAAATAAATAATAGGAGTGGTGGTCTTCTAAGAAGTTGCTAAGCCACAGGCTTTCACTTCTGAGGCTCTGCAGAGAAGGCTAACAATTCACCTTCAACCACCATTCACTTGGAAATTGAACAGAAGTGGCCAGGAACATGAATTACACCACAAACTTCAGCAACAGAGACAACTTGTAGGGATACAAGGATGAGGTGACTGAGAAGTCTCCATTCACAGCGCAAACCTGAGGACTGACAAGCCGTTACTGGAAGCTCCATCACAGCACGTGTTCTCTACTTGCCCGTGGAGATGGTAGGTTATAGCTGGAGCACCAGTGACCTGCACACTGCAGCGGAGCTTTAAAAGGCAAACCGGAATCAGAACGTGTTTCTAGAGCTTAAGAAATAGCTGGTCTCCCCAGAGCCTGCCCAGGCTGCAAAGCTTCTTTCTCACCCCCCATTCCCACAAGAAACACTCCCTCCAGAGCATAACTCATCCACGGCACGTTCTGCAGCTCTAAGGTCTTCAGCACCCAGCAGTGCTGATCTTAAACCTTTCAGAGACATTACGCTTACCTTAAGAGGCAGAATCACAGCCGCATCTGCCAACATTTCTGTCAGGCTCTTCCTAAAAGCAGCAAAAAGCATCTTCAAATGCCACAGCACTCTGCATCCAAGCCAGAGAGATTTGTGAAATATGGAAGACATTAAAGTACTCACTTTCTCTCAGCAAAGAAAGAACATAGACCTATAAACAGCGCCTTGAAGGCATTTCAGCAGCTTAATCTACACAGGGTATTTTTTTATTATTATTATTATTTTTTTAAGTCAATCAGAAATCACTGGCTCTAGGAAGTAGTAAATGACAAGAATTTGGCTTAAAAGGGAGAAAAGCAAATCAAATACTGGGGGGGGGGGGGGGGATGAAAATCACTAAACGTGCCCAAAGCCTTATTTGTTTGGGCTAAAGGCTGCAAGGCTCAGCTGTATACAAGCTGTCCCACCCATGCACAGACTATTGACATTTCATTCCAGTGGCACCATGCAGACCGCCAAGCAAGGGGGTCTGTCAACATTTCTATCAGCAACAACTGTTCACAGGGGTTTATAAGGCAGAAAAGCTAATTTTCCCCAGTCTGGTTGATGCTCGCTCCACAAGGTCTCTGACTAAGAGGAAATTATTAGTATTTAAAAACCACATCACACAAGCAGGTTTTATTACTGGTGCAGGAAGAAAAGTGGACACTGACACCTGAAATTTGCAGTTCTGAGAAAAAGCACCCCAAAAAAAGCCATTTAGCATATATGAAATAAACTGGGGAGTCCTAGCTTAGATATTAAAGCCTCATAAGCACTATTAGCCAGGAGCCACCATGCTACTAAAAGTAAGACAAAAAATTTGAGTCAGCTGCAACAGCAAACTAGTCGTGCCCTTATTTATATTAAAAAAAGCTGCATAAAAATTATACCTTGGAGACACTCTAAGGTCAGAGCAGATCTTTGCAGACCAGTGTAAAAGGCTACATAACAAGCAGAGAGAAGCTGAAGATGATGCAGAACGCAGTTTGCTGGGCTTCGTATAATAAAGATGACGCTTATGACATTGCCTCCAGTGTGGTGTCCAGTCCTTGGCCACATTCCCACAGAAAGTTTCAGAATTAAGACTGAATGCCTCGGGACACCTGGTAGTGCTCTCACATTTTAGAGGTTTCTATAAAACAGACGAGAAAGAGCCAGACCTGGGCCACGTGCACCCACAATAAATCCCATCATCCCTCTGCAGGAGACCTATTTTTATTGTTTGTGCTTGCGGAAGAGCTGATCCAAGTCTCGCTGGATCGGATAAGTTTGCATTCCAGGACAATGATATCATGCAAGGATCTCCCCATCTGAGGCCCAGCACACAAAGCTCATGGGATGGGCAAGTGTCACTTCCAGCACCGTCAACAAGCTTATGGCCAAAGTTTCTCCCCATGAGTCCTTCATCCTTGACCATGATGGGGCAGGCAGGTCCTGGTGCTTCATAGAAGCTTCACCCGAGCAGCACAAAGCAGGCCACCTGTCCTGCGTAAGGTTCACAGGTGCAGCACCACAGGGAGTCTTCTACAGCTACATTCACAGATTCCCCCAGAACCCAAAAACTGCTCAGCCTACAGGTTGTTAGGGCCATCTCCTTGCCAAAAGGGCCGCAGCACAAAGCTAGTGGCAGTCCCAAAAGAGAACCCACCTAAACCAGAGAAAATACTAACTAAAAGCATAACAAAAATTGGAGCATCCTTTAGCCAGGGACTCAGAGCTAGGGGAAGTAGCTACATGAATCAACCCTTGGAAATGTCACTAGAAGGGCTCGTTCGCCACATCCTAAGGACCTCAGCACTCATTAGACCACATCTGGAATAGTGTGCCCAACTGGTTCCCCTGGGACAAGGATGGCATCGACCAGATGTGGCAGGTAGAGACCACTAACACAGCCAGGGGCTGGAGCACAGGCCATGACAGAGCTGGCCTTGGACAGCCTGGAGAAGGCTTCAGGGTGACCCGATAGCCACCTTCAATCCCTACAAGGAGATCATCAAGAAGATGGAGCCAGGCTCTTCACAGTGGTGCATGGTGGGAGGCAGACTTAAAAGAAGCATGAACAAGAGCAGTTCTTAATGGATATAATGAAAAAACAGGTTGCCCAGCGATTCTGCAGCCTCCGTCCTTACAAGTTTTCATGATAAAACCCTGAGAAACCCAGTCCAATAGTCTAACATGTTTTGAGCAGGAGGTTGGACTAGAGACTTCCCTGGATGTCCCTTCCAACGCAAATGAGCTTACGTCCTCTCAAAGATCATCTGAGTTGAAGTTTCATTGCAGTAAACAGGACTGCAGCACCATGGAGGTTTGCTTTTATTTTGCTCCAGGCTATGAGATGTCTGAAAACAGTTCAGCTGAAGGGTTACGGGCTCCTTCAGCCCTCTAGATTTGTGTACAGTTTCTGAAGTGCAGGGAATGGCTTCTTGCCCTCAACACCATGCCCTGTCCAAATCCGCCTGCAGATGCTTCACTGGAAATATCATAAAAGGTATTTCTGTGCGTATGCATACATGCCCCCCATACAAGCTCACATACAAAATTAGATCTGCAGTAGCTGCAAATATAAGCTATCAAACCTGCAGCTGCAACAACAGCACAGCGCTGTAAAGATACTTCAATAACATCTGATACATTAAATTTTAAAAAGTCAGATTTACAGGGCCAGCATCCCTATTTAAAAAATAAAGCGTGCACAGGTGGCTAATAAAACTGGACTTTAACAGCCACACTTGCAAAAGAAATTTATAAGAGTTAGCAAAGCTCATAGCCTTTTAATTGCATGTCAAATATTGGGCTCTCAAGAACTAAACCAGATCTCAGGCAGTCTGTGCCAAGTGCTTCTAGATATTACATGTCTGGCATGGGTGCAATCCCGTCGGATACTGAAGGGTTAACTCAACCTCCAAGGCCAGAGACCGCTTGAAGGCAATGCCACCAACTCTGAAGTAAAACAGAAAACATTTCTGCCAGCTTTGTTACAAATAAAAGGTTATTAAAAACATTCACATTCGTTGCTAACGGAAACAGCACAAGAAGACATTTAGAAAGCATTTGAACTTGTAAATACATCAAATTAATATACAACAAATCTCTTTGATCCAGAGGACATGAATTCCCTTTCCCTACAAATCTGTTCATTAATATTTCAGTGATCCACTTATGTCACTACACTTGCCAGCATTTTATAAGGAAAATACTTCAAGTAACAAAAAGCATCTATAGCTTGCTTCTACTCTGCCAGTGGGCTTCTGGTAAGTTCACAAGAGAGGCTGATGGGGAGCAGCAGCAGGACACTCCTTGGAGCTCCCATGCGAGGCTCTCGGCTAAGGTGGTCGCAGATTCACTAGTAGCAGTTAAATATGCCTCAATACCACAGGCACCCAGCGTTTCAGAGACAGAGGTATGAAATAAAATGCCACCACAGTTCACCTAGAGCATCACAGAGACAGGGATCTAGGCTTTCGGATCACGAGGCTCAGGCACATCAGCAAGTTAATGCAAGGTCATCAGTTTTCCCAAACCAGCTGCCATGCAATAACCTGTCCACACAACTAGTCCCTGACCTAGCAAACAGGTCACAGGTGACTTCTGCAAACCTAAACATGCTGAGCAGTGTCCCAGAGACAATCCGCACAATCCCTGTGCGACCACGCGCAATTATGCTGAACCAGGAAGGGCAGGGAGGAGACCCCACGCACACCGCCCAGCGTGCAAAACAAAAAGAGTCCTCGTGCCCCATTGATTGCAATCTAGGTTGGACCAAAGCTTCTTAATTTTGTTGTTGTTGTTACTTTCTTTCTCTACGCAACATCTGCAATGCTGGAAGATGGGAGTGCTGAGGACAACGTAACATTAAATTAAGTTACCACTGGGTGCACAGAGAGTTGATCTGGCCATCTTCTCAGTTGTAGGCAACCACAAAATACCTGGAGACAAAACAGCCCTCGATGCCAGAAGAGAAATACTCCCGTGAGGTTGGGCAGACATCAGTAGCTTCACAGACAGGCCTCAGCCCTCTCCAGTCATAGACACCGCAGAATAAAGTTAAATAAAACACAGATGGAAAATTCACAAAACTTTTTTCCATGCCGTCACACTTCCACCATCACCAAGTTCATCAAGTTCTCACTAGTGAGGACAAGACAGCAATGAATTTTGCAAGTTTTAATGAAACACGGCCAGAAAGAAACAAAGAGGCTAGAAGTAGGCAAAGCAGCAAAAAAGGAGAGCAAAAAGCTAATCAGAATTATGTTGGAAAGAAGGAAAAACAGTACCGAAAGCAAGAAGAAACCAGAAGATGTGAACATTCACAAACGCATCGGCCAACAGACAAGATTGTATCAGCTGGCAGTGGGAAAGTCACCAGGAGGGACAGTGAGTTCTGTGAAGAATAAATATGGTTCCACTTAATGTGCCACACCAGCTGGTGCTCACACACCTCATCTTATACACCTCCAAAACAGCTCAAGCAGCAAAAACTGTTTTTCACTGTCAATGTCCATCCTTTATATCATCTGGGCCTTTCTAAAACTTCTTGGTAACATTCTCCTAAAGGATAATAACACAGTTGCCCAAAGTCACAGCAATTAAGATGTCCAAAGCTGCAGTCACCAGAAACTAGAAACACCGGAGGACTAGGAACTGGAAACGCCGACAATCCCCAGCAAATCCCAAACACTCGGCGTCTGCTCTTACTGGAAAGTGTTTCTATCATTGACTGGAAACACTAACACCTAATGCCAAAGGGGAATGGCTTCCGAACAGCTTCAAAAAAAGCTATTGGAAGCTAAAAAAAACAACCCTGGAGCAGAAGATACTCCAAGAAGGAAGGCTCTGTTTATTTTTAATGGGCAAACAAAGGAGAAAGCTGGCATAGGATGTATGTAAATCAGCATACAAGTGGAAAAGCAGCTGGAAAGCAAGTCGACCAGTTTTACCTGCACACAAAAGCACCATAAGGTTAATAGAGGCCAGCTCCCTTGCTGTCTCTGATTTAGGGAAACATTTTAAGCAATAACATCTATGGGCACATCTTTGTCTTACCTCTTCACATACAGCAGCAGATGCTGCCCCAAAATCTACGGGCACTTCTCTGCTCACCCCCTGCATCACCCATATGTTGCATCACAGTTGCACGCACCCAAGAAACACGTTCTGGCATGCTACATTTCACAGCTTTTCCTCTCCATTTTCCCAGTATCTTTTTTTTTCCCCCCCTACAATTGCTTCTTAAACGCTTCCCACAATTTGCCTGCGGCACAGGAAGGCTCCTTGCCCTCTGCTATCAATTGCACCAAAGCACAGGGCTGCACACTTGCAGTGCCAGAGAAAATTCACGCAGCCCACCAGGCTTATCTCAAAAAGGTACCAGACTGCTCCCATCCATGCATATCCTTTTTTGAGTGGGTTGGGCATTTTTTTGGGGGGGTGGGGGGGTTGTTGGGTTGTTTGGCCTTTTTTTTTCCCCGTAATTGCTGAGTTTTGCAAGACTCTTGAGACAGCAACTTACCCAGGTTGTGCTGTGTGTACAAAGAGGATGTATATAATGGCAGGAAGGGGAAACGCATCAGGACCTGCATTTTCTTTCCAGTTCTGCAATTAAAGCACAGGTGGCACTTGGTCCAAGTGAAAACCCCATAACGCGGTGCCGTCTCGAAAATAAAATGAACCTTTTGTGCATCTCAGAGGAAGCTTCTGGAGCTAGCTATTAAAGCACCACCGAGGTGCATGGATTTAAAAAAAAAAAAAAATGTATCAGTGATACACCAAACCATATCCTCACTGAAGATATGGAACCAGAGAGCAACCGTGCTGGTGCTGGAGCTCCTTCCATCACCTGCTGTCCGCAGCGATTGAGTACCCAATGTCACTGCATCCCTGGGCTGGCACATCCATCCTGCTCGCCCGCACCGAGCCAGGGTTTGACGGTACCTGCCTTCATTTATTCCCTCACTTTTTTACATCTGCTCTGTGGAAACACGAAGTTGAAGGACATGATGGGGTTGGGGAGGAGGGGGGGAGGCAGTATTATTTCCATATGGGTTTGAAAATAAAAAGGCTTTAAATGGAAACACCATATGAGCAGAGGGCTCACACAGGACCTATAAGCACTCATGTGTGTGCACCATATAGGATGAACACCCCAGCAAGGCTTTCCCCCTTTCAGAGCCTGATTCTGCTGAGACAAGTACTCAAGCCCTATATTGTAGCAAGACATTTCTTTGCATGTCATTTGGCAGATGCAATTGTGGGGCTCTGCCAATTCACCCCGAAGCCCTCCGTTTTAATCAGTATCACATAAAGTTTAACACATGCTTTGAAATGTGCACCAGATTCAAAGCTTCGCCTCAAGGGGGTCCTGCTGAATAACACATACCATCCCAGCCGCTGCTCCTCCAGCAATTATCTTTCAACTCTGGCTGAACTATTCGAACTGTCAACGCCAGCGCGCTGCCAACCAGAGGAAAGGTTGTGGGGTCAGAGCTGAAAACAAGACTCCTCAAGGCTGGAGCGCCAGGAGAACGGTATGGGGTGTTTGTTTATACTGCTGTCTGCTTATAAGGAGAACTCCCAGGGCGCTTGTTTTATGGCTTAGCAGAACTACAAACAGTGTTAAGAGGGGCTGGAAAAAAAAAAAAAAAAGGTTAGCAATGAAAAGGAGCATCAGCATCCACCAGGCCCCCTGGAAGGCGAAGAGGGCTAAGGTTGTTTGCACCTCGTAACCAGCAGCATCCTTCCAGCCCTGCCAGAGCCATAAGCTCCTTATCATGAATCCCAGATATCACCGGCTTGCCCCACTGCCCCACCAGTCCACACACATCAATGCTCCTGCCCGCCAAGCGATGGGCAGCATGCACCAGTCTCACCCAGCTGCCACAGGCAGAGCACCAAGAAGGCAGGACAGACTGGGAAATACAGGAATTTTTAGCATTGATTAGGACTTCACAGAACTGGAAGGAAGAGAAGGACAGACGGATGCAGTGGTTTCAGCTCTCCATCATTAGCAGTTTCCAAACAGTTCCTAGTCAATGCAACTAAGCAAAATCCTGCCCTCGAACAGTGATTACAGAGAAGACCCCATCACAACTGGAGCCTCTGCATGGACAACCTGCTCGTTATTGTCTTTCTGTAGCCTCCTCCCTACAGCATCCATCAGCTGATCAGCAGGTCCCTGCTCAGAAGCAGAACCACAACACCCCGCGCCTGACGACATCAGTGGTGGCAGCAGCACTTGGCCTCAAACACAAGCTCTCACCCAGCTTTTCCAGCTGGATCGTGTGATGCTCCCACTTACTTATTCCCATAACATGTAAAGCAAAGGGAGACACTTCACAGGAGCACTGAGATGCGTTGGTCTTCCCAATCCAAGCAAAGAGGGTGGCACTGGAGCAGCTGAACCTCACAGACAAAGCCACACATCTCCCTACGGCTTCTTGCGAAGGCCGGGATGTTAAAAGGCAGCCCTATAAGGCACAGAGGGAGGCAAGGCGATGCCTTCTCCATATTAAAGTAATTGCTAAGCCAAGGAATTTATTCATCAGTCTTTCAAGCTAAACTGCTGCTGCTGTGGGTTTCCTACTACAAATTCTCACTGATGGCAGAAGTCACAAGAAGTGAGGGGAAAAGCCCGAAGCCAGAACCCACAGCAAGCTCAGACAACCATCAGATGCAATAGGGAGTGCTGGGAAACTCACGCCGCAACAGTTACAAAAACGTAAGCCTGTATTTAGAGAAACTGCATCTGGGGCTCTTACGGGTGAATTCATTCAGAGCTGCATCTGTATTGTGTTTCTGGGATTAGACTAAAAATTAGGATTGTTGGAAACCAAAGTGGCCTGTAAAGCAGAGCAGCCACATTTACCCTCCCTGTCCCTATGTTTTTCCACCCTAAAATAAGCCCCCCACCCCAGCCGAGGGTCCCACGCAGCACCAAGCAGGACCGCGGGCAGCTGATGCAAGGAGCAGCCATTCAGTTGCTGAAGTGAGCTACAGCCAGAAAAGCAGGTACCACTGAGCATCCACATCCCTTGGATACTTCTGCAGGCTTTTAGCTTATTTTCTACCTTCCTCTAGAAAGGAGGCCTCCTACACAGCCCGCTAGCCCAGACGTGAGCTGAAAGCATGAGGACAGGAGATGCATGCAAAGCTGTGTTTCCAGATAGAGCAGTGCTTAGTTACATGGAACAGGCACTTTCCTCTGATGTTTCAGGCTCCAAAGTCCACAAAACTGTAAAACTTGGTGTGTTTTTTTCTCCCCTCTCCTCCTTGACCCTTTCGCATGTTACATTCAGTGTAGATCCAGCTGCATGCAAGAAAAAAAAAGTTCAACAGCCCAGCAACTCACCAGAGACCAGGAGAAGGCAAAAAAGCCAGCTGCTGCATGCCTCTTTTAGCACCTTTCATTATTTATTTTAAGGTAAGGGGGAAGCCCCATCCCCAGTATGACTATCCCCAGCCTTACACACACACCCTCCGCACGGTGTCCGGGTGCTTGCCCAACTGCCTGCTTCAGTATGTGCCATCCACTTGTAAGATAATCCTAATTTTACAAGAAAAAAATAGACACAAAACAAACACCACATGGCAAAGACTTACTAAACACTGCCCTCAATATCTCGTGCCAGCTTAATCTTCATTAAGTAAGATGGCTGATAAGCCACTGTCCCTGAATTATTCAGAGCCCAGAGGTCTCCCACTATCCCAGTTACACAAACCACCCGTACATTTGAAATCCGTCAGGCGATGCCCAGACTGATGTCAGTTTCCACCTGAAGATCATTGCAAGCTTTATTTTACAAGCAGTGGCATGATTTATTTCTATCTATCCTATTTGCACAGTAGGAAAACATGTGCTAAAACCAGCTATTCCCAGCAGAAAATTTTCTCATCTACTATATGTTGCATCTTCCATTGATGGAAGTTAGCAAGCCTCCTCAACATACTAATGGCACCAAAATTAGATCCTCCCCAGCTACCGTACTGTAATGACATCCCTCAGGGTGGCACTGCCCTGCACACACTGCAGCCAGTGAATGGAGAAAGGACTTCTAATCGTTTGTGCAGAGGTTTCCCTTTGCACATCGGCTGACACCAAGGGCGAGCAGGCTTTTTGCTGCAGTTCTTATGCAATGCTACGGCCTTTACATTGCCATCTCCCCCAGTCTGTGACAATGAAACCACTATTTTCCTTCATAGCACCCAAGCATGCTACAGGTTTCTCTATTTCACTTAAAGAAAAAACAAAAAACAAAACTTGATTATCTGGGCAATGTATTTTCCTGGTCTAAAATACCTTCAAACTGGGCAAAGGGAAAGAAAACCACATTCTCCCTCTCTTCTTTCCAGTCCGCAGGCTCTAAAGCAGACACACGCTGTTGTGTCTTTTTCATTCCCTGCACTGCATGGAGACTATTTAACCCCTAGACTTTCCCACTCTAAAATAAGCAGTCAATGAAAAAAAAAAAAAAAATTACGAGTGACAGTGAAGCCATCAAGAATCCCTTTTATTTATTTTCAGGGTGCCATTTCTTCCCTGGAGTTAGAACCCAGGCTTCTGGGATCCAACCTCTGGAGACCAGGACAACCACATGTGATACTTCTACCTTCATCCTTTGATGTGATTCAGCACAAATGACACATATTTCCACCCTGTAGGGCTGAGCACCCTGTCAGTTATATAGTTCAACTTTTCCTGGCGTGGCAGGTATTCCTTTCTTACCCAAGAGAGGTTTAGATTTCTCACAAAAATCAAGCCTTTGAAACACTTAAACAGTGCCATTATCGGACTCTCCGGTTGCAGTGACGAACCATGCTCCGATGGCAGCGGACGGAGACTCCTAAAATCAAACACACACAACGGTGTGTCTGAGACATCCCTCCCCTGTCCCCCACAGGAACCTGTCCAACTCTAGAAAGAGACGGGGAAGAGAAACAAAGCTGAGCTGTCCTGGAGTAACTTAAGCGCATTTTTACCCACAAATGAAAGCTGTTCTAAATTTGCTATATATGCGAATTAGAAGAATATGTTGAGAGGCTTAAATGACCTGAGCCTGTCAGCAGAACTTTGTGTTTCTTACAAAAAAAAAAAAAAAAAAAGAAAAAATTAGAAGTAAGGGAAGTCTTAGGTTGCTGAAGGATTTCACTTGGGGATTTCAGCATACACCCGTTTGCAATTTGTACAGGAGTGTCATGCAAAGGGCACACTGCACGGCACAGCTCTCAAGTCCTCTCCCTGAAAACTAAACCATTGTACCTCTACTGTAAAAAAATACAGCCCTACTAATACTAACGCATTTTCATCTCATTAGCAACCTGGAGACCAGAACTCCCTGGTGACCTGACATTGTTTCATATGAGCCGTTCCCTTCCCCATCACTTGTGAAGTGGTCACAGCCCATCAGCTGAAAAGCGACGGCTGGTATTTCACAAACTCCCTAGAACTTACACGGCAATGCCGTTCCCCTGAAGGGATGTTTTGTGCAACTGGCAACCTGCTGCCAGAGGTGTTATCCTCCTTGCAAATAATAAATACAAAATCTGGCTCACCTGGATAAGAAGCCAAAATCCAAACTAAATGGGCAGTGACTATTTTTCAAGTGACTGGTGCTGGAATTGAAAGGGCTTCAGCACTCGCAAGCGTCGAAGATTGCGTCTCAGCGTGACAGGCTGTAACCCTGAACAAAGTGCCAGTACTGCTGTCACAGTGGCATTAATTGATTTGCCATCCACAAACTGTTTTGTTTGTGGGGAAGGTACGTGACGACCCTTCCATGACCGTGTTACACCAGGAGTACCCAGGCTCCCAAAACCTCCTCGGCTTCTCTTCCACGTATGCACCGCCAACCACAGGGCAGGAGTATTCACCAGCTGGAGAAGTACAGAGAGATCAAGCTACCCCATGTGCAGCACAAGAATCCGTTATCAAAACCACTCAAGGAATTTTTAAAAGGAGAAATAAGGAAAAATCAGTTAATTTAAAAGGTTTATTAGCAGCTGTATTACAATAAGCCTGAGACATCCAAATGAAAACTGAAGAATTTATCATCCCGGGCAGCAGCATCCTGACAGGAGCAAGTCCCAGCACTTTTTGAGCAAGACTTATTTCCATCACCTCTCCCGACACGGCCGTTCTGTCCAGACCCCCGTGCTCCTTCACATCCTTTCCCACACGTGATACGCCAAAGCAGGCACGCAACCCGGTTTATTAGTCTGAGGTCTATCCGCGCTGTCTCACCTCCAAAGCTGGCACGTCTGCAGGAGACCAGTGCACCAGGCAGCGCCTTCCTTTAAACAACTTAACAGTCTACATAATTAAAACCAGTAGAAGCAAGACCAGTGAAAATTACAGCGCTGAACGCCTGCAGTCCAGTGTGAATGAAAAAGTTTAACGGCACCTCTTTTTTCCCAGCTACAATACAGTAAGTGTAACAGCGATTACTAATGGTTCAAAAGAAGGAGCAAGGGGTGATCTTATGCCTCAACTTGGCACTGCGCTTTCTCTAGGCTTTTTAAAGCCTGGTGAATTACACCATCTATCACAACGGCTGGAAGATAAAGGCTTTATTTCAAGAAACATCTCTGGATTTCAAGGGTTTAAGAAGGTCTAAAAGGCAACCACACAAAGAGCAGGTCCAGCATATGATTGCCCTGTAGTTAAACTTTTGGTTTTATGATGCAGCCATGTCCACAGAACATGCTGGATATGCTACTGGGGATAGCGCAGTCCCTGTGGCCATTAGTCATACATATGCTGAAATAAAAAAGTCCCATGATTTAGCAGTTTCATTTTTGAGGTCATAAAAAGAATTCAGAGGAATACCCATTTATTAATAAAGTTCCTATGGAGTATAAATTTTAAATGCAGACTTAAGAGGAATTCTGTGCCTTTAAACAAACAGAGAAACCTTCCCCAGAAAGCCAGGAAACGTTAGAATAAAAAGTTCTTTTATGATAATAAGCACATTTGCACTCAAATTATGTGATGTGGGAAGAAGGAGAGTTAAAGCACAAGGAAGTACAAAGACCTCAAACAACGTGCACTGGGGAACTGAAACATGCTTACATCTGCACATACCCCTATCAGCACCTCCCCAATGTGGCCCATATGCGCTGTTGGCCTCCACTCCACCCCTACAGACATCCTCGACAATGCCTTCATCTGCTTTTCCCATCAAGCGGCTGCCCTATCTACCCCGACCCAAGATGCTAAACCCGGACTTGTCCAGCTGCCACGGCCTCTCCATTCCCACGCCCGCTGGGAAGCCGAGGGATCACATTTAACCTCAAGCTCCTGGCTTGACAATTCGCTTCAGGAGCCACTTCAAAAGAATGTTTCCAGTTCTCAAAATCATTCACATCTCTTCCTCCTTCTTCTTTCCCCGGTCTTCATCCTTTTTGCAAGCAGCAGAGCATCCTACAGCTGTAAGAGACCTCCCTGGGTACCACTTCAGTTCCTGCGGGTGAGCTCCAGCCTGACCATGCAAAGCAGGGGACAAAAGATGGTGACAGACACATGCACAAAGCCACTGCACTGGCTCTGGCTAAGGGGCGCTGGGGTATCTCACATCTCATCTTCAAAACTCACCACGACCGTCGCCAAGTCAAGAACAGAACGGGTGGACTGAGTTAACAAAACGCAGACACTTCACGAGGATTTGTCTCAAAAAGCTTCCAGATCAAACAGCAAGTGTCAAGTGATTAGTCCAGCGACCATCAAGATGGTGTTCAACATGATGTTAAGAAAACAGTTTTCAGGGCCAAGTCTTAATGAAAAAGTAGCAAGTTATTACAGACTTGTCTGTAATTTTAATCCAGTGCAAAACAAAGATCTTTTTACCAGTTTTCTCAAGTGTATTTTCAAAGAGGTTAAGCAAAGGATGCTGAGGATAAGCGACCAACAGAAGTCACTACTATTTATCCATCTCTTTCTTGGTAGAGGGAAAGAGGACGGGTGTAAACACATTATAAATCTTCTGACAATAAACATTTTTACCAAGGCACTTGAAGGCATCTCAGAGCTTATGCAAGTCTAAGAGCGACACCACTCTTCAAAAACCGAAGGACATGAATCATTTCTTCACTGGGCTATAGCATCCCGCTTCACCACAGTTCCCCCAGCCTGCTTTGTGAGCCTCTTCCCCAAAAACCTGCAAGCTGAGACCATAGCTGGCCATCAGACTTCTAATCTAAACAGCCCCAGAAGATGTATTTCCTTTCATTATACTTTAATATCACAAGTAGACAAGCAGCAGTATCAAAGATTAAGAAGGTCTCGTTACTGAATTTTACTAGAAAATAAGTTTCTGCTTTACAAACCTGCCCAGAAGCGGAAAACACCATCCCCTTATCCCCAACTCTGTTGTGTAAATAGTCACTTCATACCCAGCCACCAGACTGACCTTTTCAAAAGACTCTCCTGCCTGCATCCAAGACTATAAAATTTCCTTGCTTTTAATAAACAACAGTATTTTTACTTTTTGTGCTTGTTAAAGAAAACCTCTGGAATAAGAGACACCACTTAAACCAGCGGGAAGTTCAGATCTAAGGGTGCTTTTGGAAGTCCTGGGGCATGTCGATAAAGCACAGCCCCCGCAGAGCAAGCGGATGCAGGGATCTTCCAAACACCATGCGTAAGCCCAGACTTGGCACCGGCAGATCCAGCCCACGTGGCGGGGGAGACGAAGTCTTACACGGGGCTCCCGTGACCTTTGGAGAGTATCAACTGCTGCCGGAGCACTGACACCCAGCAGAAAGATATTCCCTGCACGGCACATCCAGAGAAAGGCAGTAAAATCTAATTTACTCTAAAATACGCATACAATGCAAAAACAATTTCCATATGGGCTGCAGAAGATTACATAAAGTTAAAAAATGCCAGGGATGAGGATAATTAAGAACACCACACAAACTGCATTTTTAAACCTTTTGCCAGGCCATCAGAAGGCCACCGGGCAGTATCTGGAGGCTGAGAAAATGTCCTTCTGTCCCCTGCCGCGCAGGGAACCGCTCGCTCATGTGGCTTGGGGTGGTGGGCATGTGTTTGCATTTAAAATGAAGTACAGGGAGGGGACAGCACTTCCCAATAAAGCTGAAATCACTACATGCCACGTCTCTACTTATCACCATCATTTCCAATAAACTGCCTGACAGAGCACCCTTGTGTTTTCACAGCTCGGATACAGCTACCTGCAACAGGAGAGCCCTGCATGTGTGGCATGGGTGCCAGAGCTGGCATAGCCTCCGAGGGATGTGGTCCCTCCCTCCCGGGGGGCTGCCCATGGCAGGAGACCTCCCAGCTGCAGGGCACAGGGACGAGCCTCACCTTGCTCTTCTGAACAGGCATCACCGGTAAAGCAAACCTGCGCGGCCAAGGTATGTTTGCTGTGACGCGTGACCTTTGCAGACCAAGCTCTCTGCTGCTTTCCACACCACTTGTTCCCTCCCCCTCACACACCTCGATTCTGCAAACTCCCTAACACATCCCTGCATTTCTCACATGCTTCTGGGGCACACCATCAGCCTGAAGCTGCATCATATCCACCCACTGCCCTCCACAGCCAGGAATCACAGACCCTCTAAACTCTCCATTGCCCATGTAATCCCCTCCCTACCATCACCTTTTTTAGAGAAATCCTGAAAGAGGTCAACAGGATGAACTTCAGAGAGAGGGCCAGAGGCACAAAGCCAGCACTGCTGGGCAGGACGATAGTTGCTGTTGCAAAACACCATCTTGGGATCCAAAAACCAAGGGAAGTGCTTGAAACCGCACTTGCAGCCAGCCAAGGAAACAGGCTCCACGCGCCGGCAAGCTGACTGCACCCAGTTTTTTTCCACAGCCAACATGCAGAGAAGCAGGCAGGGCAGCTTGCATATGAGCCAGGTTTTTAAAAAAATGCAAGCTTTCCATTTAGTCTTTTAAAAAATTACATAATAGCATCTTTATTACAATACCAAATACAGTCTTCAAAATTACCTTAAAGTTAAAAAACAACCAATAGACGGAACTCATCACCAACATGTAGCTACTTCTCTGTATTCCTATGAAAAATGCACATTGAGATTCGGTTACGGTCATAAGAACAAACCAGTAGCATAAAGCAAAGAAACATGCATCCTCAAACCAACCATCATAAATCCAGGGAACTCGAGGTCAGAATTAAATTTAAATCCAGACATACCTAAAATATTGAAGCACACAGCTGGGTGCTCAACAGCCTTAGCATGGCCCCGTAATCATGCAGCACAGCATCCCAGCAGTCACAGGGAATGCCTATTAGCAGCTGTCATCTCCAGTCCAAGTAATTGGGGGAAAATAAAAATAAATCTCCTCCTCCACTTCTCATGCACAAGATATTTTTTTTCTCTCTAAGGCCAGCTGCATTTTGATCCTGTGCTACTGAAAATTTCTATAGTGGAGAAAAGCGTATCAGTAGAGTGGCAGCTGCGCATACCCACATGCTATTTAGGCATCTTTGTCCAAGCTATTTGCAAGCATGAGAGGCCACGTTAAACAGGAGAGGAGGCATGCGGGATGCTACACTCTGACTGCTGTATGTGAGCCATTCTCAGTTCAGCTCTGACCTGCAGGAACAGCGTGTGAAGCGAGGGAAGTCATCCAAACCCTAGATCTGAATCACTGATTTCAGAGACGTAGTTGTCTTTCTACAGATCTGCTGTTAATTCATGCTCTGAAGAGCTTCATCTTCTCCAGCTGACGATCAGAACTGCATTCCTACCAAAATGTGATCAGTGTTTTAGTTGTGCACATTATTGTGCAACGTCTTGTCTTGTTTTTTAGGTGTATATATACACTCACATCACCAAGTTGATATTTTCTGCTACTGCGGGGAAATATACCTACACAAACCTCACGTTACACTGCTCAGAAGTGACACAGACACTCGTATCTGTTGGCAAGAAGAGTAAACATCACCTTAAAAAAGCATAGCCAAAACACCAACGCATTCAAACTTGTACTAGATCACCAGCTATTAAACATTTGCTTTGACAGCGCATCTAAGTGAAGCTAAAAAAAAAAAAAAAAAACACAACCAACAAAAGAAACACTGGTTTGCCTCCGTCTATGTGAAAGGCACGCTGAATATTTTGGCCGTCCTGACAAACTTGATCCGATAATGGCTTTTGGATGGGTTATTCTTGGCCCCCTGCGTAGCAGCATCCACTGAGCTTACCCTGGACGCTTTGCATGCAGCACCATCCTAAGTGACCTCCTCCACATGCCATGCATATTTTAGACATTAAGCTAGATAATAAAACCACATACCGGATATCAGCAAGTGTTAATAAGATGTAATTCATTGCTGGCAAGCCCCAAACTCAGATCTTTAAAAAAAACATCAACAAAAACAAAACACACACGCAGGTTCACAGGGCCAAAGTCCAAAAGGAGTTCAAATGCACAGAGCTACTTTCATCTATTCAAGTGCCATGTAATTAAGACCAATATTTGGACTGCAGCAAATTCCCCCAGAACCATAAGTAATAAAATTCAGATTTAAAAAAAAAATAGAAAAAAAAAAAACCCACACAAGACTAGGAGTCAATGAGAGCTCATCATTTCTACAGCAAGACTCTGAGTGTCCTCTGCGCGCTGTGAGATCCCTCCAGTTCCCGCGTCCGGCTGACCCCGGGAATGTCTCACTTGACTTCACCCCACCACAGGCTTCCTCTCCAAGAGAGGGGCCAGCGAGCTCCCCGCATCCTTGACTGCCGGCCAGAAACGCAGCAAGGGCTCCGAGCGCTCTAAGACAGATCCTTCTGATTATCACAAAATGAAATTTTCAGCTCTTGTCATCATCGGCCTCAGATTTGTAATGTTACAAAAACATTATTTCCTTTCCCCATTGTATCAAGCCCTCTTCCATTCCCGCTGGTGAAATCAAACAATTTTAAAAGAATTTATATGATGCTAATTTAAACCGAATGTATTAAGCTGCCAATCGCAGTTCCCTGACTCTCCCAGGCCTCCTGCCAGCTCCGCTCCGTTCCAGAGCGGCTATCAATCACGGCCAACAGACCAAGGAAAAAGCCCCAGCGATGCAAGAAGCGATACTGGTAATTCTGGCAGTGGAAACCCTGCCCTTCACTTTCGGCAAAACGACGTGAAGTGACCCCACGCAACGGGTGGCTCTGAAAGCTTCAGCTCCTCATCACTTCTCATCAGTGAAGCAGCTCATGATACTTTTTGCAGGAATAAACCTAGCATGTTGTTCAAATTCCAGCATCACTTCCAACTTGGCTTTTGCAACTGGAAGTGGCACATTGACCTTCCTCCCCAAGCCACTGTGCGGGAATGGTACGCCTTTACTGCTGGAAAGCCATCGAGACCAACCTCGGAGGTAACTGCTCCCACAACGGGTGAAGGAAACAGTTTCTAGAGGCTCACCTTGCTCTCATGCATCAGCAAAAAACTGGGATTTGCGGGAAACTGAAGATGTATGCTTCACTATATTATCTGCAGGCAAACTAAAAGCATCTCAATGTCAGCCTCTTGGTGTGTCTTGTTTTGGTGCTCCCTTGCATCAGCCCAACTAACATCCACATGAAAGGAAATAAATCTTTTCTACTTCAGTATTTTTCTGTTGGATACATTCAAGCAGACACACTAGTAACATCAACAGGCAAAAAAAAAAAATCTCTCATAACTCAAACCTCAATTTAGAAGTCCTTACAGTCCAACATGGCTGGAACTTGAGCAGACAGTGGTGAACGATGAAGAACTTATGCAAGTGTGTAAGGTAGAAGAACATTGAAAGGAGAAGGCACAGAGTGTTTGGCTCGGGTCAAAGCAGGGACTGCAGTGCTGGTGGAGAGCCTATCTGGAGCTAAAGAACAAACAACGAACTTAAGGGAAGCTCAAAACATTAGCAGTTGAAACAAACACTGAGAGACAAAAGGTGATGAGTAGAGAAAGAGTCTAACAAACAGAGAGGAAAAAGAAGTGAGAGTTGTTATGGGAAGAAGGAGAACACTCTTTGGAGGTTTTGTTCAGGTGCGTGGCTGCTTGCTGGCCCACAGCTGGAGCTTAGATAATCCAGTACTGCAAAACCAAACATCAAACTCCACCAAAGGAGGATGAGAACGGGGTGAGTAAATAGTTTTTACCCACGAGGGCTTCTCCCAGCTTCTCACTGCTGTCAGATCAGGCACTTGAGCCCAGAACAGTCTGTCCAGTTAGCAACCCATGGGGAACCTGGTAAAAGCACTTGGCCAGTTTGCCCTTGAAGACACGGAAAACTGCACAAGGAGGCCGACAGGTCTATCACCCACAGAATGAAGAACCAGTCTTCACCCCAGCCTCATTTCAAGCACAGTCCATGCTGGTTTCACTTGCTGGGCCTGGTTTTGTACCTGGGTAGGGCAGGAGCAGCCAGTCCCCACCGACCCCCCCAGTGCCTCTCCCAATTATGCAGCCGGCAAATATCGCAAGGAGGAGGAAGGCTCAGAAGCGGTGAGCAACACACCTGAGTACCCATAGCAGAAAAATAAGACACCAGTATGAGCTACTGTAACATTTTTAGCTTTGCTGTAAAAATACAGATTTCTTTAGAGCAAGAGATGGAGAATTAACAGAGTTCCAGGCAGCGCATGAGCTCTACAATTGGTAAATATCCTTAAGGGGATATAAAAAAGTTATTGATTTATTTGAAGTAGCATATTTGCTGCATTAATTAGGCACCGAAAGACAAATGAAACTCCTACTCCCTTCCAGCCACAGGAAACAAGGAAGAATCTGTTAAAAATGTTTGGCTGCCATAACAAACAAAAATAGAGTATTGTTTATAAACAAGTACTGTTCCAGAAACTGCTCTATCAGGCAAATCCACAGTAACACCTGCAGCCATCCCAGACATCACCACCGTCCACACCTGCCTCCCCAACAGGACATCCCCTCACAACGTGTTTTCTGCAGATTCAGAAAGCCTAGTTTGATTCAGTGCAACAACTAACAAAGAAGTTTGCTGAACTCTCAGATGCAGAACGGCATCTCTCCATAGCTCTGTTATACAATATAAAGCTTGGTTTGTTTTTCCAAAGTACTAGAAAGAAACGGAGAAGACAGTAAGGCAGCAGATATACTGTAAATTAATTAATAGACATCCTAATTACTAGAAATCCTCAAGCTAGACCATTTTACAGAAAGGATGGTGTTTGTAAGGCAGAAAATTGAACTCGCCTCTACCTACAACCATAAACATAACAGCATGATCTTATCATCTTGTGAAAAATTGCAGCAAGAGTCCTTCCCACAAATCAACAAGTCAAATCCATCAATCACTATCAGAGGAAGTAGTTTACGGCTCATGAGAGGTAAACATTTCACTACCAGTGGATTTGAATTTCATCAGAGTCGCAAAGTTCTTTTTAAGAGCCACTGCGAGCAATGCTCCCCGGCTGTGGTAAGAACTGTACTGAAAGTCAAAACTAGAATATTAAAAATAAGAGGGGGCAAAGGCAATTCTATTTCAATATGTGAACAGGGATGTTCAGTTCATCAGGTTCATCTTTTACAGACGTCAACTGCTAGGCAAATACAAGTAAACCCCAGTGAAAGTTTACCCAATATTTGAAAAACAGTTTAAGATGCAAAAGAAATTAAGTTGCAATCAGTGCATGAGCTGCTATTGCTTCACCCCTAACCTGGGAAATCAACACTGGTGACTGCAGGTCTTCCAGTTTCCAGCAGGCATAGCAGCGCAAATGCCCCTATCCTGCCAAGTGGAAAATGTGAGTTATACACCCCAGCTGCACCACCCAGGCGCTGGGCTACCAGGAGCCTATGGCAAAATACAGGTGGAAGACGACAATGACAAAAATGGGCCATTGCTTTTCGACGGTATAAAAATCAGAAGATAAAAACTCTAGTAGCAACCACAGAATGAAGAATCATTGGTTCACCCAGTGACAAAATTACTTCAACTTGTAAAACTAAATTTACTGCCCTGGGATTAGAAGTAGAACTTTGTTTAACGTGACCATGAATCACCCTCCTCTTTCCAGAAAGCCTCCAACCCACGTGCACACACAGAAGTCCTACCTGTTTCATTGCTGTCTCTCCAATCTTGTCGGAGTGCTTGCGGATACTCTCCAGGAAATCCTTGAGGTCTGACATGGAAACTTCCTTGATCTCTTCCCGCAGCTTTGGAATATTATCCACCATGATCTTGCAGAAGCGGTAGTGGCTCACTTGGGGCAGGTACGTGTGCTCAAGGTGCTCCAGGGTCTTAAGCGCAGGGTAGTGTCTAGGGAAAGCAAGCAAGGCAGATGCAGAAAGAAGAATGACTATTTCCATCCCGCTTCCTCTCCAAAATGTGTGTTAAATGTAAATTATTCAATATATCTAAGAATCTCCGCTCTGTTCAAAGGAACACAGACCTCAGCAGCCAGGTAACCACAAAACATCGTTCTCTTGAAGCAGAGGAACACAAAGGCAGTAGCAGCTCCTTACTCAGAGCTCTGATGTGCAGACAAGGATCAGCTGGGTCACAAGTGATCAGGATCAGCTGAGCCCAGTAGCAGCTCTCACCCACAGTAAAGCCATTTTGGGCACTATATCACAAAAAGAAGGGAAAGTCGGCAACTACACGTAGTATTGTTAGGTTACCTGAGGAAAAAGCTCAGCCCCACGTGCACGGAGGAGCAGAGAGGCACGATGGCTCATGGGGGAACCCCAGAAAGGTTCTATTTCTGCACTGGTCTCACCAGGAGAGCCATCAGCCCCACAGGAGGAGGTGACACCCATCAAGGTCAGCAGGTATCCCCAGCTCCTCAGACCAAGGCATCCATGTCAGGTATGGGGCATATAATGGGATGCAGGGGAAGAGCATTTTGGCATTGCACCTCTAACCCTTTCCTTGGGTGAAGGACTCCATTCTGGGTACACATCACCTTCATCCTGACCCACCAGACAGGAGGACGGGATGAGGCTGTTGGTGCTTGAGAGTGCAGAGTGTTCCTGCCTGTTGATCTGTACAGCCGGCTGTGTGTATACGAGCCTACATGTTGTACCAGGTGTTGTGTGGGTGCCGGCTGGGAGCACATACTCAGCCCCACTCCTACCTGGACCTGGGGCACAAGGCTGCAGCAGGTTTGTCTCTGTGGGGCTGCCAGATTTGGCAACCCCCAACAGTGAGGTGCCATAAGACAGAACATGGAGATGTCAGTATACCATAACACACCATAGACTGATAAACTAGTGTCTAACCCACATTAATATCCAATATATCTACTACTAGCACAGACACTTGTTACTGTGTTGTAAAGATTCTGGACACGAGAGCTCGGCTTTCCTTCCCCATGCATATCAGGAGTCTGATCCCACCTTCCTCCCAGCTGTTCTAATGCTGCTAAGCACCATTAAAAACACTTTCTACCCAAAGCGCTTTTTATTTCAGTAGAGATAAAAAGTCTGGATACAAACCCCAGATCAGGGGCCCAACGAATCCATTTTCTACAAAGCCCCTGCGTCTCCAACAGCTACTGTTGTACCACTGGGGTATGAGATCTTTGCAATGTTGACAATTAAGTTATTTCCCCACTCTAAAAGCAATATACATTATATATTTAAGAATATGAGAATCCCAATGTTTATTCCCCTATGCACAATGCATGCCTTTGTATTTTTGGTCATGCCTAACTGCCTTAAATTTTACCCTACCTTTCTGCATAAAAGCAAACTTCATAGCCTGACAGAAGATGTTAAATGGGAAAGTATCTTAAGCAAATCATTTTTCTCAAACACCCTCCCTTCTCTTCCCTTTGGGAAGTGGGAGTCCATAGGATTTGCCTGTTCACTGGAGTATGGGAACCCTCCTGAATGGCGATGTAAAATGTGAGACTGTCCTCCTCCTGGTCTGACCACAGATCTGGTCCAAGGTTAAAATCAAAAAAGTTATGAGGGAACCATCTAGAAAGCATTAGCAGGGTCTATAAAAAAAAATATGTAAGACTAACACTAGGTCACAGTCACCTCTAGGGTGAATAGACCAGCTGACTACATCCATGGTTAATCTTGGCCACAAGCACCTGCCACTTACACCTTGCATTTTTGGGGGAGAAAAAGTGTTTAGTCAATAGAAACATATTAGCACCGCTGAAAAAAAACAACTGACACTTATATCCCCATTCACAATAATTCCTGCCTGAACTCCAGGGAAGTCCGCAAGGGAGTTATTTTAACCAGAAGTGGCCTGTCCTGTTCCCAACACCAGAAGTCAAACGGATTAACCCCATAACCCGGCCGGTGTTTACACTACAGTAAGGTATGAAAAACTATTTGCAATAAAATGCAAAGCTCTCTGGAGAGAAACTTCAGACTGTATAGAAAGCCAGAAATTAAACCAGAGGAATAAACCCACGCTGGGGGGTTTGTTGTATTTTAGGGCATTGTTTGTTGCACTAGAAGCAGTTAAAAGGTGACCGGGGGGGTCAGCGCGCAGTCACTGACGGGGTCTGAGGCTGCCTGCCGAAAACAGAGTCCAAAACACGTGGGGGCAGAGGAAAGCTCAACACTCTTCTCGTGCGAGATGTGTGGAGGCAGGCAATTCCTGCAGCCGAAGTACTGCTGCCTCAGCCCAGACTGCATCCCTGATGCTAACAATAAATGCATTTTGATAAAATGGTCGAAGACTGATTTTTTAATTTTATTTTTTCTTTTTTGTCCATTTCTGGAAATACTCATGCCCTGCTTAGGTGGGCACAGCTCTGCAGAAGCTTCTCAACTACATGCAGGACGAAGCATTCTCATTTCTTACCGCTTAGAAAATGTATGGATATGGCAAGTGACCCAGGGGTAAAAAAAAAATAAAAAGACTGATCAGTCCAGAGCCCTGCAGAACCAGGAGGGACCTCTGGAGGCAGAAATACTTTCTTTCACTTCACTTTCCAACAAGAAGCCACGTGTGTCTCAGCCACTGCAGCAAAGATCTTTCTCTGTCCCTTCCTTAAATTCTGGACAATGTTTCTCTCCATCTCTTCTCTCTGCTGACAAAGGTCAACCCTCTGAGTTCAGACCATGCTTTGTTCCCCATCTCCAGCTCCAGTTAACTGCCACAGATTCTGCATTCGGCAAACGCCTACATTTGGTTTATAAACATCACGCAGCAAACAGCACATAACTCATTTTTTCTACCTTGGGAGAGTTGAGTTCATTTGCCCCAAATGCAAAGCCTATTACTCCTCTGAGACCATGTACCCAAAACCCAAGACTCACACTAGTAACCAACCCCCTTGCTGGCTGTCATGATATATAAGTGAGACCGGGTGCAGATACAAAAATATTTAATATGTTGTGCTCTGTTTGGTGAATGAAGCCATCAAATCCAGACAAAGAAAGAAGGAAAAAAAGAAAGCCAAGGGTTCAGATTTTCTTTAAATGTGGCTTTCAACTTCTATTTGTTTCAGAACGAACTAATCCGAATGGGGGGCGGGGGGGAAGATGAAATTCTTAGAAGCAGACACTGGAAACACTATCCAGAGCGAGGGAATCAAGCAGCATGTGGACTCCCTTCAGAAGTTCACAATGCTGTGATCAGCTCCAGCTCTCCACCCCACATCTGTCAACGGATAAGCCCCTTGCTGTTCCTATAAACAGACTAAAAACAGTTGGACAAACTATATGCTGCCCTATTCTGTACCAACCCATCCCAAGAAAGAAAGCGAGCACTTTGTGAACAGCTAAATAAGCTCCCTACAACTCCTCTGGCCAGCCCAACTTTCAGCAGTAATGCTTATCTGTTTACCCAAGGCTCCTGGGTCCAAGGACCACAGAGATCAGCAGAGGCAGGAGGGGAAGTGTAAAAATACGCCCATCCAATTAGTTATCGCCTTGTTTAAAACATCTGGTTTCTTCTGTATTGTTTCTATGATGGATGGCAGGCACAAAACCAGGCATCTGATCTGACTGCTCTCCCTGCATGGCATTCAGCTGGAACCTGCCGCATTTTCAGCTGACCTCCTTCCAGCAGCTGCTCTTTGCCCAGTTTGCCACCCCCAGGGCTACAACGCGCCTCCGAAGTCCCATGCTGTTTAAACAAACTATCCCCCAGGATCCCAGCCATGCAAATATCCCGGATCGTTGTTCAATCCTTCAGCATTGCAACAGAAGCGGGGTGGGAAAAATCCTAGATTTACAGCTCATGATTTCCGAGCCACAAAGTCCTTGTAGTTCAGCTCACTCTTCTGAACAACTATTTCTACCGCAAAATAAGCCATATGCCTTCTCACCAACTTCTACCATCCTGCACAACGTTTCTTAGATGTTTGGCTTCCATTCATGTTCATCAGATTCTCTCAGATTGCATCAGGTTTTGTATTATGACATTCACAGAATGAAATTTAGTTAATAACACATAAGTACCAAGTCATGCATTGATTGCATGCATCGCAACAGCGAGCTTCCTTGAAAAGAAAAAAGCTTTTAATTAAGGTGAACGTTCACTAACACAAAATTAGAGCCTGCTGCAATCCCAGTTTTAGGCTGTACCACAGGAGACTGAGCAGGACTGTGAAGATACCCGCCAGAAATCAGGTAAATTAACTTGGAAAGACTGATTTTGAAGTCTTAAGTTTTCAGAATGTCTTTAATTTATCCAGCACCAAATGGGTGCTTTTCAATTCTTCCAGTGCAAACACCAGTCTATGCAAAATTTACCTTTTAGATTTCATTTGCTCTCGCAGTTTGCTGTACATCTCCAGGACTGGAAAGAGAAGGAAAACACACAAGCATTGAGACACAAGCACAAAAGCAAAGAGACATGAATTAAAATAAACAGCTATACAAATAAAAAGCAATTTCAGATTCCTCACCAGGAAGACACAGTGTTAGCTTATCAACCGTCGCTGAAATATTTCTCTGTTGTAATCGGCATTGCTTCAGCTCTTCCATTGCTATTATCAGCTTTGGAAAGGAAAAAAAAAAAGTTTCACTAAGAGCAGTAAACAGAGCAGAGAGGTCATAAACTGCTTTGCACTTGTCACGACCATCCAAACAGTAGATCGACAACAAAGCCTACTCCGATAACTGCAGAGCTCACCAAGCGCTGCAGAGTGTTGCTGAAATAGGGAGGACAGGCAGCTTTGAGTTGTTTAATCGAGTAGCAGAAGCATTCCCTTAATTTCAAGTAAGCAAGCAGTAAAACCAAAGCCATCAAAATACCAGCCTTGTAGCACGTCCTGTGAATTCCAAAAATGATTTCCCCTTCCCATTTTATTCATCTCTTTCCTACTCCCTCTCCAAGCTTCTCTGTCTAGTTCTTCTCAAAGACAGGATGTGGCCGCTTGTTCCCAGGGGAATTCTTACCATCACAAACTAACAAGGATTTTTAAATGCTCAGTCGCCAACAGAAAAACCTGTGCTTCTGAACAAGGGCAAAACAAGGACCAGCCATTGCATACAAAAGAAAACTCTTTAGTTTCTTTTTTCAAAGGAGCAGGTCATGGATTTGTCCTCTAGAGCACCAACTTATCTCTATAGTACAAGACTGAGATTGCAAGCCCTTTTGAAATCCCAGGCTTTTCTACTCTTGTAGGCAAATCATCCGTTCAAGGTAACACAGACGTATGTTTATTTGATTCAGGAGAGAAGCTGCATCACCTTCTCCCCAAAGGGCATTTTTATCTTTAATCTTTATTAGAATAATTGGTCTGATGCAGTCCAACCTGGGGATTTTCTCATTTGTTTTTCCAAATGAAATGCAGCTGACTGAAACAGAAATGCCGGCATGTACCCCAAGCAAAATGAAGTCTGGGAGGGCAGTTAAGAGACAAAACAAAAGCTGCAAAGAGTAGACACATAGAACACGAGTAGAGTAACCCAACTGATCAGGAGCAAAGAAAAAGAGGGGAGAAGGACCGTCGCCTGGGAGTTCTTGGACATCTGCATCTTAGGCACTTGAAAACCTTCAAGCATCAGTGCCTTCATGCATACTCAGCTCTGAAGTCCCCCCAATCTGTTAACGTTCCTTTATGATTAAGAGGAAGAAGAATGAATGTCATTAGAGGCACATCGCATCCAAGACACGCTAATCACTGCCTTTGCTCCATGCCTTGATGCCTCTATCCATGCAGCTCAAAAACCACCCTGACTTTAACTGCTGCTGTACTGCACTGTGAAGCAGGAGCCAGACTCTCCAGCTCATATTCATAGAATCACAGCATGGTTTGGGTTGGAAGGGACCTTCAAAGGTCATCTAGTCCAACCCCTGCCATGGGCAGGGACACCTTCCACCAGACCAGGCTGCTCCAAGCCCCATCCAGCCTGGCCTTGGACACCTCCAGGGATGGGGCACCCACAGCTGCTCTGGGCAGCCGGTTGCTGTCTCACCAACCTTGTCATAAAAAATGTCTTCCTCACATCCAATCTAAACCTTACCCTCCTTCAGTTTACAACCACTGCTCTTCATCCTGCCACTACAGGCCCTGGTAGAAAGTCTTCTCCATCTTTCTTATGAGCCCACTTTTAAGTATTGAAAGGCTGCAACAAGGTCTTCCCTTCCCTTCCCTTCTCCAGGCTGAACCACCCCAACTCTCCCAGCCCGTCCCCACAGCAGAGCTGCTCCAGCCTCTGACCATCTTCGTGGCCTCCTCTGGCCCCGCTCCAACTGCTCCATGTCTCTCCTGCGCTGAGGACCCCCGAGCTGGATGCAGTATTCCAGGTAAGGTCTCACCAGAGCAGAGCAGAGGGGCGGAATCACCTGCCTCGACCCGCTGGCCTGCAGGTGAAGCACTAGTGTCATGAACGATCCCAATGACACCATTCAGGGCTGCAGGAGCAAGCCCAACAACCTGATTATTGTTTCTTCAAGTCCCTCCTGCTTCCTAGGCTTTGCCTCCCTCTAGCTTTCAGTCCACAAGCAGTAAAAAAGAAAAATCACTTCCCAACACAACTCATCTTTCATGCAGAAAAGCAAAATACAGGAGAGAGGATCAATGCTCACTTTAATACCAATGCCGTATACATTATCAGTTAATGCTGAGCATTTATCAGTGCTCAGTGTAATTTCCCATGAGCACAGCCCAATAGTGGAAACGCAAAAAACCAGACAGAATGAATGAATGTATCACTCACTTCTTTTCCCTCATTCTGCAGCTTTCGGTTGGTGTCCGTCACTTGATTCTGCAGGGATAGTGGGGAAAGAAGACAAAACACATCTACATGTAAATCAGGACAATGTTTTTCACAAATAAGAAACTGTACATAAACACCATCGCTTTTCACACAATCTTCTCTTGCATGGCATAAAACTGTTTATTAGCCCATTTAATAGGTATCACCATTTTGGCACCTGGGACACCAACAGCGACACAGCAAATACCAAGGATTTTCTTTCCTGCTACTAGAGAAAAGTAAAAGGCAACGAGAGTTAATGCTGTTGCATGGCAGCCTCAAAATGCTGCAGTCTTGATGGATCCAATTTTGTAGCTGACACTCACATGTGTTCTCATCTTAAAAGCTATTTCACCTGAGTGGTAGAGGAATTAAATTTCTCCTCCTCAACACCAAACAGATTACAAATAGGTTTTAACTCCTTAATATCATGGCAAGAAAAGAACTCTTCAATGTGGGCTTTACCTATACAGTTCATATACTTTCTTTTAGATCTTCAGATGCATCTCCCACTGGACCCCTCCTCCTGCTGGTATAAAAATATATTTTTATATATCTGGTATAAAAAAGGTATGTATTTGCATTACTAAACCATCTTTCTGTATTATCCCATCAAGCTGGGCCTCACAGTTTAAAAATTTCCTGTTTTGCAAACTGGTAGGTTCCCTGGACTAGCAAGATCACAGCAGTTTAGCCCTTTATGGCTCTAGTTTGACTCAGGAACAACACACATGAGAACAAAGCTAATTTTTAGACTCATCAGGATAGAAAATAAGCAGCTTGCACATTATTTAGACAAGTAGAAGGATGACTTTGGGAATTCTCCTGAATGCTCATTCAAGTTCAAACAGGAAAAGGTTTGTAAATAGAGATACCATCTTCTACAGACCAGCTGGGATAGCCAAAACAAACTTTCAAGTAAACATGCCCAGCTTCAGGTCTTCAGCAAAAGCAGCCAATTATAAAGGTGAATGCCAGCAAAGAAAAACTGCTCAGAGTTCAGGTGCCTCACATCAGTCGGAGACTAACATGCCATAAAACCATGTGTTTTTTCCATAGACTACCCTTTTCACAGCTACTAAAGTTGTAAATATTCATCTCCAGGCTTGTCTCTGTAAGATGGCTCAGAGGTTTCTACTTTTACTTAGGCTCACGTACGGTGGAAGCTGCTGCTGGATTTCAGCCGGCATCGTCAAATTTTATGAACTAGTTCCTGCGTGTTTTCAGGAGTTCTGTTCATTCTGTAGGCAAAATCAGTAACAGAGCTTGGACAACAGCATGAGCTGTGACATGGAGCTTTCAAAGTACATTCAGGAGCATAAGATCACACAAACCAACTCAAGACCTTTGTTTCCTGACTCTTTTCAACAATTGCAAAAACACGCTGAATTTTTAATGAATCTGTCACTGCTGAAGAAATGTCATTTGATGCTCTGCAATTACCCAACAGAATGTGGATGGTGCACAGAGCAAAGCGGGACAAGCTTCAAGGTGGATTCAGAAGGTAACAGCCACTTCTTTCTTTTTCGAGTGCACCACAAGGCAACCAGTTCAGATAGGAGGGGAGCTTTGTATTAATATATATAAGATTGGTTCAGGATCCAATTTGTTTCCTGCTGACTACTGAAAGATCCTGAGCAACAATCATTTTCCACACTGGTCCAAACTGCAACAGGACGTCTCACACTGAAAGGTTTGTGTGGCTCCAATGAACAGAGTTATCCAGCCTCACAGGCTTCCTTTTGTTTTAACACTGGCCATGCTGGTTTTTAATCTTACCGTGATGCAAGAATAGGAGTCATCCCATCATCTCCCTGCACACAATTTCGCTACAGCATCTGCATCACATTGCTCCCCCTTCTGCAGTAGCTTCAGTGCTCCTGGCCGCTTGCCCTGTGCAAAAACTGCTCATTTCCTTTATGATGTATTGAGATTTTACGAGCAGGAGCACAGCATCTCTTCCAAAGATTATTTTATTTGCTTATATCCTGAAAATCCCACCAGGAAAAAGGAATCCATGTAGGGTAATTTAAAACTGCTCCTAAAATAATGCCAAGGCTGTACTAGTCTTCTATTAAAATTACATATCAATCCCAGCTAAAGCAAAAAAGTAAGAATATATTCTGCCCTTGCACACTATGAGTTTTCAGGGGCAGGGAGTTGTGTTTTGTTTTATTCTTAAGGTCTACATCCATACATTGAAAAAAATAGATGATTATTTATATAGACTCTCTGTAGACACACTGAAGCTTTTCAGACGAGGAGATTTTATAATCTAAGACAGACGCACAGCAAGGGGGGACAGACAACAGGTGGGCACATGTGAAGAACGAGACGATGGGATCACACAAGGGGCTTACGGGATGTTCAAGTCGTCAGTTCATTCATCTATATACAGAACATGTGGTATGGAGCAAGGCTTTGGTTTGGGGGTTTTTAAACATCACTCTGCTATCATTTAGAGAGTGTCAGAGTGATGAGAGAGAGGAGCAAAGGGCGCTGCAGAGGAATCCTGGGAATGGATCCGAAGGGCACCACCATGACCCCGCAACGGCTGTGCTGACTCCATCCCAACACCCACCTACCGCTGATTTCCAGCCTCCCTAAGAAAGGGAGGGTGACTGTGGAGCAATCCTTCAAGTTGGCAACTCATGAACTTTCCAATCCAGAGGGTGCACCCAAAGACTGGGTTCGTTACCCACCGCCACAGCCATTCTCCCCTCATTAATGCAACTCCATGGGAATCCACTGCACGGCCGTTGCACTTTCAGGTCATCCCACATCCTGGGGCACCAAGATCCCCTGCTTGGTTTTGCGTGGGTGAAGGTGATCTTCCCTTCACACTAAGCCAGCTGCCTCAGTTTAATTAAATCTGCCTTAATCTGATTGCACTAAGCAATAAACATTGCTTCCTTATTAATTTTCTCCTCCCTCACACTCATAATTTCATAGATCTTATGACTTGTGCGCAGCAGTACTGCGCATGTTGGCAGAGAGGGTTAGAATTGCAGATGTCTTTTCAAAGAAAAGCCTTTTTATTAACTGCTCTTCAATAGTGGCAGGTGTGAAGAGCTGAATTTGGGCTGAGATAATTAGCTGCACAAAACAAGGCAACAAATGACTCTACTGCAGCTCTCTGAAAATGGACCTGGTGATCACAGTCCATCAAACTGAGGAACAGCCAGTGCTATGCTGTTACCAAGAAAGCAAGCATCACACAAATGTGCATGAACAAAATCCTACAATGCACTTGAAATAACCCTTCTACGCTATTTCACTGGTGCCCGATTACCTGTCCTAACGTAGAAACCATGCTTACCACCAAAAACGCTCCAAACCCCATCAACTGGAAGGACTTCAGAGCAGAAAAGTAATAATGGTGAGATGCCTAGAAAGCGCAACCCTCTAGGATGTACTGGGGCTACCTATCTTACAGAGGACAAGACCAGAGAAGAACATTCCTACAACCTACAACCTGAAGACGACAGCTGCAAAACTAAGAGAAATCATCTCTCTTTTGTGCCTGACAGGTCAAACAGTAGGAGATCTAAAAAAGGCTTTTCAACCATGTAACTCAAGTTTCCTAGAGAAGGAAGGACAGCAGTACCTGGGGGATGGCTAACATTAGAAGTCGTTACATAAAAATCCATCAGGAATGACACAGCTGAGGAAGAACTTGCTTAAGAGAAAAAGAGACAGACAGACTAGGTGATTTCTTGAGGTTGCCACCAGCCCTGTGACTGCAATCCTTTCCCCTTTGCGCCTCGAGTCAAGTTTTCCAAGTTGAACCACCCTAATGTATAATCTATCTTTGCACTTTTAAATTCCACTGGAATCTTTATGAGCTAGAACAGACTGGTACATGGTTCTCAAGACCCAGCAGTACCATGCATTTATAGGTTTGACAACAGGTCAACACCAGGCTGCTCATTTCCTCATGAGGAAAAACGATTCTGCAGCACAAGATACGAAAACATTGAAGATGTGTAACAAAACAAAACAAAAAAACCAGCAACAACAACAAAACAACAAGATTTTTCCTTGGAAAACATGTAAGAAACCAAAAGTAAAGAGAATTGCCATGGTGAAGCTATATAGTTAAAAAAAAAAAGACTAAGCAAATGCAAAAAAAATCTGGTTTAAAAAATGTTATAGTTTAAATATCATCCAACTTAAGGAGATGCCTTTGTAAAAATGTATCCTATGTATTTTCGGTTAACTTTACTTTTTTATCCATATAGAGATTACTAATCAGTGACACAGTACCTCTTGAAAACAACACACCAAATACTGCCTAATGCAGAAATTCACTGCAGAGGAGATCCTCTGCTGATCGAGAAGATAAAGTTCCCAAATCAGGGCTAGCCCTTCACAAGGCACAAAAGCAGGAGAGAAGGTTTAGCCATCCAGCCCTTACTAGGTTTTATTTCGCTTGGGGCCACCTGAAACACAGCATTACAGCACAGGGGGAAGAGGGCAGCTGTGTTGCACATGAGTGGGGGAAGATAATGCATCCAGCTCACATTTAGCGTGTGCATTCTTAAAACAATGAACGCTGATATTTCTGCAAGCATGGTATTATACAAAACACCCCCAAGCTAAAAGCACACGAGTGAAGATACATCCTAGAGATGCAATAGGGAAGGCATTTATATTGTTGCTGGTTGCACGTATGTTCAAAGACCAGCGCTATTGAGAAAAAGACCAAGATCAAATAGAGAATGAATAGCTGGAACAAAACACACTCTCACCACTCGACCCACGGATGATTCCCTGGGGAAACCCTTACAAAGAGGGCTCAGTATTTCTCAAATAAGTTTCTGTGTATATTTTTCCCATGTGCCGTTTTATAGATCACATAGTAATGGAAATCAAGAGAGATCCTGAGGGTACAGAGATGGACTTCACAGTGAGCCACCAACAAAGTAGCTGTTTGTAGAATGGGAAACAGCAACAAGCCTTTGCAAACAAACAATGTGGAATTCTTGGCTAGAAACAATAGCTTAAAAAAAAAAAACAAAAAAACAGACTTTCATGGTACTTCCAATGGCCTCATCCTGCAATCAACTGCTGGATGAATCCTTGCCATGGAAATAATATGTACATAATAATATGGGTGCTTCCAGTGTCAGGACACCCCCCACGAAGGTGCTCCTGCAAGCATGCCTCCATCTGTGGGATGGAGACCTGTGTGTGTAAAGCTAGACGCCTGCTAGGAAATGCCAGACGTAGCTTTAAACGAATAAATAAACGTATGAAAAGCAGCAGTCAGCACACTGAAGTTAGAGTTCTTCCTTCTTTTCAAGAAAACTTGCTTTTCTGAGAATTTTTTCCCTCCCCCCCCCCTTATTTATAACTTCATCTTTTCTAATGCATATTGAAGGGTCTCCCACACTCCTAGAGTCCCAGAAAGGTCCTTCTTAACAGGTCAGACTCCCCTCTGCCAGAAAGGCTTGCTGTGGTCTTTGGAGCCATCCACACCTTTTTGGGTGCCACACAACTCAGCCCCAGTCACTGACTGCTCCAGGAGGCTGCTTTTGGTTTTCACATCAAGGTCACACCTTGCTGCTGCAGCAAGGGATGGAACAGCAGTCTCCCCTGATTCTGTTCTAACTTGTGTAGGAAAATGAGGAAGGTTCTCTGGCCTCTGACACCAATTAACTCATTGCTGTGCTTTTTGATACGCCCCAAATTGTGAATACTTGTATTTTAAGGCACAGTAGCCAAGCTTAAACCACAAGCCCACCCAGCCCCTACATGTAGGAACACCTCTAGGTCCTTCTTCTCCCCAGAAGCCTGCCTACCTTTCCTTTCCACCACTTATCCACATTCTGATTCTAGAAATGGCTTTTTCCAGATAATACTAAACACAGTTTTTCCAAGAAATGGGTAAATTCCACCTTTCTCTCATGTTTCTGCACAGCTTTAAAGGCCACAATACCTGGAAAGTCCATTCCTGTAATCATTTTACTTTCTTCATCAACAGCTCTAACCATTTTACCTCCTAGTTAAGCCAACCAAACCTGGAGATGCTACTGAAAAAAGGATCAAGCTCTCTGTTTACTCAGTCTTTTAGTATTTAGTGAAATTAGCAGTTATTTTTCACTACTGTTCCTGCTTACACCTGAACACCTTACAATGCTCTGATGTTCATTTGCTTTTAAATATTAACCTTCCACTTGCCAACATCGGGCAGACACCTCGTGACTGATTTGTTGATTTGTCTGACACAACGTTACCTGTAAGGAGAATTCAATATCGGATGAGGCACTAGAGTAGATGCTGCTATAGCAGACCTACTTCTGACCATATAGCTTAATCTTGCTCAAGAACTTGGTATAAGGTATACCAGGAAAAGCACAGGTTTCCTAAGACAGAACAGGGTTAGCTTTAATCTTTCTTGTGCTTTTAATATACCACACTGTTCCAGTTTGCCCAAATAACTGTAAAACTTCAAATGACTAACCTATTTGCTACAGGAAGAATGAATATCTATACACACATATTTTTTTATTTTTTAGCTAGAGGAGAGATGCTCTAGACGAAAGGAGAAAACATGGCATTCATGTGGTTTCACAGAATCCCAGAGCGGTTGAGGTTGGGTCATCTGGTCCTAGCCCCCTGCTCAAGCAGGGCCACCTACAGCAAGTTGCCCAGGACCAGGTCTCAACAGCTTTCTCTTACCTTCAGCTTCTGAGCTTCTCCTCTAACTTTCAGCAGCTCTGTGATGGAGTCCACAAAGCCCTGGTAATGGAAGTTGCACATTTTCTCAATCTCGCGATCATGGTTTCTGATTCGCGCTTCCAGTTTCTCCATGAAACGACCATGTTCTTCTCCATCATAGACAGACCTAAAAAGAAGATACCAACATTGGTGAAGGTGCCAATATCTGTTACTCACATTACTTACAAGAAATATCCAAAACACGAGCTTTAGAAAAAACCTTCTGTGAAAAAGGGATAGTTTTGCTTTTTATTTGCATACACCAGGCACCAAACTCAGGTTTGAAAATCTTTCTGTTCCAGCCCTTCTTTTTCTTTTTCCACCTGTCAAACACCAGCCTGACGTTCCCTCAGACTGCAACACAGCAACCCAGCGCTGCTGAATGCTCTGAAACAAGCCCTTGCGCTCTTTGAGCTCAGCCATCCCTGATCACTATCTGCTATCGCACGCTGTAATGCTGAGCACTCCTCTTGGACAATTTTCTGGATGTTCTTTGGGCTTCAAGAGTAAAAGCTACAACAAAAAAGCATCACCTCTACAGCTGCCAAAATCCATTTCCTTTCCCACCCCCAATTTTGCCAGCACAGTTAGTCCTGCTACTGAAAGGCCAACACAGCTGAAGACTACTCAGACTCATGGGGACTACTCAATCCAAGATCGTACACTGTGCAAGCTGCAGGTAATGGGTAATCTTTGATATAGTATTAAATTTAAGGGCGAAAGTTAAAAAAAATATATCTATCCTTCATATTTTCTTAAATTCCACCCAACTGGGAAAAGCAGCTTGAATTGCCACGTTAAAACACTTTTTGTTCTGTCCACTACCAACGCACGCTGTCTGGTAATGATGATTATTTCCAACAGTTCTGTAAAGCAGCCTAGAAGGCAACACACATCTGCAGAAAGAGCCGCTGTGCAGAAGCAATAGATCATGACTGCAAAATAAGCGAATGTTATTCTAGAAAGCAGAGGGATTGTGTCACACCCTGAAATGGTATGGGATTTTCGGGGGGTTGTTTTCTTTGGTTTTTTACAATAAACATAGATATTTTCTATGGAGCATGGAAATCCTACCCTTAGACCTGTCTTTGTGAAGTTTTAGTATTTTGAGAAGCAGTGCTAGCTCCTAAACCTGAATTCTCTCCCAGTCCAAAAAAATTAAGTGCACAGTGAGCTTTGTGGGGTCTGTGCTTGTACTGTGTCAGAAAGTAAGGCTAAATTAATTATACACTGGACTCCATGCAGCAATTAGAGATAAAAGATGGGGAATGACAGAGCTGTAACAAGCTATAAAAATAAAAAGAATTACTAATCGCAGCAGTGACAACCAACACTTCAAAAAGAACCAGAACAAGATGAATCCAACTGGACAAATTAAATCTTTCTGCCTGCAGAAAGCGAAGCGATCCTTCAGCGTGATCTGTGCTCACAAGTCACTTCGGAGAATCCCACCTCTGCAATCCACAAAGGTCTTGAAGTAATACAAAAAATACCAAGACAAGATTAAAAAGCTGGAGGAAATCTACTTAAGTACCATTCTTTAAAATCTACCCTAGCAATTTCAATTATACAGTTCCAGTAAACCATTCTCAACAGCAACACAAAAATGCCAAATCTGTATAAGCCTATTTAAAACTCAACGTAAAATAACAGTCACCAAGAGTAGCAGTCTTCAAAAGCGACCACATTGTCCGCTTTATTCCAAGGTAGAAGCTGGTTCGTGCTAAAACTGAAAAAAAGAGATAGAACTTCCTCAAATTACAGGAATGTCACCACTAGTATGATGCTAGTGGTTTTTTCCTCGCAGCTTCGCAGAGTTCGGCTGGTAAAATACGAACGTTGGAGACCGAGTGCCACCTAGTGCCGCGCAGCCTCTCCGCAGGGGCTCTCAAACAGCAACCGCCGCCGCTCCAACAACTCGGCTCAGAGCTGGTAACTCATGTACAATCAGCAAATAAAGCTGGACAAGTTGTGTTTTCGTTAAAGTATGTTAAAGTATGAAGTTAAAAAAAAAAAACACGGTAGTTACAGGTGCCAAATAAATGTGTTTACATTCAAAGGAAAATACCGTCTGCATTTACAGAAGCATCTATCAATGGGGAGAAACAGAAATCACTCAAAATTACTAACAAACTCTAGCCAAAGTTTCCTTTGGAGATGGCTAACCTACAACATAAAGGTCTGAAGACTAAAACCCTTTAATTATTTCCTTTTTTTAGCCAAACTTTAGTGTAAACAAAATAAAGTTGATGACAGCCAGCAACAAAACCCCAGCACCTCTGGGGTCAGCTCTAAGCTTGTATTTAAAAAAACCTCTACCTTATTCATCCACAACCCTCCCCTCCAATGCAGAACCAGCATCCTTCACTCCCATCCTCCCTGTAAAACACTAGCAAACCAGCCCCAGGCCAAACAGCAATGCACTTCCAAGTTGCAGGATGTCACCTCCAAGGTTACAGAATGTCAGCTTCTTGCTCTGTATCAAACATCATCATATAAGCAGACTACAGCGACTATGCAGTGACTCAGCTCAAAACAAAGTAGGGACTCACAGTTTGTTTGCAAGAACAAATCTCTCCTCCCTGCAACCACGTCAAAACACCCTCAAGTCCCAAACTCTACTATCGTCACCTTTAGTTCCCTGGCTCTGGTAGAGGTCCAGCTTCCTCAGCTGTTCCTTCAGCTGCCCGAGCTACAGCATCACTCTTGAAAATCATCCTTGTGATCCCATACCCTTGACATATGCACACTGTTATCTAGCAATTGTCAGCTTTCTCAAGACCAACTCTGGTTCTCACCTGATCCACTCAACCGAGCATCTTCATTACGTATTTCTTTCTTTTGAGAATTACCACATCTGGGGCATTCTATTTCCCACATGCCTACCAAACCTTCGGGACACTCACTGCCTTGCTTGGGATCTACTGGTCTCTCCAGTCGCTCCCCTCTATCTCATTTCTTCTGCACATACATTCTGCTCCTAGTAACATCCCTCCTGGTTCAAAGACTAACTATAGTCTGACCTGGATCCTCACTTAACTGTCGTGAAGTGAGAAGTGACTAGTAATTCAGAAGACATTAGAAGGTGATGCACAAAAAAATTTCTAGAAAGAAAAAAAAAAAATCTTACATGTGGATTTATACCCACTAATAATCACAACAGCACACAATGAGAAAATAAAGTAAGGAAAACAAAAATAAAAATTAGAATCAGTTTGAGCTGTTCATTCTCTTGGTTGTAAACAACAAAGCACTGTGACAGCGCTATAGAAAATTATCCTTGAGGCTGCTTTTTTTTTTTTTTCTTTCCTACAAAAAACTGCTGGTCAGCTAGCTTTAGTAATAAGCCTCCCCCACAAAAAGCCTTTTGATTAAAAAAGTCTGAGAAAGAGCAGTCTGCCCCGCGTGCACTTATCTTATAACTCTGGAGCAGGCTGTAATTCTCAAATTGAAGACTATGCTCAGTGACAGATCTGTCTGGTTTACATTTTTTAAGTACACTCACTAAACAAAACCACTTAAGATGACTTTAAAAAATTCTTGGATTGTATTGTTAAGTTTCACAATTTCTACATTCATTAAAAATCCACTTCATTTTTTTCCAAAAGGTCAACTGGAAAAATCTTTCCAGGAAAGCCATAACAGGCAAATGCATCAGGAATTCCTATCTGCAGCCTTGCATTATTGCAAAGTTTATTTCCCAAAATAGGGGCAACCAAACCTGGCCCACACCAAGTGGCCAGATCATTAACAATGGGGATGCCAGAGACGTGGATTTGTGGCACAGCCGGATGCTCTGGTGCCTTCTCCATTTGCCAAGCGGCAGAAAGCAAGTGCCAGCCTACAGAGAAGCACAACACGTTGATGGTGAACCTTTCACAGCTCCACCCTCCCCTCCAGCACCCCAGAGCCTCACTTGACTCTGCCTGTACTCAACCCTCAGGTTGCACAGGATACTCTACTGCATTCTCAATAACTTCTTCATTCCCAAGAGCAAAAACTGGGGAAACAGCAGAGGTTTGGGGAAAACAGCCCAAGAGAAGGGTGAAAGAGACAACAAGATCAGCTACAAATCTCCTTAAAACGTGGTCAGGGCATCTTGAGTTCTGCCACCAAGCACCAACACAACCTATGTTCTCTCCAGCCGTGCTTTGGACACTTCATCTGGTTGTTCTCAGGCTGGCAGGTCCTATACCAGACACCACACACGCACACTGAAAAAATGCCACAAGAGCTTAAAGTTATTGCACATGTATAAATTAATGCTAGAAAATATTTAGGAACTAGTTTTGCAGGTCCTTCCTACGTCTCACGCTTAAGAGGGCTTCAGGCAGCCGCGGAGAAGGCCAAGCCATGAGGCTGACCCTGCAACTTCATTCCCAACGACAGCTGCCTGCAAGACGGGGACTCAGAAGTAACCTAAATAAATTCAGCTGAAAGTACAGAGGAGGGAAATCTCTAGGGGCGAAATGAAAGAAATCTGGAACAATGCAAGGAGGACATTCTGGGGACAGAGGAACAGAAGTGACTTGCTTTTGTTTTCAATTAATAAGTGGAACAAATTCCTGAGTCTGTTGTGGACTTCAATTTTATTTTATTTTTTTCCCCTTTAAACTTCTGTAGTGGTTTTAATCCTTCAGAAACATTTTCTTCTCATTAAGCTACATAAAAGCATTAGCAGTTTGTTTAATCTTACTCTAACTTTCGCAATAAACAAATTAACTACTGAGCAATGCAAAAAAAAAAATTTCAAGAGTGGTGCAACAGCTCAATGGAAAAAAGGTCAAAGAAAGTTTGCAAGACTGATGATACCTGTTTAATATCTAACTGTCACAGTTCACAGCTTCAAGTCTTGTGCTTCACGAAGTGTATTTGCATACTGACACAGCACCAGCAAGTTGTACCCCACTTGGAGCACTACACCTGGAATTATCTCAGTGGAAGAACAAGTGTAGAATTCACTTTTTGCTTTCATTCTGCTAATTAAACAGAATCTAAGCCCACTCCGCTTTGCCCTATCACCCACATAGGTTTACAATACAGAGAAAGAAGCAACTTTTTTTCCAAAAAGGAAAAAACCGTCCAGAAAGGAAAAGCATAAAATGTTTAATCATAAGTATTTTTCATTATTACAGTTTAGAGAGCATTTCCATGTGTACTTTTCCTACTTAAACCCACACACCTTGCACACAAACTTACCCCACCATTGTATTTTCAGTTTACAACAGAAATCATTCCAATCATTGCAGAATTCAGCAAAATATCAGCAATAACCCATTATCACTGGGTCCTGGAGTAAAAAACAAAGCAGCTTCTGAAGAGCACCGCTACATTTTATTATTTGGCAGGATAACCCTGGCTTCATAGCTGGAAACACCTACCTTGATTTCAACAAGGTCCTGGCATGACCCCGGTGGGTATTCTCACAAGCACTCCAGGAGGAATGCTGCACAGCAAACTGCCATAAACCACATGCGTACGCTACTCAAAAACCATCCCAAAAACGATGTTACTTGTCAGTGACTGGCCTCAACAAGAAGAAGCTTTTCAACAGGGCTTCCACATGCATTTGTTCTGGGCCTGGTTTTCTTCAGCGGTTTTTTTAGCAAATTGGAAAATATAATGCAAGCTGTACTTTCAAAATATGTTGGTAACACCATAGTGAAGGGAGTCGCAAGCCTTCTGGAAAGTGGCAGCCAAAGGCCTCGAGAAACTGGAAGCATTTCCAGAAGTTAAGAAGGGTGAAGGTCAGTAAAGGCAAGCGCATGGTAATGGTCCAAGCAAAGGTCAGAATCAACAGCACAAGTACAACAGGATCAGAGCAGAGGCAGGAGAGACCACAAAGTCCACACAAGCCACCTGCCACAGCACCTTATTTATAAGCCCACGAAAAGCCAAAGGAATTGGGTTTAGATTTGAAGGGAAAGGGCTGGCGAGGACACAGGTAGCTCAGAGCTACGGAAGAAGCCCCCTGCTATGTTAAAGAGGGAGGAAGGTGAGGAGTTCTGCAGGGCTGTTATGGTAAGAATGAGAGCAGACCAATTTTCAAAGAACTAGGGTAGATTTTGTGATGAAACCCAACTGAAGATAGTCAAAGCCTTGGGAAAAACCGTGCTGTGACACTGGAAACCCCGTTCATCAGTTTAAAAATAAGTTGAACAGATGTTTGTTCAGGGATGGAGAAAGGATTTGATACTGCCTCGGAGGGAACGGGCCACAGGACCTCGGGCTCTCAGGCCAATCTGGGCTGGTAGAACAGATGAGTAACAATTAAAATACCTTCTGGGCCCTCCCCGCACCCTCCCTCCCCCCCCCTTTTTTTTTTAATTTCTTGGGGTTTTTAAAGCAGGTCAAACAATTAGAAACTTACGGAACCTCAGCTGTTATCCCTATTCCACACTGAACTGCCAGAGGCAGGAGTGGAGCAGCACACAGGCAGGAACATCAGCCCAACCTCACAACTCCTGTGCATCCAACAGGAGAACGCCGTTTCAGCATCACCAGAAATACACTATAAACACTAGACTACTAACAGAATACAGCCAAGCAGACTGAGAAAAAACCAAATTAAAATATGATTTATCATGTACAGGCACCTGCCACAGCAGCGGCCTGGAAGCCACCACTGCAAGCAACAGGCAGTATGTGGGTATAATATCATGAAAACAGAAGAAAAAGCATTGTGTGAAAGCAAAGTGGGGATATTATTACTATGCAAAAATCCTTGCCTTTTTGAAAATATCTTTTGTACTACAGCCTTTATCTGCACCACACCATATGTGAGCTCTAGTCACACCTGAGCCCAGACATTGCATTTGCAGCACAAAAGACTCTACCAGTCCCAACATCAGTGTAGTGATGAAAAACTTAAAGACCAGAATACCAGGAGAAGAGGCACAAACTACCCTACAAAGCCACTGCCACACTGAAAATTCTACCTGAACCACCAAATGCCAGAAAGGGTCAAATTCTCTGTTTCTGTATATATCTACAGATTGCAAGATGGAGAAAAGAGGGGAAGAAGTGGCTCCTAAACCAGATACAAGATACAAATATTTCTGGTGCAAATTATCCCCTTCCTAAAACCCTTTCAATACTCTCACCATGCAATGCAAAAGCTATGACATCAAGTTAAAAACCACACACATTGCCCCATCTTTTTCAGAAAGAACACAAAAGATTACAGTTTGGCCACGTCTCACTCCCCACTCCCAAAGCACTGTGAGACAGAGACCATCTCCATCACAAGGGTGACAGTTTTGGAGACAAGCCCTTTCTAATGGACACCACTCCTCCCTCACTGTGCTATTTACCCTATCAGCAGCACAAGAAAGAGGAGAAAATGAACACTTGACAATGAAGAAGAAAGGCACCCTCCCAAAGCATCCACAAATCAGATTACTGATAACACCCAGTATCATTTTTATAAACTTTACAGAATTAATGTTTCAGCCATTACATCTATAAAAGCAGTTTAGATTACCACAGAAAAATTTTAATGTCTATACTTGCTGTGTTATTGTCCAATAAAAGTTTTTTTCCTACTAACAAAGTTCATTCTGTTGTCTTATGCATTGTTTAAACAAGTAGATATTTTTTTTTGGTGCATTCTTGGCTTTAAGTCTTGGACCCTCCTTTCTCTGTGAAGCAATGTTGTCGTAACATCCAACAGAGGCACAACAAATCCTCAAGACATGCATGATATTAAAAGTGCTGCATTCTAAAACCACACAAAGCACATTAAAATTGACAGCAGCATGATTGATAACTTCCATGCTCGAAGTGTGCGTACTGGCGCCTTTGCAAGAGGACTTGGGCAGCAACACCAGCCAGCACGACACACGGGTTTACGCGCAGCTCATGCATGGTCTTCCAAGACCAAAGCAGCAGCTTCACCGTCTCCATCACCTCCACAGCGCACAACAAAGCAGCATTTGGCACGGACATCCCTGCCTGGCAGCGTGTGGTGCTCAGCAGTGCCAGCTTTCAGCTCCTTTCCTCTTGCAGAAAGGCATGGTTCATTATCAAGGTCAACTCAAGGTCTCACTCGCAGGCAAAAGTTGAACGAGATGGCACAATTCAGCTCTTTGCTGCCAATTCATTGTGTTGAGAAGTTCCCGACTTTCAGCAGCAGAGAGATTTGTGCTCTGCACACAGCTTTGCCAGTGGAAAACAGCTTTCTGCCAGCTCCTGCTTCAGTCCCACTAACAAATCCTGCCTCCCTGCCTCAGCCCTTAGGCCCTCTCCCACACCACCAGCACCCCAAAAAGACCGTGGCTACTTGTAAACATTTTTGTACCCTTGATCAATTAGATCAAGACAGGATTAGGAGTAATCACACAAGTGGCTCCATAATGAAACTTGATGCAACAGGCACTTTTGGCAGAGACAAGCATCTTGCTGACCCAAATCCTCCCATCAGCACAGATCCAGCTAGAGGAGGCTCACTCTCATTTACAGCCTAATAATTGCTTTCTACAACTCCTATGCAAGTCTCAGATTAGAAAACAAGTAGGCTTCAGTTGCCTAAATATAGATGCCTGGCACCCTCTGAGATACCTGCCTAGGGCACGTCAACCTAGCGCAGGACCTACAAAGGACCAGTGCGTTTTTAGAGACGCAGTTGGAGGCCAGACAAGATGTATCACAGCATCGCCAGCAGCACTAGGTACATCTGCTTCTGCAGCTGAGTTGCTCCCTGCCTGGGTTAGCTCAGTTTGAGAAGACCTTTCCTTCAGTTTGGGAGGACATGGGTCCCAAACCCACAGTTACACATGCCGAAAAGCAGAGAGGTTCTGTAGGAGACATGCTTGATGAATGTACGTGAAAGGGCTTCCACAAAAGATAAAACTGGGAACAGAAGAATACATTTACTGCATTTTACTCTACGCTTGTAGTTTTCCATTATTTCGTTTCTCCAGGTAGATACTCCACCACATCCCCAGGACCGATGCAGTCAAAATGAGACATAACAGTGATGCACATAATGATGAATTTTCAATTCAGCTTCACAAAGGTATTTCACAGATTGAGGAGGGAAGTGAAGTGACTTTAAGGCAAAACAACAGGTCAGGACCGGTGCTAAGAACAGAACCCTGATGCAGAAGCTCGGAGCGTATCTGCTATGGCTTGGGAGCTCGATGTATGGCACGCATTCGCCATAAAAACCAGAGTCAGCTGAGCTAGGTCTGCTGAGCTGGGCCCGCTCAATGGGAGCAGCATTCTGGACTCCAACAAAACGAACTAATATATCTCCGTAAAAGAGAGTTGCTAACCCTGCCTTAAGCCTCTGTTGTCCCAACTGATCCAGGGGTTGAGGTTTGGGATTCTAATGACAAGTTTCAGATGAGTAAACCTCTCCTTGCCAACAAATCTCAACCTCGTCCCCAGACTGCTGCTCACTTCTGAATTGCAATGCCGTAACTGAAAGCCCATCCTCTTTCTAACTAGAGATGCCTACTCTGGCAAACTCATCTGGAGGTCATGAGACAGCAACATCCTCGGGGAGAAAAGCTGGATTAAAAAGGCAACAGCATTTGGGATGTATGACTACCAGTGGAGGCCCAGTCACATTCCCATGCAAATATTTGTGTCTATTGAAAAGAGGAAAAATAGTAATGGGCTTAAATTGCCCAGGAGAATTAGGTTAAACATCAGACAGTTTTCTAACTGCAAGAGCGACAGAAATCCAAAAGGGATCACCAAGGCATGTTACAGAATCTCTTTAAATTGATCATTTCTAAGACTAAGAAAAACATCAAGCAGGACCAGCTTAGATGCATTTGCAGCTGGAGAGACCAAACGCCTCCTCAGACAGGAAGAGGTTTGAGCAGGTAGCTTCTCGAGATCCCCTGAAGCCCTGTTTTCTATAGGTCCAACCTACAGAATAGCTGAAGCTCTTTGGAAACCACCTGATCTTACTTAACCAATGCTGTACTAAGCCCTGAACCTGAAAGAAACAGTACCTCTGACCCCAGGTACTAAATCCTTCCAGGTTTTTACAAGGATTTCAATGAACCCAATTCAACTTTCACTGATGGCAACAGACAAATTCCCATTTCCTTCATTTGTACAAGATCAGGTCTTCAGTTATACAGCACTCTAAAGCCTTCCTTAGCATGCACTTATGACAACAAAGCACTTTTAGGCTATATATTGCTGGAAAAAATAGTCACCATAAAGCCACAGCCATCTCCGGGGTGGAATATAGCTATTCAGTGCCAGACAAGATTCTGAAAAAAATGGAGAATAATTACCCTAATTGACAATATAATGGAATGACTTGGTTATAATGTCCCTATTAAAGAACGAATTTCAGACGATAAAAAGACGTTAAGAGGGAGAGCTTGAACAAATTAGCATTCAGCCTCCAAAAGAGCCAGGAAACGTCAGGAGCAACCCAAAGCCAGGCAAGCCAGAACAGCTACAACAAACACGAATGCCCCCAACCGAGGCAAGTATGGAGGGAACTGGCCACGAGCAGAGCTTTCAACTTCCCTCCTCTTTTTGCGAGCACAATGGAAACAATTCCCCCAAGAACAAAAGCGATGCGTCAGCAGGCCCTACTCTCTCAAGCTCTTTCAAGTTGGAAGGACAGTTGATTTGCACCATGTGTAGGATAGGAATGCTTGCTAGAACCAAGCAAGATAAATTTCATCCCATCCAAGCTGGTTAACATTAAGACAGAGATGAATCATCTTTACAATGCCTGTAAACAACACTGTTTAAAAAAGGAAGAAATCTAATGATACACCCTAGTCACACTTACTTTGCAGGAAGTTTCTGAACGTTTATACCATATGTACTATTGTTAGAAAAAGTGTCAGAATAAGAGGGCAGACACAAACCCACAAGAATCGGAGGATGGGGACGTAAAGCCACCACAAATGTTCTAATCTCCCTTCTGCTGCGCTTGCAGTGGTGTTCCAGCACGTCTAATCCTTTACGACAAGCAGAGGCTGGGGGGAGAGGACACACTTACAGCAATGGAGTAGATGTACATCAGATGTGCTATTTATAACAAGAGACAGAAAAAGCTCAATGGAGTCATCTGTGCTCTGTCTCTGGTTGATTCTCACTCTGACCTTTAGTGAAGCACTGGTTTTTCAAGGGGGAAACCAAAGCATCTAAAACCACAACCATGTGGGTTACCTTTATTTGGTAACTCAGATGTGAAGGAAATACCAACACCAGAGTACTGAATATACAAGTCCCAGAGCTACGCAAGTCCCAGTCACAAAAAAAGATTCCTGGCTGGACAAAGTGCCTTGGATGTGTCAGGACACTGAAAGATCTCCCTGCTTTGCTTATGCAGAGGGATACTGAGAAGCAATTTAATTACTAGATGTATTTTTCATTATTTTTTTAAAAAAGGTCCCAAAGAGCTGTTTAATTCAGGGAATAAATAGCATAAAATCACTGCAGTCTTAAGCCAGATAAATTCCAAGCAGAAATGAGGTATAGTATTTTCATTTGCGTGCTTCCAGAGCCATTGGTAGAAACCAACAAAAGAAGCAGAGAAGCCAGCCTCTCCATCTAGTATCTTCTCAGCTGGCCACTGCTCAATGCAACATACACTAACCAGACAGGTTGTCTTGCTCAATATAGCATAAGAGTGAAAATTTACTGTCTGCAGCATACAGATATGCTGTTCTGTACATCCTTGAACACATCTTGCCACGTAACAGGGTACATAGTCTTCTCTTCTCCAGGCTAAATAGGCCCAGCTCTCTCAGCCTTTCCTCATAAGGGAGGAAAGTTTGGGTTAGCTGTAGAGTTTTGTCAGCATAAGGAGAAGACTGAGAGGAAATCTAATCCATGTCTACAAATACCTTAAGGGCGAGTGTCAGGAGGACGGGGCCAGGCTCCTTCCAGTGGTGCCCAGCAGCAGGACAAGGGGCGACGGGCACAAACTGCGACACAGGCAGTTCCATCTGAATGTGAGGGAGAACTTCTTTACCGGGAGGGTGGCAGAGCTCTGGCACAG
>JAVJGI010000001.1:39579440-39603910 GCA_035590275.1 Ibycter americanus
CCCGAGCTGGAGGCAGCGCTGCAGGGGGGTCTCACCAGAGCGGGGCAGAGGGGCAGAGCCCCCTCCCTCGCCCTGCCAGCCACGCTGCAGGGGATGCAGCCCAGGGCACAGGTGGCTCTCTGGGCTGCGAGTGTGCATTGCTGGCTCACATCTACTTTTTCATCCACCAGCACCCTCAAGTCCTTCTCCACAATCCTCAATCCCTTTATCCCCCAGTCCATTGTGATACTGGGGGTTGCCCCAAGCCAGGTGCAGAACCTTGCACTCGGCCTTGCTGAACCTCACAAGTTTATAAACACTGTTGTTATTTTATCAGCATTTGTCCATCTGAGTGTAAACTCTCAACACACTTCCTTCAGCCACAGCCATCCCAATCATTACAGCTTGTGGTGAGCCACATCTCCAAAAGACAAACTCATCCCAAAAACATCTACTGCTGTGACACGATGATACTTGGAGGAACCATACTTCGCACGGCTGTTTGTGGACACAGGATAGAGGAAACTGGAGTCATGCGGAACATCACCTGTGGCAAAATCACCCCGCAAGACCAGAGTAACAGCCTTTGCTTGTAATGAGCTGCTTTCAATTTTCGTTCAAGAGCAATGCTCATGCCGTGAACGTAACTGTGTATCTTTACTGCTTAATACTTGCATGGTGGTACTACTGATGCAACATTTGTTCGAAAAACTGGAAGAGAAAGGAGAAGTTGAAACAGATTCTGAAATACTGATTTAACGCTCAGGCAAACTGCTCTCCAAGTGACCTACGAAGTGCCATCTGTTGGGCTTAAAGAGAAGAATAAAGGAGTCAATGTATAGAGTAAGTTGAGCTTTTAAGATTATTTACTATTTAATCACTAATATTACTTAACAGGAGTGCTTCCAGCAGCAGGACTCTGTCCACCCAGGAACTGAAGGCAGGCAAATTCCCATTAGGAACAAGGCAGGGTTTTACAAGCAATAAGAGTAATCCGCTGGTAATAAAGAATCGAGAAAGACAAACTTTCCATCACAGCCTCTTTGTAAGACACCTAATCTCAACTCAAAGTTGTACTCTAGCTCAAGCAAAGGTCACAGCCTCGATTCAGGAATTTATGATCTGTGTTGTACAAAGGTCAGGGTAGATAAATCAATTCTCACTTTAAAAAAGAAGAAAAAAAAAAACCGACAAACAGGCTTATAACACTGTCAGTGAAAGCAATGCTGCTCACATAGTTAGGATGGGAGGTTGAACACAGCCACAACACGTTGGTCCACACCTGCCTTGAACAGCACTACCTGAACCGATCCAAGCCAGGGCAGCCCCTGGCCAAGAGAGCACCAAGTCCCGTGGTCCCACTGAACCAAGCAGCACCTGGGACTATGCAGCAGCATGCCCAAAACCCCATAAGCTTCCCTCTTTTCCATGGCTCAGCCAAATCATACCATGGATTTAGAAAGCCAAGTGAAGCCGGGCAGGCTCCCACAAACAACAACAGGCAGGGAAATCCATCTTTGCCACCCACGAGGGAGAGACCCGGAGCCAAAGCAGCATCTCAGGGAAACAAAAGAGCCCAAACCATCATTTCCAGGACAGCTGCAAAAAAAGGGGGATTTGTAATCACTGGTCAATCAACTACTACACCAGGGTCTCCTCTCTCAATGCTACAGCATAGCCTTCTGGAGAGGAGACAACAAAAGAACTTTTTTTTAAAAAATCCATACTTAACATCAGGTTTGTCCATCTATCACAAAGCTTCACCAGTCCTCAAGCAAAGCAAGTACCTTCAGCAACAAGAAAAAAAAAAATTGATTAAAAGCACTCTGAACCGACTCAAGAGCTGAGTAAAAGCATCCCCACTTTACATTCCTTAATGTCTAGCACATGGATATTTATACTTCCTACAACAGATCTAGCTCTAACAGGCTAATCAAAAAAACACTTATGAGAAATCCAAGAGATGGAGGGTAAAGAGATAGAAAAATATTTAATTTCCTGCATTAACTAAAGATCAGGATACAGCAGGGCCTGAAAGCAAGCAACTAACATGAGCATTTAATGCACAGCAGAGAGAACACAGACCTGCTAGATGAATTTCTTCCAGACCTACACAGGCTTTCACAAATTTCCCTTTTAAGAGTTGTTCCAGAAAAGGTATGAAAGCAGGGAACTCTGGCTGCACAACTTACAAAAAGCCTCCTCTTTACAGAGCAACAATCTCTCATTGCTGCTAGCACCGAAGAGGAACAGTTCCCAGTCCAAAGGCTGCAAACGCTACCCGCATCCACCAAGCGTGTGACAAAAGAGTGAAAAAATTAAATCTGCACGGTTCCGTAGTATAATGAAGCAGCAAGATAACAGCAAGTCAGCAGTTTTCAGATGAAACCAGCTAAGAATAATGCCCCTAAAAATTGTGCTTTGACAAACAAAAATGAAGATAGTGACTTCAGTGCATTCATCAGCAATCCACACCATCTAATTTTGTTTTCTGGATTCACTGGGTGAGATCCAGCTAAAAGACCACGGCCATGACCACATTACCATGTAGCACTAGACTGGTAGGGCAGATCCTGCAGAGCAATGCAGGCGGTACTTTGAACATTCAGCTGACCAAAAGCAGGTACCCATTTTAGGGCTGCTCTTACGATACCTTTAAACAAAGGTATCATTTAGGTGCCTCAGTACATGAGCCAAGACTCACCCTTCCACCTCCATCTTGCCAGTCATCGCTTCAACCTTATCCCTCTCCATCCTAGACAGCTCCTGGGTGCAGGCTCCCTTCGCCCAGTGCTCCCCCAGCAGGGTTCTGGGACCCACCGCTCAGACTTTATAAAACATCACAACAAACAGCATGGATGTAGAAGCACTGCTTGCTCATTGCTGCTCTGAGCTTGCACAGATGCAAGACTCCAGCCATAGATTTCAAAATCACCAAGCTGTTTCAAAATGCAAGCAGCTCATTATTTATTTTTGAAGTGCATTTAACAGACCACCACTAAAAAAACCAAATGCAAGTAACTAACACCAATAGCCCCAAATGATGGAGGGCACCTCTCAAGGGTTCCTAGAGAGTTTTCAGACTTCAGCTTCATGTGCTACTCAAAACACAACTATCACCAAGGCAGAACAAAGCGACTCTCTGCAGCTATTTAGGACAGGAAGCAAAGGATGCTGTGTCCAACTGATAGTGCAAAAGGAATTTTAAAAAGGCAACATGTAATGTCTCAGGCCTGGAGCCAATTTGCTTCAAAGGACCTCGGTGTCCCCAAAGGGAAAATTAAGACAAAATTTAAAAAAAAAAAAAAAAAACACCACACACAAGTAGAAAACAAAGAAATTATGCACGAAGCTATTACATTTTGCAGGGTGATTTGCCTCCAGCAATGAGCCATACACTATGGACCATGTGCAATGTTGTGCTCTTAAATCTGTTCAGCCCTGGGGGTGCAGAGCTGCTTGTTATCACGCAACCCAGGCGTTTCCAGGCCAGGAGGGGCTATCCTGGCCATCGGATCTTCTTCATAAACAGAGCAGCCTGGCAATTCCCAAGCAGGCAGAATCGTTCAGAAGTTACTACATCCATGAATGCCTAATCCAGCCCAAACAGGGCACACACCAAACATTTCCTCAGTGGGATTTAAAGCAGTTTGCAACTCTATCATGGTTCAAGCCAGAGAAGGTGGAAGGTGAGGGGTGCTGGAGCAGATCAGGGGATCTTCTCTCCAGCTACATCCCCTCCCAGCACACCTTCCATGCATTTGGTTCATGATGCTTTTGGCTAAGAAAAGTTTCCCTTGTGATAACCCAGCAGTGCCCCAACAGAAGAGCCATTTGCCAGAGGCACGTCATCACCCCACACAGTAAATGAACCCTCGTATCTCTGGGTATTTTCCCCAGAAAAGATCAGCTTGCAAAGCCACTTCACCTCCAAGCCAACAAATGGCAAAGGCAGCAACCACTCGAGGCAGTTTTGTGAACAGTGTCCTGCAGAAGAGATTTCTTTACGCCCCGTCCTACATGAAGATTGAAGAGCCAAACACCATCTCTCATATATTTACACCTTTGGCTTGTCAAAATACGGGGGTTGTTCAGCAGCACTTTAAACGTCTTCCTTGAGAGGAAAAAATAAAGTCCTGACTTTTCCTGTTTGGGAAGTGGGCAAGGGGAAAAACACCACAGTACGCTGGTTCAATTTAAAAAAAAAAAAGAAACAAAACACATACAGCACAGGATGTGTAAAAATAGGGCTCCTGATTAGATCAGGACAATCGACTATTTATGAGTCCCACCTTCTCGGCTTGTAGAGGGACTTGTCCCTCTTGCCCATCCCACGCCAGCTGCTGCCCAGGCTTGCATGCTCCATGTGGGAAAGCCGGCCGAAACGGGTGCCTTGCAGCATTAAGATACATGAATTTAAGGCACATTTCAAAGCTTTGAAAGGGCACACATCAGTTTGATGCCAGTCAATTAATGCAGCTCCTGCCTCTACAGAAGGTCTTGGGTTTGGACTGAAGTCCTGGCGAGGCAGTCTGCCTCAAAACAAAACTATCCACAGTGACCCTAAATAGTAAAGGACAGACCCCAGCTACACTGAAGCCCACTCCCCATGTCACGGGGTGGGTGTGCAACCCTAGCATGGCTCAGGGAGAGATGGTATAGTACATATACATCAGGCATTCGGTAACAAAATCTGGGAGCTCCCAGGTTCATCCGCCTCCAAACCTGAATCAGGTCCCCAAATCACCCCTCAGTTTTCCCAGCCCACCTTCTCCATCCCAGCTTGGGGGCAGGGGAATAAAAACCAAGGAAACATCAAACTCCCCACATAATCTGTCCCCACGTCGTTCCCAAGCATACAAGTGAATGGAGACACAGGTCACTGGAGCAGTTGCACGGAGCTGGCCGCTTGCACACGCGTGCTCCTCCACCCACCCCTTGGGAATGGCTATTTTCAGTCAGTTCAGACAGTGAAGCTCACAACTGAGGAATTATCTTTACGCTGTTGTAGCCGTTTCAAGCATGAGCTGCTCTAAAAATACAATCCACATTAAGGAGACTCAAAAAAGCACGCCAAGAGCTCATTAAAGAGCAGCGGAAAGTCTGTCTAAGTGAAAAACAGCCTCCCAGTTTGTGCTTCAGCCTGAAAACAACGATGGGGAGAACTTCAGAGAAACATCCAGTCTACCAAAATTTCACATGGCAGAAGCACACCCCCAGAGCCAAGACCAGGGTCAGCCTCCGCAGCACCTGCAAAGGCCTATCTATAGATACACACACATATACATACACATGTATAGATATGAAGTTTATATGTAACAGCTGGAAACCACAAAAATTGGAGTGGGTCCAAAACATGGCATCCAATTGCATTAAACAAATAACAGGACAAACGAGGCAGTAACACTATGGATTAACCTAATGATAATAACAGGACAAATGAGGCAGTAACACTATGGATTAGCCTAATGAATCATCACTGCTGTGGTCTTACGAAAATAAAAATAACACTGCTATTGTCCAGGAAAGAGACGGGGAGGAGAAGTATTCACATGAAGGGCTTGCAGCAGAAATTTAACAATCTAGTAGTATAAAATCACATATATATATAATTCGATAACAGAGGGAGGCCATGAGTCATGATTCCAGAATTGGAACAGTTCCGCTTGTGTCCAAATCCTCTTGATGGAAGAGGAAACAACCCACCAGGAACAGGGAAATGCTTGGAATGCCTCATTATTTTAAAGATGTAAATGCACTTTTTTAAAAAAAAATTAAAAATAGGAGCACCCTGTTTGCCCTCACATTCATTAAATCATCCCACTACCAGCCTCAGACTTCTGGTTTAGTGGTGTCAGACCAACTGGCTCCAGAAATGCAATTATTTCTGAATTTGAATTAGCCTGCATGCCACAGTGTTGGAGAGTCAGTCCATCTCATCTCGTATGTGGACCACCGAGACATGCTCGGAAGTGCAAAAAAAGTCCCACAACAGACAGATGCAGGAGAGTTTGTTGTGAGCAAAGGGTCCCAAGAACCTCACGCAAACGTCTCTGTGACACCTCCCATGCAGAACTGCTTTATCTTTTAATTTTTGTTGCTCAGTTTAAATGACACCTCCTGAATGCCACAAATTAACAGACCAGTAATTACCAACCCTGCCAGAATGAACACACAGATCAGGCTGTGAGCTTCCAGAAACACACCTACTTCTTTCCCTCCTGCCAGACGGTGGGCAAGAGGACCAAAAATCTTATATTTAAAACTTAAAATCCTTCAGAGAAAACATTCCAAAATGCAATTACCCTAAATACCGCACATTTTTATTCTGTATCTCTGCCAACGTGAAGTCGCTGCTTTTTTCACGGCATTTTTCATCTTACGGATGGGAATTTATCTGTTTGTATTACCCCTCCCCACCTAGGAGGGCTAGCTTCTCCCAAAACTCCTGGACAATCACACACCAAAAATAAACCAATTGCTCCTTTATTTTACGTTTTCTGAGCAAACACAGCAAAAAACTCTAAAGCTTTGAGACCGAGTAACGTGTTTCTGCTGGAAAACTGTAACACCCGGCCTGCTATAGCAATACCAGCTAAAGGACTGGATGCAAGCATCCCATTCACACACAGACATACTGCAAGTAGCAGCCAAGAAAGAAGAAATACTGAAAAAACGCAGATTTAAGTGAAGAAAGTCATCCCTGGTCAACAGTTCACTCAACTGAAAACAGGACAGAAGTGGTTTTCTGTATTTTACCTTCCCAAACTGGCTCGCATTTCTAACGTGTGAGAGCAGTTATGGCAGGGTTCAGCCCAGTCCCTGGTGAGCAGATGGTCAGGTCACAAAGCTCCCTTACTGGACACAGTAATTGCTGGTGATTTGAGCAAAGACCAATGGAGACTGTGTTATCAGCACTCCTGGGACAGCCTTCGGTCTTTGCACTGATGGGGCCAGGCCAGAGCATCTGCACAGTCTCTGCCTGGTTGTATTTCTCTTAGCCAAGTAGCATCAAACCTTCACAAATTCATAAAAAGGATTGAAGAAAAATACCTTCATATGCAAAAGCTGAATAAATGCTTTAAGATACCTTGTAGTCCTGTGACTTTTTGCTAGTTGTCCCAAGAAATAGAGCAGAAAATGGGGATACTTACACTGCTTGCAGAGATAAGCGTGCTGCATCTATCAGTTTATTCAGCAGAGCTGCAGCTGCAAGCCCTGTGGAAGGGGATGGTCCCCAGAATACTGAGTCACAGACATAAGACTCAGGAAAAAAAAAAACTGTTAAAGCATTCCTAAGTGCCACACAGAATATGCAAAAGGATATAAACACCCCGGTTTTTGAACTAGCCTTTGCAGGACTGCTCCTTACAACCTTGTAACAGAACTTTCTGCTAGTCTAAGATACAACTCGGAAGAGGAAAATGCTGCCTTCTGTAACTCAGACAAGTATATTCCACTCCAACGTGAAAAAACACATAGCCTTTCAGCAAAGCACATTCGTGTTTGAATTTATGCATGTGTACTTTGTATAGAGAAATCACATGTAAAATAAACTAAGCTGGGGGCAATTCAATCAGAACAGCAGTTTCAGCTTGCTTCTGCAGCTTCATGTTTTGTTACTTAGGAGGTTCAGAAATCACCCGCCAGGCAGTCTTGCAGCTCTCACCACAAGCTCTGTCACTGAGGCTGAGCTTGGATGAAGCATCTTCTCAGTCGAGACTTGGAAGCACAAGGAGACAATTAACAGCACATTTTGGGGCTATAAGCATCACAGCATTCAACTAGCAGGTGAAACGGTCAGACAATCGCAATCTCGAGGTGGTTTCCTTTCCCTGAACCTCTCTCCTACCCCATCCCATCTTTCAACACTGACTTCCCTTCTCCTCAGGTCCTCTCCCTGAAGGAAAAAGGAAAGCAAGGTGAAGATCTGAGCATGCCGAGCCCTGCAGCACAGAGGCTGCGGGCAGAGCAGCAGGTACATGCCTAGTCCTCAGAGCCAGCGTGTATCACAAGCTACAGAGTGTGCAAACACAAAAGCAACTGCATTTCTACAAGAAATTCCCACTGGCAGTACCTTTCAAGTGCTCTGTTCCCATCAGGACTCTTTGTTTTGCATTATATTCTCTTCTTGACAAGAAGCTTTATTTTTGTGTACACTGCCAGACACTCAAAGGCAAGTTATTTTTCAAATAAACGTCACTTGGGTCGAGCCAGGTTGAATCTCAACTTGCACTTCCTGCTTTTATTTCCAGCTTCCATTTATTTTTCTGTCCTCGCCACTGTGTGCAGCCTCTGCACTGCAGTTTTATCCACGTGTGTAATTAAACATGGTTTTGTTATTATTACCTCTTAAAGATTTAGGACTTTGAGTACAGTCAGGGAGGATAAAGGCACTTAAGCACCTATGTCCCTCATATTTTGCCCTTCTAACTCAACTGTCACTTATTATTGTTACTTATAGTTTCCAATAAAAATGAAAGCGCTGCCTAGCTAGCCCAATTTGCATTTATTACCCTCAGACTAACTGAGCATCCTGCGTATTACAGTCCTGTACCAGACCCAAATCTGAGCATTAGCACTAGAAACATTCAAGAAAAAGTAAATGTGATTATGCTTTTAACCTACATGACCAAAATCTTGTCCTGGACAAGACACAGATCCATTCAAGAAGGGCAACCCAAAGAAACGAGCCGCAAGTCCAAACAAAGCTGTACTCTGCATCCCAGCTACAGGGCATTTCACAGTGCTTTCGATCAAGTCATTAGAAAGCCAGTGTTTGACCCCACCTAGATCTTCAACAGACAGCTGTTTTTAAGGAAAATAACAAAATAAAACTTCATTTCAAGGTTATTTTGCATGAATCTCTATTATTTAGGAGAATCAGAAAGGAATGAAATCAGATCGCACTTCCCAGGAGAGAGTATTTTGTTATTAACTTCAGATTTTCATGTATTTAGTTTAAAAAATATCAAGGAAACTGACAAGTGAAGATTAAGAGCAGACAAATACAATGGACAGCTGGTCCATAAAATGATAATAAAAGTACTGGTGGGTTTTTTCCTGTTACAACTATTTGTGGCAAAAGAGTTAACTCCACAATAGTATTTGAGGCTTTTATAAAAACACAAACACCCCTGACACATTTTACGGCAATCCGTGGATGTGTCATCTATCAAGTTCCCTTCCAGCACCTAATTTGGAATTCTCTCCAAAATAAAGTGCACGCAAGTTTGTCTGGCACGCAACAATTCATGGCACAATACCAACAAAAGATGTTCATTTTTAGTTGCTGCTTCCAAACCAAGAAGCAAACAAGCAGGACCAACATATGATGGAGTATACAGAAAGAAGCTGTTGGGGGGGGGGGGGGGGCAGGGGTTGTCAAAGTATAAATTCAAAACTAAAACCTTTTCTTAACATAATTTCACTACAAAAAAATTGCTAGCAAGTAGGAGCAGGCAGGCATGGAGGAACCATCTACCTATTAGCACTGCATGGCTCCAAACCTACTTTGACTTCTGAAAAAAACATTTATTTATTATTTTATTTTTACCCTGCCTGTGCTACCCCACTGCTAGCGGCTCTCTCAACCACTGCAGCGTGCATTTTGGACACTGGAGAGTGCCACCCAAATTCCCAGGGACTGCAAGATAAAGCCACACCTGCAGCAAAACCACAAGTACAGGACAAATTGGAAAACTCGGATTTCCAGTTTGTCTCATCCAGAACATAAATGTCCTTATCTGTTCGGGCCAACTCAGCTTGCACTGCAAAAAAAAAAAATTCTTACCAGAACCACAGCGTCCCACACCGTGCTACCGTTTCAGAGGAGTGATTACAAAGATAACCATCACTACATGGCTTTAGCTTCTGTTGCTTTGTTTCACAGAATCACAGCGTGGTTTGGGCTGGAAGGGACCTTAAAGCCCATCCGGTTCCAGCCCCTTGCCACGGGCAGGGCCACCTTCCACCAGACCAGGCTGCTCCCAGCCCCATCCAGCCTGGCCTTGGGCACTGCCAGGGATGGGGCACCCACAGCTGCTCTGGGCAGCCTGAGCCAGCGCCTCGCCACCCTCACAGGGAAGAATTTCTTCATTATGTCCAGTCTAAATCTTCGCGCTTTCAGTTTAAAACCATTGCCCCTTGTCCTGTCACCACAGGCCCTAGTAAAAAGTATCTCTCTGACTTTCTTATAAGCCTCTTTACATATTGAAAGGCCAAAGAGAATTTTTTCTAAAGAGCAGCTTTCTATAGTCCTGCACGGGAGCGTAGGATCTAAGAAAAAGCTCAGACTGGGGTTTCTCTAGCACTTAAATGCAAAGGAGTCCCATAGCATCAAATATTTCCAAAGGATTCCACCTAAAACTGAAAGATAGTTTCAGTGACAGCACCCAGGGCAAAAGAGTCGAAGAAGATCAGTAACACAGACTGCACCTTTCCCCGGCGAGCCAGCCCAGCTCCCTGCATTGCGCTGCACAGAGCAGCCCTTGGAGCCCACACGGCTCAGGGCTGTGACCACCCTGAGCAGTCTGTTCAGGTCCCACAGGCAAAATACCCCCCAGTTTGTTTTGGGCTACAGGATGCAAGACAGAAGCAACAGCATTTTAACTTGAATTAGAGTTCTGACTTTTTCATTATTAAGTTTCCCAGGTATCTATGAACTTTTTAGAATAAAAGCATGATAGCAGCACAAGGGATTATTCAGAACAGGAGGCAGAAGACAGGTGAGCCATCTACCATGTATTTTTTTCAGACGCAGTAGATGCCAAGTGCAGCATGGATAGTTAGTATCTGAAAGAGCGCTGCCACACATGTACACATACCTTACACCAGCCTTTCTCGGTATTCTCCAAACTATTTGGTATCCCCAACACAACCGTGCAGCCACAGCAAGCACTGCCTTTTTGCTCGCTAGCTGAAATGCTTTTGGCATCTCAGTTCAGTTCTAGAAGAAACTGAGAAGGAAAATGCGTATTCCCCAAATGGAGCATGTGAAATTCCTGGACTCTCCCTCCAGGAAAGATGCTTCAGCTGAAGTTGCTTGGCCAAATACCAGGACAAATCTGATTTCAGTTCTTTATGGGAGGACACAGGCATTTCATGGACATTACCTATCAATTAAATGCTCTTCCACTGCTTCAAAAGGGTGATGTTAAGCTTAAGAAAAAAATGCATCTACAAAAGTAAACAGGCAAAATCACAAGACACTGAAAAAAACCAGTCCATCAGGACAGAGACCGTCCTTATGACAGCGCACAACACAGCTGGGATCTCGTTCCCCAGCTGGGGTCTTTGGCTGTGGTGAAACACGTTTTGGTCTCAGTCCTGCATCTTTCCTGCAGTATGAGAAAGTGATTCTAACTCTGAAGGGCCCCATAAACAAATTTTACTTCATCCTGAAGCCACAGAGATAGAAAGTCTCTAGAGGTGTAGAAATTTTGAACAAAGGAAAACTGATTTGAGAGAAATGGCTCCAGAAGATTCACAAAGCATTCATGGTGAACAGATCTCTAGCCTCCTTTTAAGAAGTGATTAGCAATGAGCTATGTAAACTTGAAGGGTTAATCTAGGATCATATGCCCTTACTGAAAAAGCTGAGCATGGAGTTTTTATTTTTATTGAAGGCAACATCTCACTCACGCAGGAAAATCCCATGAGGTTGGTTTCTACAGTAAGACCACAGGTAAATTCACTCTGAATTTAAAAGCCATCAGTTTCCTCCATTCCCACCCCAAAACCAGACCACTCGTTCAGCCTATTCACCTGACATCCCATAACCCACATCAGCTCTCCACTCCTGGATCTTGCCGCAGCCCTGGCCAAACTCTTCTTACTCGCACACAATCATCACTGCATCCTCAGCTCTGTGTCCTCCAGCAGTTTCCCACTGCAGGGCACCAGTTCTGATTGTCTTCTCCAAACCTGTACATGCCACCCAGCTCAGCTTCATCATAACAGCTTACGAGGGAAGCATCATATTATGTAAACCGTCAGGAAAGGGAAAGCTGAGAACGATACCAATATACTTAACAGTCTTTCAAGAAAGATATAGTTTCTCTAAATAAGTCAGATTACAATCTTTTGGTGTCCAATCCTCTGCAAATCAGACAGAGAAAGAAGGAAATGGATTCACAAGATGGCTCAGCTGTCTTTATTCTCTCTAGCTCCTAACAATCATCCGCCCAGAAGGAAAGCAAAGGCTAGCTTATGAACAGTGATATTTGGAAAATATTTTGATAATGGGTACCATCTTCCAGCAGAGTGTATCTATTAGTAAGGAAGTTCCTATCCACTTTTGCTTCAAGACACCAGCCTGAAAGTAAAGTCTACAGCCACGTCCATCACCTGAAACACTGCCAAGAGCTGCCTCCACATTTCCAGCAACTTATCTTACTTTCGAGCTCTTCATTACTCAGCAGAGAGGAAAAAAATGCTCTTTACACTCATTTTTTCCCCTTCTGTTCCTCTTGGATGGCCATGGGGGTGTGGAACCCACAAGAACCACTTGGCTTCTCAGTGAATCTTTTATGGCAGACCTGACAAATCTCTTAACATCACTAACAGATTTTAAGGAGGAGATTTTGTTTGCTCACTCTTGCGAACCTGAAACTCAAAGCAAGCACATAGCTAAGCATCAGTCACAGCCACACACCCTGCTCTGCCGTGTCAATATCCTTGGCCCTGACATCCGCAGAAGGTACTGCACAGGGGGGGAGCGCAGCCAGCTAGCAGCTTGGGAGAGACGTTTGGACCTTTATTTGTCACAGAAAAGGAAGCAAGAAATTATTTCAAAGATGAGATGAAAAAAGAAGAAGCAAAAAAGGCTCCTCTGGGATGCACATGAATTACCAGCGGGCTGGCCCAGGGAGAGAGGTGCAGACAACGGATGAGGTTATTGCAGCTCTACCAGCACCCTTGCCCCCTTGGCACGAAACAAAAAGCATAGCATCTCCAAAAGGAGCAGCGGCAACTGTGGGGACACCTGAGCTCAAGAAGGCTTCAGTCTCCCGAGTGTCAGTTCTGGATTTTCAAGAACACAAGAAACACTTTCTTTCACTGGGACAGCAGCTTATGAGTCTAAGACACCCAAGCCACAGCTCATCACACAACTGTTGAGCTAAATCCTCATCTATTAATACACCCAAGGGCAGATCCTCAGGCTTCCTCCTCATCCACCCAGGGCAGTGCAAGGACATGTTCACAGCACTGCTATCTATTGTGTAGGACGCATCACCACACCCAGAAAGGGCAACAACAAGTTTAATCAGCACTGTGACAGTCCTGCTCAGACACAAGGATGTCAGGCAGACATGTCAGGTCGTTCTCCACAGCGCCCTTAAAAGCCTCTCCCTGTGCACAGGGTGCCCTTACTTCACGTGCTCCTGCCACACCAGGGACGACACTGGGCACATTCACAACACACGGGACATTCGGTTCAGAAGCAAATTATTAAAAAACAGGTCAGATAACAGGTTGCTAAACAAGAGCCTAACGTGCTACAGGGATTTCAGGAAGAAAACACTCGCCTGTGCAGATTCAGACCTTTCCATCACTGCTGCCTGCAGTTTAAAATCCCAAAGGCACCAGTTCACCCCAAAAAGCAGGATTATGACTAGCCTCATCCTCAGCTTTCTTAATAGCTATGGTTGAGAAGCAGCAGAAACAGAGGATTTGCTCACCTGCTGTTCTGCCTCAGCTAATGCTGCTCTCAGCTCCTTTGTGTCTAAGTGACTGAAAGAGCACAAATCAGTGTGCGTGTGTGTGTCTTGCCTGAGCAAATTGCCAGCCCTAAGGCCAACCCAGCAGGAGAGCTAATTATCCATACACTGATTTTCCAAATCAAAATGGATTTGGAAGCAGAGAGAAGTTCCAGCAGACAGGCACACTGTGCATCCTCACTTCTGCAAGACAGACGGCACCTGGAAAACAGGCTGCATATTACAAAGGAGCAATTCTTTACAATGACCTAAAACTGCGTCTAGAGATTTTATTAAAGAATGTTACTTCCTAAGGTACAGCCACAGGAAATCAAGAAGTCTGGACTCCTATCTTCAGATTTTTCATGAAACTGTGGCACCTAACCCAGTGAGTGGGACAAACTCTCCCCAGAAGCTTGGACATGTGCTTACTGGAAACGCCACAAGTGTCACATGCATGAGGCAGCTGATCCGCACAAGCAGAGTAAACCAAGCTTCAGCAGGAAGCTAGAAACACACCGACCCCCCACAAAACTACCATACCAAATTCATGATGGGCAAAGGACCATGCTGCATGGCACCATCTACTACTGAATGGACATCACAACCAGCCCAGCTATGGCTTTTGGACCTCTGCTCATGACCAGATAGACCAATGGAAGAAAAGTCAAGTACCCTATTGATCCACAGGGAAAGGACTTCCAGAAACCACCTTCTTCACTTCAGTCCCCCCCCACAAGGTCAACCCTCCCTAACCCACTACTGACAGATGTACAGCTACCCTACTTTTCAAACCCTTCAGACAAGATGCTCTGTAGGCAAACGAGGGATCCGTGGCAAGATTAAGGATTTAGGTTTGTCAGGGGGTTTTGTTAGCCGAGAGTCAGGACAACCTACAGAAGAAAGTACTTCTGCTCCAACCCTGTGAAGTGCTCAGAATTAACACCAGGCTCCCTGCAACAGTCACGGTAAAATACCCAAACCAAGCACCTTTGTGGGAGCAGAAAGAAAACCGCTACTGTCACATATCACTACAAAGGAGAAAAACAGCATGCTTCTTCATTTCTGCCCTACCCGAAAAGGAAATTAAAAAGGAACAGCTAGAAGTATTAAATGCTTGTGGGTGGCAACGAAACTGCTTAAAAGACATTTATGTGCTCTAAGGCAGCAGTATACTAACTATGAAAACAGGCTTCAAACATTCACACACACCCACCCTCAGCCACCATGGTTAAACAGCAGTACAGGAGACTTTCAATAAATAAAAGAAAATTTTTCCAACTGTGGAAAATTAAAGAGCTCAAATTCAAGTAAGCTAAGCACACATACAATAAAATCCACGGAAAAAAAAGGAAAAAAAAAAAAAGAGACACATGTGAAAAGCTAATTAGTTAATACACAATAAACTAGTAGCTTCTTCAAACATCAGAAGTAGGAAACCTGCCAGAGCAAGCAAGGGAGCAGGAGCCTTTTCAGGAAAACTTTTCTACTGTGCAATGGCTGGAAAAATGGTTTGCAGCATCCCACAGATGGGACTACAGAGTTTCTGCCCCAAAACTTCCCTTGCTGCTGCAGACTGAGAAGTTAACAGAAGATGCGTAGACCAGCTCAGTAAAGCAAACAGTTGTGTTTGCTCCAGCACACTAAAAGTGTGTTAGATAAAACTGCCAGGCCACAAACACCGGGTCAGCAACAACCTACTGCTAATATTGTGGTTACCAAGAGAAAAGCAGAATATGGAGAACATGATACTGATTTCTTTAGTGGCTTCTGCAGTGCGTGAAGAATCCTGCAAGCAACAAAGTACTAAATGTGACTGGGCAAAGTAGAAGTCTTTTTTTATTAAATAGTTAGCAAACATGTAAAAAGTACAATCCAGTGGAGACAACAGCTTCTTTGGGTGCCATTCACCCATCTTATTCGCTAGCACTCTTTGAAGGAGTCAGACTTGTTAACAAGGGAGATCTGGTCAACCTAATGGACATGAATTAAAAGCATTGTGAAAATTCAAAAGAAAAAATAGATGGTTGATGTTCTTCTAGTTCAGTGTTTCACAGTGGTTTGGAGAAGGGGATGAACATCAAGATGACATTTTGCAGAGGACACGGAACTATTGAGTTGGATAAACCCCAAAGGGAAAAGCTGCAAAGGATCTTACAACACTGAGTATCAGGTGACAAAATAACAAATAAAGCTCAGTGTCAGCAGTGTAAAGCAGGACACTTGCATGGGAGGAACAGGGTGGGGACAAACCCTTTATAACACACCAACAGCAAGGGGCTCCAAATTAACTACTACTGCTGAAGAGGGACACCAGCGGTATCGTGGCTGTATTGTCAGAAGCGTTGGCTCAGACTGCAGAGACTGCAAGGAGAGAAAGTAAAGCAGAAAACATCACTGTGCCACTTAACACATCTTAAGAAGTGAATCTGCATCTTGATCACCATGTGCAGCTCTGATCTTTCCAGCATCATCACAAAAAGGTGATAACTGCATGAGAAAAGATACCAAGAAAAGCAACAGGCATAATGAGCAATTCAAAACAGCTTTACCAGGAGAATAGAATGAATTGATTAAGAACCTTCAGCTTGGAAGGAAAAAAAAAAAAAAAAAAAGACTATTTCTCATAATCCTTTGTGAAAGACTACACCTTGTCATAGCAAAAAAAAAAAAAAAAAAAAAAAAAAAAAAAAACCAACCAAATTTAAACCCAAAAGGAAAACACAATGCACAATTAAACCACAGAACTCATCACTGTAAAATGTTTCAACACAAAAGCACTAGCAGACTAAAATGTTGATGAGACAGTCGTGGAGAAATCCATGGGAAGCTCCTGGACAGAGAAAAATGCTGGTACAAACTATGCCAAAAGGCTCCAAAGTGCAGACTGCAAGACACTAGAAGCATGTATCTGCATTTGCTCTGTACCTCATTTGATAACCACCCATTCTTCGCTACCCTCAGAGATGGGATGATGAAGAAGAAAAGCTTATGATGCCACCAGCATGAACATTTTATGATTTTCTCAACTAAAGAAACAGCTTTCTCAGAAGGCACTTTCTTGCATCTATCCTAATTCCCCACTGCTGCAATTGCAGTCCAGACGGCAGCCTGCACGCAGTCACGGAAGAAGAGCTTTTCTTCATCTTCTCAACAGTCTATTCTGCATCTGAAGGTGAATTGTGTGCTTGTCTTCATCTCCTCCAGATTAAGCAATCCCAGTCATTTCAGGTTTTTTTCCTCCAAAGATTGCGTTTGCTCTCCTTTGCAAAAAATATTCAGAAAGTCAGTACTATGAGGCTTCTGCAGCCATGGACTAAAGGCCATTTTAGTTATTTTAAGACAAAAATCCTTCAAACCATGAGAAGTGGAATCGAAAACAGCATGACAGAAAGCACAGTCTAGGTAGACTGAAATGCCACAGGACTCTGTCTACAGCAGGGCAATCAACCAAGTTCCCAAGCTACTACTTTTCTGCAACCCGCTGTAGGCAGGACAGCAGAGAGCTCTAAAGATGAGCTCAGCTGCCAGCTTGAGATGAAATACTGCTAAGTCATACGCAGTAACAACTCCAGAAGCCACCAAGACAGGTTAGTAGAGCAGCCTCTCCCTACACATTCAAGGGAAATATCCCCTTTTACCTTACTACCTCATAACACTGCTATCATATACTGCAACTGCAGACAAGGTGCTTGGAGGGTAAGTAGAAAAATAAATTCAGTGAACTACTGAGAGCCCAGACACAGGACCACATCCCACAGAATAGGAACAGGCATTTGATAATCTGTTCTTTGACAGTGATTCATTAAATTCCATAAAGGAATGTGCTTCTGTAAGAAAAGTCAAGAAAATACAAGGTATAAATAATTAAGCAGCACATTCTTGCAAGCTGTTCCCTTCAGACTGCATCAGGGTGCAGACTGAAATAAAAAGGGTTATATGAATTATAAGATTTCACCATTTCAAAGTTGTTTGCAAAACCTTAGCACTGCAAATGGGGAAGTATCCATAAAATCTGAAATAATTAAGTAAGGCATACCTTCAGGCAGAGATCGCTGATGCTGCACACATTAAACCAGATCAGTCCATCTCCCAACAGACTGTTAACGCCAATACAAGATTATTTCACAGGAGCAGCTGCTGATACTTTTTTCTCCGCAACACAAAACCTGGAGCTGAACAGCACCAGCCTGACCAGAAGGGAATGCTAATATAATTCAAGCAGTATTGCAATGAACTGTCTTTTAAAAGACACTTAATTATGTACATATGAACAGAGACCCAGGCTCATTTTCAGGAGATTGCAGTTTCCCGGTCTGGGTGGCAGGAGAATGGGCTGAAAGATGCTTCAAAAGATCCTGCAAGGCTTTTATTAGCAGACAATTTACAGTTGTCACAAGCAGCTTCCTGAGCAAGCTCTGTGGCCAACAGTTAAGTGTCTAGACGGTCTGTGCTATTTCTTCATGGCATTGCTTTGCTGGCAGTTAGCATTTCACGAATTACTGTATGTAAAGCAAGGGATGGGATGTGTAGAGATGGGACTTCCGAGCCAAGGCAAAGCGTGGCACATGGTGCAGCTGAAAGGTGCTAAGTCAGAACAACAACTCAATACAGTTTCACTTCTGTTACATGTAAATTCTCACAGGTTCAACCTCAGGGGATTTTTTACAGGTATGTGTATGATTTTCAGATGCTCTCAATTCTTACTGTGCCTGGGACCTTGAGGAGGCACTTCTTATCCAGTCCCGGCATGTGCAAGAGAAGGTCTACTTCATCCCAAAGCTGGTCCAGGGTCTCCTTCCTCTCTCCTCATCCAAGGCAGGCTCAGCTGAAGGACAAACCACAGCAATCACAGACCCCTACCACCAGTAAAGGTGGTCCCAAGAGCAAGCAGAAGGACACTGTACCATCTTCACTACTCCACTCCAAAATACAAATAGGGAAGCTGTTAAGCCAGAGGCCTGTCATTACTGCTTGCTTCACATCTGTAACACAGACCATTATCCTCATCTCACCCACTGGAGCATAGATTAGGACCAGCTTGGCCAGCCTTCGTTCTTAGCACCCAACCCGGAAAACTCAAGTCCGCTGTTTCTGCTCCTTGCTGTGTCATGGTTTCCATGTTCATCTAACCCACCGTAAACCACTTACACTCCCCAGCCAAGTAAAACAGCCTTCTACCAGGTGAGGGAATTGCACGCAGCTTGTGGAAGAAGGACATGTCCAAGTTCATGGACATTAGATGTCTAATACCACAGCTGGCCCCCAGACGCAGTACCCTACCACCAAATCTCATGTGCCAGCCTAGACGCTGGGAAGGCACAAAACAAGTCCAAGATGAAGTGGAGGTGAACTGGTCCAGCTGAAAACCTGCCTGAGCAGGGGGCTGGACTAGATGATCTCCAGAGGTCCTTTCCAACCCCAACCATGCTGTGATTCTGTGATTTTTGCCATCACCAAGCTCCACACTCCCATCCCCACTCAACCTCCTCCCTGGGCTGGAAACAGTATTTGTGCTACCACACAGCAAAACACCTCAAAGCAGAGCTGTGTTAAAGCAAAACATTCTTTAGCTGGGTTATTTTTCCATCCAGATCCATTTTCTAGCCAGGTTTACCACAGGGCTTGTACTGATGCTGCAACTTCCAACTAAGGAGATGCTGGGGAGCTCGGAGGGGCTAAGTGAGAGCCTCAGCACTTGCTGGACCCCCTCCATAAGTTTGTGTCTAAGAGCAAAGCCTCAGTTTTCCAAGTTCAGCACCAGAAACCTGACCGACACAGGAACAGGGCTGTAATAGCTCCAGCTCAGCTCCATTTGAAGCTATAGAAGAACATAAACCAGAGAACATCCCCCTCCCAGGACATCAGCACCAGCTCAGGAGCCAGGATCTCAGACAAGCTACTGCTATTTGCACTGTGACACTGCTCCAGCCTGGACCCGAGGTAGCACCGAACCATGTCACCAAGATGGGCTGCAGCAATAGAACCTCTGGCTCCCACACATTCAGCTCAGGTGTCTCAACGCTACTCCCAAAGAGCCAGCCAGGGCCTGAGGGTATCAAGAAGGACCAAAGGTGATGTTCCTATGGGAAATGAGGTTAGTTAGATCCATTAGTCCCAAATGAGTACATTATTTGTCAAGAATTCAAGCCAGAAGACACAGAATCCTTAAAGCAAAAAGCTGTTGAGGACCTCAGGCTCCACTGTTTAAGATGAGCCTGGGCATGGGGGAGGTTACAGGCAGGGGATGAACACAGCATGCTGCCAGCACGGTAAACGGGTCAGCCAGGTAGTTCCAGGTCAGCCAGAGCAAAGCTAACCCCAGACACAGTCATGGAAGAGTTGATAAAAGATTCAGGGAACAGAGCTGAATTACAGTCCTGCTTTAATCTCAGTCAAGAGCTGCTCAGTAGAAACACTACCCTACCAAGTATGCTTAATTTCATTCTTGGGTAAAACAACATTGTAATCTCTCCAAACACATAATTAGCAGACATATGAAACTCCTATTAAAAATATAGTTCTATATAAAAGCACAGACTGGATGATTAATTGCTGTCTGAGATACAACATTTCTCAGTTTTCTAAAGGGGCACTGGTAAGTACTAATCCCAACACAACTGATAAAATCTCAACCACAAAAGAACAATCTAGAAAGCAAATATATATCTAAAAAAAAAATGGGGAAGAAAAGACCGATGATATAATTTGCAGATGACACAAAAGCTGGCAGAATAACAAACCATGAAATCAGGCAGCCGTGGAGAACAATTGCTTGGAAATCTTGATCCTTCCCAGCAACTCGCACTACAGGAGAACCACGCGTGAAGGTACAGACATAGCACTGAGGAGCATGATCCATAGCTACGAACAACTGTGCCCCCGAGAAAATAACTCTGCATTAAGTAACAATTCCTGTTATAATGCTGAGGAAAAGAGAGATTGGAGAAGCTCTCAGGGTACAAGCAGGAGACTACTACAGTATCGATGTAATTTTATCTGCATCTAAGTTGGAGAGGAGACAGCAAGAATACTGTAACTACACCTATGTGGCCAGACAGGGCTTTTTTAATTTATCAAATGCTGTTTAAAAATCCTTCACCAATTTCAAAAAGCTGCAAATGCAGCTTGAGAGCGGGAAGAGGCTTTTCAAGAGACTTGCAGAGCTCAAACTGTATAATCCAAAAGAAGATTAAGTAGTGACTTGAAAATACAAGCCAGTATTTTAACAGTGAGGAGACAGCAGGTGTTAAAGGACACTGCAGAGGAGCACGGGAAAGGACAGCAAAACACCTGCAGGCTGAAACCAAGAACTTTTTCAAAATGATTAGCAATTCAGATAATCACACAAACTCCTCCTTAGATGACAGGCTGAGCACAGGGAAAAGCGGCTGAAGGTATACAGCCCACATCTGTGGGGTGTCATACAAGAAAATCTCACTGTTTCTCCTGCCTTTATTCTGTACCAGTTTGAGTCAATCATTTATAATCTAAGAGTACAGCACAAAGCACAGGACATTTTATACAAAGAACTAGGGAGAAGTTAAACGGAGAAAATAAGTGAATCACAGAAGAAAGCAAGACAGCATCAGTCATGCAAATAAAGTAATCGCTCAGCAAATGCTGTATGAGGTTGCAGAGTGAGGGACTAGCCTCTTCTCAGAGTAACTTTGATTACAAACCACAGAGGCACCCACCCTCACTTACAGTGAACACAGCTAGAATATTACAGGCCAGGGCTAGCTTCCCACCACAAAAAAAAAAAACCCACCACCACTAATCAACCAACTTGCTGAAATTACAGAAAATTCACCAAAAAGCAACAAACTTGATCAGTTAATTGAGCATAATAAAAATTAGAGCACTCAGGTGTCACAACTTAGCCAAGAGGCTGTTTTAAGCAAGAAGGAGTTTCTTTTCCCCTAGAAGGTTACCTGATCCTGCAAAATTAAGTGATTCTTAGAAACCTAGATACAGAGAAGAGATCCAAAAATACTCTGCAACACCAAGAAGTGTAACACAAGGAAGGGGAAAAAGAGGAATTAGAACAGCAGAAGGAAGTGGAATTAGGAGCAATGGATATAATTAGTAGAGGCTGAATAGCAGGAAAGACATCCTGAAGTGGATTATTTTGATTCCAGGGGCACTGCAGACTCGAGGGGATCCCCACAAAGACTCACTGAACTTGCTCGGTGTCCTCCTTCAAACACAATGACTTTCACTGTCAGGTATTAGGAAAAAAAAAGGAAAGAAGAAAAAAAAGGAGACGAGACCTTGATGGCATCAGAGCCACCGGCGCCGCAAGACATAAGACTGGCACAGCTCATCACACAGATCAAGGCTGTCGCAATGCTTCCTTGCACACCCTCGTCTCCCATTTTATATTTAGAATGAAATTCCTCTCGTTGAGGAGGGGCAGGCTTCGTCCCACATCTGCAAAGTGCCCAGCACAATGGAGTCCCGGCCCATGCCACTGACTCCCAGAATCACAGCGAGAACAGAGCAGAAAAATAGGGCTGGAAGGGACTTCAAGAAGGCATCTTGTCCTTCCCCTGCCCCAGGGCAAGAATTACTACACTTGCTATTTTTCTAACAGAAAATGCTCTCCCTGATGGGTGGGACACGAACCCACCCAGACAGATGAATTATTTGGACCTTAAATTTAACATCTTAACCCCTCCGTCACCCTCTGATAATAGCAACTCAGCCTTGAGCGCTACACCAGGACAACACAGAGCAGCTGCAGATGGAGTATTTCACTCGGCCGAGTCAGAAACTGATAAAAGCGTAATTCTGCGAACAGGCCCCGCTGGCAGCTGAAGCCCAGCAGTCCAGCCTATTTCTGAACTGTGCTTTGGGACTGCTGTTCCTAGAAGGGAAGCCAGTCTGGCTCCTGAAGACACACTTCTTCCATGATGCCTACAAGAAGTGAGTCACCTTTTTTTTTTAAAGTTTCCATCATCCTCTTTTCCGGACTCTCCAGCACATCATGTTTATCCTGAGCTAGTCTACTTTCAACTCTTAAAAATCCTTGGAGCAGGTATTGCTTACACTTACATCATTAATAATACTCCTGATGAAGTACTGCTGCACTCCAACAGTTAATGCTAGCAAAGCACAAACCCTTCTTCCCCTCAGACGCTTATTACAGTTTCTTCTGTGGGTATGCAAAGATAGACACTAAGCCCAACTCCTCATCTACCCTTAATACCGAGAAACGAGATCAACTGCACTTAGCAGTATGAAATGGAAAGAAAACACCCACACTCTTCATTCCGGCAGTTCCCAGGCACTTGAACCAGTTTTTTCAGTTCTGTTAATAAATCTAATTCTCACATCTCCTACCATTCAGTTTACCTGTAAAGGTTTCACAGGAGAACTTCAGAAAGAAAACTGCAAAAACTCACAAAAACTAAACAAACGGGCAACCCTATAGCAAGATAAATCCAGTGCTCTATTGCTCCACAAATGAAAAACTTTTCCATCTTCATTTTGTGCCCGCACTGCAGCATCACTGCAAGTCAAACAGCTTAAAGCCATTTGTTTTTAAAGACAGCCACACAAGTAATTTAAAACCATGACTCTGTAAAACTTAAATACTGAAAAGATATGAAGGGCTGTTGTAGAGGGGGTGGGACTGGCGGTTCCAGCCCTGTTTATACCAAACACTCCCACCTGGCACTGTGATTTCCAGCTCAGCAGCTCCTGGGCTGATGCAGAGCAGCTGAAAGGGGAAGGTGAAACTGACTGTGCTACCCTGCAAAAGGGCAACACTTTCCCCTTGCCACAAAAAGCAGCAAAGCTTAGCACCGAATTTAAGTCTGCAATAATGCCACTATTTAGAGTTTGAAGACCAGTATTTCTGGTAACACCTCTACCTTTCCCCACCTCTCAACCTGATCAGTTTGGTTATGATGAGCTATAAATATCCTCTACCCATCTGTATCATCAGCCTTCCAGAGAGTAACACACATGCTTGTGCTCAGCGCTGCAAGTAATGCATTTTGGTTTTGAGATGAAGTTCCCTGGAGAACTTCTGTTTAAAGAGGGGGAAGGAGGGATGAGGTGTCCCAGTTCACCAAATCCATTACATGGGTTCTACCAGGACAGCTATGCTAATAGTACATGGTCTGGATAGCAAGGAAAGGTCTTAGATATCCATAATTCATGTAAAATACCGTATTTTTTAAAAACATCAGGTGGTTTCTCATGAGACACAGGCTTCAGTTAAACAACCAGTTACCACATCTTTCAGATTAACAACGCAGCTGAAGCCACTGCTGCAAAATCCTAACCAGCATCACAAAGAAATACCTAAAAGGCTGAAACGCCAGCCCCAGGCTCAAGGAAAGGAGCAGAAGGAGAAGCAAACGGGCAGCGCTCCTGGGCACACAGCTATATCCATCTGCGCTCCTCGGGCAGGAGGAGAGCTCGGCAGTTAACGCAGACGAAGCCACCGCTTCTCCCAGCTGAAGGATACTGCAAGAACCACTGGGAAAAGATGCTTAATAGGAGAACAAAGGATCCATTAAGCAAACAGAGGCATTAACTCATATCATCGTCAGGATGGTAATTGTACCCATAACCCACGGCTTCACAATTAGCCATGGTTTTTGTGAAACGGCCAGAAATCAACAAAAAGGGTAGGCGGCGGTTTATAAGAATAACTTTGACAGATTCCGGGCGAAGGGGAGGAAAACCCCCTCCCTTCCCCCCGACCCGCACCCCGCCGGGGAAGGCGACGCTGGGCACCCCGAGAGCTGCCGGGGGGTGACCGGGGCGCAGGCCCCG
>JAVJGI010000001.1:39604440-39614596 GCA_035590275.1 Ibycter americanus
GTGACACCCGCCGTGAGGGGACACAGCCCCATGGCAGTGACACCCACCTTCAGGGGACCCAGCCCCATGGCAGTGACACTCACCTGTGAGGGGGCACAGCCCCATGGCAGTGACACCCGCCGTGAGGGGGCACAGCCCCATGGCAGCGACACCTGCCTTGAAGAGACACGGCCCCATGGCAGTGACACTCACCTGTGAGGGGACACAGCCCCATGGCAGTGACACCTGCCATGAGGAGACACAGCCCGTGGCAGTGACACTCACCTTGAGGGGACACAGCCCCATGGCAGAGACACCCACCGTGAGGGGACACAGCCCCATGGCAATGACCCCATGCCATCCCCTTGAACACAAACAGCCCCATGGCGGTGACACCCGCCATGAGGAGACACAGCCCCATGGCAGTGACACCCACCTTGAGGGGACACAGCCCCATGGCAATGACCCCATGCCATCCCCTGTGAGGGGCCACAGCCCCACAGCCCTGCTGTGTTGCCACCGGCCATGAGGGGAGGTCCCAGCGGGAATGACCCTGTGTCACTGCCCCGAGCAGAGACATCTCCCCGCGCTGGGCGGGATGAACCTCTGCTCCTCCCGCCCCAGCCTGTCCCTCGGCCCCGCAAACGATGTCACCCCCACCCTGAGAAGGTGTCGTTGACTGTGGTCCCCAAGAAATCTCCCCGCTGACACCAAACCGCCTTTCAGCTTGATCCTAAAACGTCCCGCCTGCTGCCGAGCCCCAGCACGTGCCCCCCAAGCTGCGCAACCCACGAGGCATCTTCACCCAAGGACATGGCGGAGCTTCCTCCGAAAAACACCGCCGGCCCCAGAGACGCCCTTGGATGTCAAGGTCTCCTCGAGGATTAACGCTGCCTCCTTTGGAAGCAGCCGGTTATTATTGTTATTAGTTTTGGTTGTGAAAAAGATGCTGGAAGGCTCACATTCCCAGCCGGGCGTTATCAGGTGCAGCGGAGCCGTCCTTGCGCGGGAACCAGAGGCAGGGTGGGGATGAGGAGCAGGACTGAGAGCAGGCGATGCACGCTGCCGAGGCTTTCTGTGTTTGCTTTTGTCGTTTCATCTTCTGAGATATAAATAAACTACACTAATTGTAAGAGCAGGCCTTGGGCTTCCCTCACTGCTGCTTGCTGAGGGTGAACGCTGCTGGTCTGAATATCCCTGTATCATCACTGAAATGAGAAAGGGATAAAAGAAATTCCCAAAACATGATGCGCCGTGACTGGATCAACACAGGAGGGGCAAGGAGAGCCTGGCAAAGACTTCGTTAGTTCACGTGAAGTTCACCAGCTCTCGCACATCATGCCTACGGTTGCCAAACATGGCATCGTGCGAGACCAGATGGATGTCACTTTGGATGTGCTAACACCAGCGGGGAAATCTGTCCTCCGACGGCAGTCACCATGGAGACCTGGTAGAAGCTTTCTGAGGACCAAGAAGCAAAGAGACACGTCAGCGGTGGAAGGAAAGTAGATAAAAATAGCAGGGCGATTTCTGAGCCCAGCAGCCTGGCGCTGCCTTCCCTCGGGGCCGGCTCGGGAGCTGTGCCGGGGGAGCACAGTGCATTTTGTGCCTGCCTCCCCCGGCTGCTCTGCGGAGGCCAGTGCTGCAGGCGAGCCGGGGCATCCGTGGCAGAAGGCTGGTGCTTCCAACACCGCAGCTTACAGGGGCAATCTCCCACGGCCAAACACCATGACAGCTGCTGCAAGGAGCAAATCATTTGTGATTTAAACTGCTTTGGACTGCAGACTGTTGAGATGAGCTACCTGTGGCTACAGGAAATATATAACGTGCTGTTTGATGTATCATACGTACCCAGCTCTGGTGCAAAATCTGTAGATACCGTCATCTACCGCTGTTAGCTGCTAAGAAGATTACTGTTTTCGTTCAAATTAGTAGGGGCTTGTGCTGTTAGGGACTGAGCCAATATTCGTGAAGTCAGCGGTAACCATTGCATTGTCTTCACTGAGCTTCAGAAACAGGATTAAACACCGGCGGTTGAAGGGTGAGAGGCTGACAACAATCCTTAATGCTTTTAAATTACAGGATGAGAACTGCTACGAATGACACCACTGCCAGGTTCAATCCCGAACGCTCGGTTAGGCGATGGTGTTACCACAAATAAGGATCTCAGAAACAGGGTCTAGTTTTCTCTGGTATGAGGACACTGCTTAGTCCACTAGATTACAATAGAAGGGGTTTAGGCACAGAGGTGGGAACTTAGAAATCAAGTAGTCATCAGATTCTGATGTTGACTGTAGTCTTACTCTAGTCTCACTCTCCTGCCCCAGCAGAAAGAGTGAGGACCGCTGTTTTCAACACCGCAATGTAGTGCTTCAGCAAGAAGAGGAGACTAGCGCATGGACCGCGGTGTGACTCAGCCAGCAAGACCACGTCCTGGAGAAAAGCAGAGCATTCACCTCCACAGAGCAATGTGGGAATATGCTATGAGGCACTGTAACAGTCTGTCTAAAAACAGAAGTTAGGTTTTGAATGGAAAATAAATAAATATTTTTTTAAAAAATGTTCACCAAAACATCACATTTTTCTCACAAAGACAAAAGCACCAAAGCCACTTCCATAGATTCATAAATATTCCCATCAAATGGGGATGGAAAGGGATATTGTTACCTTGTAGGAGGACCTTCTAAGGAGCCCCAGCCACAAATTTTCCGTACATCAACTGGCTTCTAAAGCTACGGTGAAATCTGAGCATATTTTTAGGAGGAAAATTTAGTGCTGTTTTTGCCACTATAGAAAATCCCACCCAGCCTCTGACTTCAAATTCCAGCCACAGATCTCTGCCCTTGCCTGGTAGAGTTAGAAATCTGCCCTTATCAAGTCTTTGGTGTTCACATATGGTCCTGAGGTCTGGAATCAACCGACCTCTTCCCTGATCAGCTGAATGAATCTAGTTCTTGGAGCCTTACACTTTGAGGCACGTTTTTCAGTAATTTACTCATTTATGCATTTTTTGCAAAAATCACCATATTTCAAGATTTTCCTTAGTCTGTGGGTGCCAGAAGTGGACAGAGCAGTGCCTTTAGTAACAAGCCCAAATATAATCCATCTGCTCCTCCTCAACATTGTGTTGGTACCACTGCGGGTACCATTAGGCAGTCCTGTTGGCCGCAGGGTCACGCTGAGGCTGATGTTCAGCTGATTACCCGCCGTCACCTTCAATTCTCTTCAGGTCGCTGCCACCTGGGATAAAATTTTCCGTTCTGTAAGAAAAGCTACGTTCTTTGTCCCTGGACACATGGCATTTAGTCACCTTCACATGAATATTCATAGTTTGCGTCTGGCTTACCGAGCAGTCTGGGACTTGCCCTTGCTATTTGCTGCCACACAGACTTTGCGCCATTTGAAAGCCCGTCCACAAGAAGTTTATTTATTCTTACCAGTCACTGACATAAGCATGCTGAATTTGTATTGTTCTAATTTATTAATCAAATCATCATGCAGTACCAACACAAATGCATCAAAGATGTCTGTTACCAGCTCATAATCTCGTTGAAAAATTGTACCGAGTTTGCCTGACAGATTCTATTTCCCTTAAAACAGTGCTGGCTGACGTTAACTCTATTACATTCTCTTAATTTCCTACTAATGAAGTTCCATATAACTGTTTGTTATGGGACTGACAACAGCCTGATGGAGCTTTAAAAGCTCTCCTTTTTAATTACTGATCTCTCATTAGTGTTTTCCAGTCCTCCAGAACTTCCCTAGTGTTCCAAAACGTCCTGAAAAACCAATGTAATGGGTCAGAAACCTGGAGCAGCCTTTCCCCAGCCTCGTGGGCAGGTCACCTGGGGCTGCTGATTCAACAGCCTGCCTCTGCCTGCAACTCCTTGGTCGCTCCCTCACTGCTGAAATTAAAAGTCATCACCGCTGTCTACAAATTACTGTGGCACCTGGAATCTTCCCAATTTCAGGACCAGTTGTAATTCTGCCATTTCACGAGAGCAACACCACCATCAGAATTTCGTGGTGGTGTTGGGTTTTTTTTAACCTTAACAATCTCTTTCTTATCGTGCTTATTTCGGTTTTTCACATTGTGCTGTTACTTTGCTGAACTGTTTTCAATATCTCCTGGCTTCTCTGCTTCCTTACCCGCTCCCCACCCTTGCCGCTGCCTTCTTCCCTTCCAGTTGCCTCCACGCTCTTCTGACCGCACCTACATTCAAATAACGACAGGCGGGCACGACGCCAAGCTACTCTTATATTTGGTGTCACCAGCATCATTCAGGAAAACACTTCACAGCGAAATGAAGGGGCTAGAAAACAGATCCAGGAATTAAAAGTAGAAGGAAAGGAACAAACAAGGCCAGATGCTGTTGACCTGGAAGACCAGCCTCCTGCAGGGACCTGGGGAACTTGTCCCCCATACCATTAGACACTCAATCTCAAGCAAGCTTTCTGGCCAGGTCCCTTCTTCTGGGCTGTGGGCTGGAGTCCTGCAGCCCCTGTAGTTGCTTCCACACTCTCCTCCTGCATCCCCAGCCTCCGCCTTCTCCCCACCTCTCCCTTCTGCCTTCAGCAAACCCCTTTGGCCATAACCCCACTCTCAGCCAGGCTGGGCATCCTCAGCGTTTGCTTTCTCCTACCCAATTGCTCGAAGCTGGACAAGGAAAGGCACAAAGTATTTCTAAAGCAACAAGAACGCTGCTGGTGCTGACTAAGCACACAAGTCCTGTTTGCTCTGGGTGTGCAGCAGCCTGGTTTCCTTCTTAAAGGCTGACCTTTAGCACCCTCCGCTTCAACCCCAGGGCTGAAAAAATCTCTGCTGCCCAGAGAGGTGCCTGCATTTCATTTATCCCCCCTCCCTCAGCCGCCTTCCGCCTTTTTGCCACGTAGTGCCAACTCCAAGCACCCCCTGCGCGCCTGTGAAATGCAATCTCACCCTTTCCAGGGGGAAGAGCTCGGGGCTTGGCTGCCCTTTTGCAGGGAGAAGGGGAAAGGGCTGCAGCTGGGATGGAGAGGCAGAGGAAGTGAGGATCCACGGGGAGCTGGCTGGCTGCTCCTGGTTCTATGGAGGGCGGGAGAAGTGCTGTCAGCAGCTGCTGCTTCTGAGAAGGGCCACAGCTCCCTCTGCACTGATTGCCACTATCCCACACACTTGGATGCCACCCACAGCAGCAGCCGCCAGCCTGGCTTGCCAGAGACTCGGTACAATGATTCCACCGTGGCTCTCGGCCAGGTGCCCTCGCCTAGACCTGCCTCTGCATGGTGTGTTGCCCCCAGGTGCATTCATGTCCACGTGTCAGTAACCACAAAATAATCCAGTCTTCCACAATATATTTACAGAGGGTAAAACCATGTTTTCCAGCCACTAGGCTCTATGCTTAAAATCCTGTTTGGCTTTATATTTCAGGACTGAAATAAATATTTAAACCCCTCTGGTATTATCACACTGTTCCCCAAACCCCTGCTTGGGACATACCTTGATGCTTCTAATCATGACTCTTGTTTTCTCATGCATTTAATTATACCTTTTTTTTTCTGAATACAGAAAATGTATAGCTCAGACAGACCGAAACAGTGGTGAGTAGACTTCAGTCACCAGTTCTGGCTTTCAACCTTTATGGAGGATTTTTCAGAGCTGAGTTTCTGGTTTAATTAAATACAGGGATGGGGATCTCTGGTGGCAGTTCTGGGGTGAAGATCTTTTGACAAGCTGTACTAGGATTTCTGAAGTCCTGCCAAAACCCACATGGCATCGCATAGCTTCATGTAGGCAGGATTTGAAGACCAAGGAGATGGATCCCCATCTGAGGCTCAGAGCTGCTCTGTAGTTCTGGACTGTTCAGCTGAACCTGAGAAGCCCAAGCTGGCAGAGAGCAGCACAGTGAAGGAAAGGGCTGGTCTCCCTGTCTTTGTTTAGAAGTGGAAGGACAAACACATTCACCCTTAAGCCTGAGTGGTGCATGATATACTTCTACTCCATGTACATCAGGGAGTGGTTAGCACCATTGCAAGCGTTGAGTTCTGCTGTCTGCCGCAGCTTGGGGCTGCATGGCTCACCCATGACAGCAGCAGAAGGGATCATCATTTCTGAGTAGGAGGGAGACCCTTCCTCCTAGCCTGTAATGCAGGCAGAGTTCCTCCCTGCACATTCCCCTTCTCATCACAGACAGCTGCAGGAGTGAGGATCCTGCTGTGCCGCTCAGCCTGTCCTCATTATCCTTGCTGCCGTGAAACCCAGGCAGACAGCAGCCCCGCTGTATGGAGCAAGAGATCTGCTGGCATCCAAGGCATCTTGTCCTTAGGAGGTCACACAATTAGCTGCTGAACATGATGAGATCCCACAGTTGGGGTGGCCTTTGGGCTACTAAAACAACAAGCAGAGCTCAGGAGCAAAACCACAGCCCTCCCTTCCAGCAGCCCGTGGGTAGTCATGGCAATGATGACTACAGCCAGGGCCACCTTGTATGACTTTGAGCCCTGCCCTTCTTGGGTGGTAACGCTGGGCAGAAATACCCAGGGCTCTTCCGGAAAGCTATTGTTAACAGTCCTTTGCAGAAGGAATTTAGCGCTTCCTCTACAATATGCATGAACCCTGGCAGTGTTATGGCAGCTGCTGGTTAGGAGCACCAGCTCCACAGCATTCTCATCACCCCTGCAGCACACGGGGTGGGTGTTCCCCCGTGGAAGCCCTCCTGCCTTCCCCTGGATTTGTGGGAGCCACGTTATAGCCGTCAGAAGCTGCTCAGAGCATTGCAAATACACCCGCACAATAGCCCAGTGCCACCAGGATCCGTGCCACAACAACAAAGCAGCTCGGGTGGCTTCTCCAGATAAATTCAAGAGATACAATCTCAAATGATGGATAATTCGGGCAATTCTGATGATACGCTAGTAGGTATTTAAAATCAGCCCTGCCAAGAGAAATTGTACCCCCCTGGCACTTCTCTGCTGGCTTACACCCGTGACTGTCCCTCTCCCTGCAGTGTGCTGCCCAGGAGCCAAGACCCCTGGGCCCCCACCCTCCTCCCGGGGTCCCCGGGCTCAGGGGGTGCCCGCAGCTCCCTCCAGATTTTAAATGCCGCTGACACCTAGTGCTGGTTCTCTCAACTACAGCCTGAGCTGCAAGGGAAGCCCTAGCCCGATGGATGAAGAGCCAGGGGTTTTGTGGTGCGCCTGATTTCGTGATGCTCGCTCTTCTGGATCCAGCTTCGTCTGCCTCCTGCTTTGTGAAGGTGAAGAGGTGCCTGCACCGTGTTGTCCCAGCACAGGACAGTGCCACAGGGTCTGTCCACATCAGCGACAGAGCTGTGCACCAGGAGCAAATCTCTACGGGAACTAGGACGATGCTCAGGGTCCAGTGTCCGCGCTGCACACAGGGTGGGAGAGAAGCAAAGCTTCTCCCTTTAAGAGAATGACCATTGCTTCCACTGGTTCTGGTACATCTCTCTTCACCTTCCTGACCAATATCCTGGAAGAGTTCAAACTCTCCTGTTGCCAGAGCGTGGTCCTGGCATGCAGGATGAGACCCTGGCTGAGCAGCTCCCACTGCCCCAGGAGGGGCTATGTCAGCCTGCTTGTCCTCCAACAGCTACACATTGACCTACGGATGAGGTGATGCTCATATTCCTTGGGGGAAAAGTCATCCCTGGACCAGCCCCATGTGGCTTCCCCTTACATTCACCCAATGCTGCCCCGGCAAAGCCTGTCACTAACTAGGGAAGGTGCCCCTGTGGTGTAGTCACATCCATACAACAGGCCACCTCCCAGAGCTTTCCCAGCTCTACCACCTTCCCAGCCTACCTTACATCACTTCTGAAAACCCAGTGATGACCTTTCTACAACGTACAGCCCTTCCCACTCTTCCTTACACCATGCATTAGATGCTTTTATACAGTATTTCTTGATGTACTATTCAAATCCCCAGCCAACAGCAACCATTTATGTTTTAAAACATACTCTCTTGAGAGAGCTCGAGAGCAGTCCAACCAAAATGCACTGGTTCCTAGCAATTACACTAAAATTGTATTCCACTAAATGCCCTTTTCCAATATTAATCTAATTTTTGCAGTCCTCCTCTGCTCAGATAACAGCTGCCATTTCTGGAGTCTTTCTTTCATGGAGAAACTTTCTTTCTGTGAACTGTCCCTGCAGTCCTATGGCTGGTGCTGGATGGTGGATGAGGAGAGGAGCTAGCAAGTTGCTAAAAAACACCGATATAGAAAGACAGCCAGGAAAAAATGAGAAGAAAAAAAGAAAAGAGAAATGCCATGGCAGTATCTACATTCTTTACTGGATTTGGCCCTTAGTCCAGGTCTCCTGATGCTGCTCCCTACCCTTACTGCAAACCATCTCCTTTTCTCCCCAAGGTGGTCCGGCAGCAGCACTTCCAGGGTGCTTGGAGGAAGGATAAGAAGAGTGCTGGTACTGCTTGTCTCTGAAAATGTAAAACATGAGACTGCAGCAGGCCCTGAAATTGCTGAGCAATGCTTAGGATTGAGTGTTCTCCAAGAAAAGTGAAATCGCCACCATCAGCATGATTATATCAAATTAAAATCAGAGAGCTGGAACAGCTCTGTTGTGGGGACAGGCTGGGAGAGGTGGGGTGGTTCAGCCTGGGCAACAGAAGGTGCCGGGGAGACCTTACAGCACCTCCCAGCGCCTGAAGGGGCTGCAAGAAAGCTGCAGAGGGGCTTTTCACAAGGGCGTGTAGGGACAGGACAAGAGGGAATGGATTTAAGCTGAAAGAGGGGAGATTTAGATTGGATATTAGGAAGAAATTCTTCCCTGTGAGGGTGGCGAGGCGCTGGCACAGGCTGCCCAGAGCAGCTGTGGGTGCCCCATCCCTGGCAGTGCCCAAGGACAGGCTGGACAGGGCTTGGAGCAACCTGGGCTGGTGGAAGGTGTCCCTGCCCGTGGCAGGGGGTGGGACTGGGTGATCTCTGAAGGTCCTTTCCAACCCAAACTATTCCATGATTCTAAAATCCGGTGGAAGAAGCAAGCTGCTGTCAGGGGAGCCAGAAAGCATCTGGTGTAAGAACACAGAAACACCAGGGAATGAAGCTTAACCTCTATAACTATGCAGGCAGAGCTCCTGACATCACACTGACTGTTACCAAGCTGCTTACGAGGGTCTCCACCATGCACTGTGTCCACCAGGTGACAGAGGAATACATCTTGGATACAGTCTTAGCAATTTTGGTCATATATCAGATTTTGCTGACATGTCAGAATCTTCTTGTTGCTTTCTTCCCTCGTTTTCAGCGCACCACCACACAAGCCGCCCACCTGAGGTCAGGAGATGCAGTTTGTGGCATAAAGCAACATTCAACAAATCCTCAACATGACTGACTTAAAAAGCAAGTTAGGGAATGAAAAGAGAGCTGACCTGAGGGGGATATTTCATAGCTCTCATGGGTTATGGAAATTTATTTCCCTATTATATCAACCAGTCTTCATAGTATGAAAGTGTATTGACTTCATTAATACATATATTAGTTCACATTATACATTACAATGTGATTAAGTAGTGGAATTTTACTGGAGATTTTGGTATTATTCATACTTAGGTAAAACAAACTAAAGGGCAGCCCAGCCCTGGAAATAAGGACTTTGCTTCTTGGAAGCTTAGAGCTGTCCATGAGAGCTAAAGGATTCTCTGGGACAACCAAGGTAAGGTCAGCATCCCAGCCCCTCCAACACATCTCTGAAACCCTCCCAGCATCATCCAGCATCAACCATATCAGGGTGCTCCAATTTGGCTGGGACACTTATCTCCCAGTATAAATCAATATTCACACCACTCATCATTGGCCTCCAGTTGGACATTGAGGTGTTGACTGCAACTCTTTGAGTGTGACCATCCAGCCAATTCCTTATCTGCCAGGTGGCCCGCCTGTCAAATACATGTCTCTCCAGTTTAGAGACAAGAATGTCATTTGGGACAGTATCACAGGCTTTTTGCACAAGTCCAGGTAGATTGTGTCAGTTGCTCTTCCCTCATCCACCTGTCACAGCACTACCAAATTATTAAGCTGCAACAAGGCTTTTACCATCCCACACAAGCCCTCTCGTGCCTCAGCACCACCATCAGTCTCACACAAGGTTCCAATGGTTCATCTACTGTCCGTGCTGTTTCTTCATCCTCTTCAGGCCAGTCCACCCTGCTTCTTGCCTC
>JAVJGI010000001.1:39638135-39661308 GCA_035590275.1 Ibycter americanus
ACCCAATCTAACCCTCCCCTGGCGCAGCGGGAGGCCGTTTGCTCTCGTCCTGTGGCTGGTTCCTGGGGAGCAGAGACTGACCCCCCTGGCTACAGCCACGGGCAGCCGGTGTCTCCAGGAGATGCCGTGGGAGATGGTGCCAAAGGCTTCACTAAGGCCCAGGCAGACGCCGGCCACAGCCCTTCCCTGCCCACTGAGCGGGTCACCCTGTCACAGGAGGAGATCAGGTTCGTCAAGCAGGACCTGCCTTCCATCAACCCACACCGCCTGGCCTGATCCCCCGGTTGTCCTGCACGTGCCACGTGATGGCACTCGGGATGATCTGCTCCGTAACCTTCTCTGGCACCACGTAATATTTCGTGATCGCTATGCCCAAGACAGCCTCCAACAATGAAGCACCATGAAGGACCAGCAGCTGCTGTTTCCACGGTGGTGGGCTCTGTGCACAGCTAGATGGAGAGGTGGGGCACATCCAGCACTGCTAACAGGCTCTGCTCTGTCCTCAGTGAAAAAAGATCATGCTTTGCCTTGGATAGATGAGCTACTGCTCATCAACCATGCCATGACCACCAGGCCACTCTGCTTGTAGCGTGGTGCAACCGCAGTGCGAAAGCACCTCTGTACACATCTGCTGAGGCTTCAATTCACCTGCAACCTGTGGTCACCTAATGCAACTCTGCTGAGAAGCAGAACCTCTTTAAATTTGGTTTAACATGCTCACTTGGGGTCAAAACCCAACTTGACTGGGTTTTCAGTGGTCTTGTTCCCACAGTAAGACTGCCTAAATGTTCTCCTTTCAGATGTTTTTTTCTTCTTTTAATTGACAGTAGCTGAAAGAACGCTGATGGGGCCACAATCACAAATCTAAACTCATGCTTCAATTTTATAAGGCTTTCCGAAATTGGAAAATGCATGCTGAATGATTTAAACACAGCAAGATTTTTTTTTCTCCTCTGTTCAGATAAACTCTTTCCAAAGCTTTTCCCAGACATCAACAATTGAAGTGTTCTCCATGGATCCACTTGCTAAGGAACGAGATGAGGAAATCAGTGTTTGCTAAGGAGTGTCTGTTGGAAATGCTATGGACCTACAACCAACTGAAGGTGACCTGACAGGTGAGAGGAGTTGGAAAATGCCCCATCTCACCCAAACCCCTTTTGATTAAATAACAGAGATGTTTTCCAAAAGATATCCAGCCTCTGGTTAAGGAGTCCAAGCTACAGGGGAGCTACAAGACCTCTCAGTATCCTGCTTCAAAGAGCATCAGCCATCCCTATGGCTTGTGTTTTTCTAAATTCAGAATTCCAGCTTCGCATTTATCTATTTGCTGCACTATGGAGCTCTCTTATGCCAGAAATTTTCTTCCCGTGAAAGTATTCAAAGATAATTTAACCACCTTTGTTAAAATTTATAGATAAAACTCACGCTCCTGCTCTGCAAGGCACATTATTGTTTGAAATAGTGGTGTTAAAACTCTTTTCTGACCACTTCCCAGTTTTTCTACGTAGTTAAAAAAAAAACTATGTACCCCTAAAACTGAACACACTGGTTGAGAGATGATCTCGTGGCTAACGTACATAGTAACAAATAATTTCATAAATAATTGATATTCAGCTTGCTGGCCAAATCACAAAGCTGGGGGAAAATGATTTTGAAACAAATGTGAATTTTGTTAGGTTTTCCTTCAAATTACTACTAAAAACTGAACTTAAGAGTTGACTGGTACAGTTCTCTTCATTCTTTGTTTCTCTCAAATCTTTTAGACTCCCCTCTTTTAAAGAAATGTTCCATTTTCATAAGAAAAAGCATCGTATCTAGTCAAAATGTTTTTCTCAAAACCATGTAAACAAGTTGTTTGACTCCATTTCCACCCCTGATGCTGGCTAAGGTGTTAACAAAGCATAACCAGAGCCTGGGAAGCCACCGCCGCCGCTCGCAGCCCAGCAGCTGGGTGTCCCTCCACCCATCACTGGTCACAACTGGACCAAATCTGGCCCCACCTGGGATATAAGAGCCCCGTGGCTCGGTGGGAGCCTGCTCGCAGGTTTGACACCATCCACCTTCCCAAAGAAGTGCTGGCTTTGGGGTCAGTGTGGGGAGGGAGGGCTGGACCCCCTGAAACACAGGGATCAAACAGCTGTGCGCCAGCTGGCGCGGAGGTACTGGGCGCTTGCCGGTGAGCGGTTACAGCCTCCTTCCTTGTATCCCTGCTTTGATCCTCTCCTTTTGTCTGACACGCCAAGGTATGCAACTGCATCCAGGGACTGACATGCCCTAAGAGCTTGTGATTTCCCCCTGCAAGGAGTTGGGCAGATGTGCTTTTCCAGCCGGGGCTGTGCCGAGGAAGCAGCCGTGCTGGTGGGGCAGAGCCCGTGTGCGCTGCGAGCGGAGCGCTGCAAAGGCTGTGCATCTGCATGGCACATCCACACAACCTGGGGTGTGCAGCGGTGTGGTCCAGGGCAGGGACCACCAGAAGATGTTCCGGGAAGGTAGCAGCTTTGGAAGGAGAAGACACTGAGGGCTGGGAGCTGCTGCACAAGCAAACAGATTAAACCTCTCTGGTGCTCTGGACCTATCTATTTAGGAAACAGATGAAAATGTCACGTATTCCTACACGAAGACAACCACCACCACTAGTGTCTGGCTTACACTTCTCATGAAATCATGGCACAGCCTCACCCAAGTGATCAGAGCCTTCAACTGTGGATACAACTAAACCCCTGATGCAACACGCCGGGAGAACAGACACACTCATGGAGTAAGAGGTTCCTCTCTTACATGCTTGAAAGCAAAGCAAAGCCAGTAGCAGATCAGGACAGCTGAGGTATAAGCAGATAAGAACAAGCTCAGGAGTGCATTTGACTTACACTACCCTTTCACTGGCATGTAAGTGGATTCATGTGTAATTCAGCGTATGAGTAAAGTAAGGAACTGTCAGGCAGACCAGGTAATTTGCAAAGTTTCTTGTTTGACTACAAATCTGGAACTACTGCCATGTGTTTAGCCGGTGGGTAACCTGCTAAATACCAGCAATTTAGTAGTTTTGTGGGGGATTTCACATAAATGGCTCTGAATTCAGAGTCCTGTTTCCAAACAGTAAGGTTTTAGGGATATATAATTTCTCTGCAGAGAGCGAACCAGGCATACACTGAAGTGCAAGAGAGAAATGTGTTGTCTCTGACAGGACCTGCAGTGAGCACATTTACACCCAAGATGTATCAACGCTGCTGTCTAACTTCCAGCTGGACATAACTAGAACTGGCATTAAAAAGGACCACTGCTTGAAATTAATTTTATCTCCATTTTCTCTCTCCTTGAAACAATAAAACAGAGGAAAGTTGGAATATTTGGCTGTTCTGGCTCTTGAGGGTTATCCATTTCAGAATATTTTTCTGGTTTTTGCCACAGATGCTCTGACCACCAGCATCCACCTCCAGCTGCCTGTAGGACAGGGCAGAAAACAGAGATTCTTCCCAGACCAGGCTGGAAAGGGTCTGAATGTGGCACCACGCTATGACATCCGTTAGATATAAAGTATATCAGTGACGCTGTTAGTGCCACAAGCTATTCTCACTCTATCACATCTGCTGACACCTCTGCACCGTCCCCTGAAAACGTCACTGCTTTTAGCAAAGCACGAAATGCAAAGTGTCAGCAGCACCTTGGGTGCCATCAGGTTTCTGTATCGAGACGAGCAGGAATATTCCTTGTGCTCAACAGATGTTTAGACAGAGATATGCAATTGCTTTTGCGACAGCTACAAGGCTTAAGATGTTACTGCCCTCACCTTAAATGGGAACAATTGACTCTGCCCTGAAGCAGAGCAGAATGGCTTGCCGGATTTATGGGTCAGTTATGGGATGGCAACTTCACCACTTCATCAGTGGCCTTGGCAGTGCTGGGTTAATGATTGGACTCAATGATCTTAAAGGTCTTTTCCAACCTCAACGATTCTGTGATCAAGGGTGGGAGTTTTTAACTTCAGCTTCAGGAGTTATTAGCGTATCATAGCTTCTCTAAAGAAAAATAATATGTGTATCAAAAACCCCCCACCATTTTAATCAGATGGGAAGAAGGAAAACATGGCATTTTAGGCTACTGCCCAACCAGGCTGGAGCAGAGCACCACTATGGGCTCCTCTCGCCCAGCGGCACGTTTGTTTCCAGTGCTCTAGAAATGACTGATGATAACAGTGTCAGCAGGTGGGATAATAATATATGACAGCAGGCACCTAAGGCTGCAAGGGAGCTTCAACTGCTCGGCGTGCCCCTGCCTGTCCCGTAGCACAGCAGGTCAGCAGCCGCGTTCCACTCCTGTGCTCTGGCCCCCGTGCTCGCTCACTGCCCCAAACCAGTCCCGCAGTAAGATACCAGCTCTAACCTTCCAGTTCCCCATGGAACCCTTCTAGTGTCTCAAGATGACGTCTGTGATGAACAGACATGGTGAGATGAATGAAAGCCACTCCTAGGAGCTGGGTTTGGTTAGGACTGGGCTTGCATGGCTCTCAGACCTTCTCAAGTCTTCCAGCTTTACAAATAGATTGAAAGGTCAACTCTCAGCATGACAGCATCTCCACATCATTGCAAAGTTGTGGGTTTGAGACTTCTAAGAAGAGGGTTGCCCACAGCATCAGAAACCTCAAGTATTTAAAAAAAAAAAACAACACCAAAAAATAAATAAATGCTCTGAAACTGTGAAGTTTCTAAATAGCAAGATAAAAACCCAGTTATTTATGTCTGTCTTCCAAAGAAAAGGGACATTTCCAGCTTTCTCTAGCAATCCAGGAAGGTGAAGGGCTTTCCTTCCTTTCACACAGTCACTGCTACCCAGGAGGTTCCAGCCTGTGTCCCCGGTGAGCGTGGCACCTCGTTCTGCAATGCTTTGCAAGGGACCAGGGGGTAAGACACGAGCGACACAAACTTACCACCCATACAGCGAAATGTGGAAGCTCAGGCATGAGACTAAACAAAGAATCAAAGTGAAGTTGTGACAGACAGAAGCCAAGACCATGGCATGATGTGTCTTCCGAGAAGGGAAGAACCACACAGAAGGCCTTTGCAGGAGCTAAGGTGCCTTTTCTCCTTTACCCTGGAGAAGAAGGTCTGCTCATGTGTAGGACGTAACACTCATGGGGTAAACTCTCAGCTGGCCACACTAAATTAATTTCTACAGGAGCTCCAGAAAGGTGGATGTCAGGCTGGTACCACAGCAGAAGCATGTGTGTTCTGACCTCAGGTCACCCAGCCTCACGAGGTAAGGACCCTTCTTCAGGAGAGAACTTTCTTCCAAAACTGTTTGTGCAGGGCATTCAGTCTACAGCATGTGGGGCAAAAAACCTCCTGCCTGGCCTCAGGGAACAAGCCTCACATTACATGACATAGACTTTTTGGGGGAACGGTCAAGCCAACTGATGGGTGGAAAAGTCATCAGCCCACTTAAAATATCACCTTGAGAACTCCCACAATCGCAGAGTTTAGTTAAGGTCGCTGCTCCTTGCTGGAATGAAAAGTACTTACAAAGAGACTTGGAGTTGTCTCTCCTCTTTTGAAAGAAAAAAATCCTGCTTTTGAATGCAGGCATTATGAATGTGACAAGCTTCCCTTTTGACAAAAATGAGCTATTTGGTCCATTCTAGTACAAACCCTCAAGCAGTTCTGTTGAGGAAGAGAGTATTTGTTGCTATTTGGTGAGAACATCAAACCCTGCAATTCTGCTATTAAGAAGGAAGAGCATGACGGGTGTTGCAGGATTTAGGGATGTCCTTCTTGCTTTAAAGAAGCTAAGCAAGTTCCTCAGGATCCCAACCTCCACCACATTTCCTTCTCTTAAGGACCAGTAGCCCCACTAGAAACAGGCTGCTAGATCCAAATGATTTAAAAAGCAATTACAGATAATTATATGTACCTGTGCTTAGGAAATGTGATTAATAAGGCATTCTCTGCAGTAAAGCAAGCATGCTTCCAGCAGGCAAGTCTGGACAACTGGCTGCCTTCCTTTGCTTGTATCCTGTACGTTTCCCTCGGAGTAGTCTGAGGTATGGTTGCTTCAGCTGAACTAAAACAACCATCTCCAAACACGCTGACAAGGACATATCCAACCCATGCAGCAGGAGAGGGGTGAGCCAGGGAAGATGTGGGGATGAGTCCGGCTGAACCAAATAAAGAGGCTGTTGCTGACCAAGAAAGAGGACTGAGTTTTCAAGGTGGGCTGGAAGAAAGAGAGGAAATGCTAAGAAGAAACCAGCAAAACCAAGGAGCGCAGGAGGACTGCACAGGGCAGGAGGAGACAGGGACGGCCACCTCCTCAGGCTCCCCGGCAAGCAGGGCAGGAATCCTTGGGGGAAGTGCTTCGGGAGGAGCCGCTCTGTTTATAGTAGGTGCTGCTGAAAGGTGTCCTGAAGAAAGACAGCAATTAACAGACCTGGAAAAAAATGGCTTCTTTCCACAAAGTGCCTTTTAAGTATGTTTTTCGAGCCACTTTAAGGGTTAATGTTTAGCTGTTTATCCGGAGTTGTCGGATGTCAGCTCTTTCTTTTGACTCCTAATGGCTTATAGCCATCAGGAGGTGAAGACTCCTCAAAAGAGATGGTGTCAGGAATGTTTTTTTATGCCCACTAGCACCCACACACCTGCAGGAGCCTGTGCTTGCAGGATAGATAGTTTACATACTTGAACCTGTATCCCAGGGACAGAGATATAAACATGAAACCAGATCCCGTCTGCTGACACTGCCGAAGCCCCTGGGCAGTACAAAGGGGTCCTTTCTCCCACACCCACCTTGAATGACCACAAATAACAGTTCAGTCCAAGCTGTCGCTTCCCAGCATGAACAGGCTCTGCTGGTCCAGGTTGCGATTTTAGGGTCGGCTCCTGTAAAGTTTTCAGCACCTTTGACTCTTGCGAACGCTGGTTGTGAAACAAAGGACCACTCTCACAAGCAGACTTCAAAAACTAGCTCGGTCACAAATCAAAGCCTCTTGGACAGGGAACGTGAGAACAAAGACACAGGCTCCAAATCAATCAGAGCACTGCTCACTCATGACCTTCCCCAGACAAGCGATGTCATTGAGCCTAATAATTACACCACGAGGTGCAAACAGGCTGAGCAGTTGTAAACCTAACCACCCCTATGTTTCCTAGAGGCTTACAAAGAGTCATGGTGGAGCCGATGCCCTGAAGACCACATCCCTCCTCTTCCTCTTGGAAAGAATCACAGAAGCATTTAGGTTGGAAAAGACCTTGGAGATCATCATCAAAGAAGGACATTTGCTCTCAGAAGAAATGACTGAGACCTCCCAACCACAGTCCACTGTGGAGCAAGCAGGCACATAAAATGCTTTGATTCTGAGAGAGACATGGAGGGAAGAAAACATAGAAAGGGGAGATGTCCTGATCCAGAAATGTTCTTTGCTTTGTGGAATGGGTTTCTTCTCTCCTGGTCATGCCTCAGGTAAGTGAGCCCACAGCAAAAGCAGTTTCAGTTGTGCCAGGACATGAATCACAAAGGCACTGCGATGAAGTATACCGTGAGTTTGGGAAATGGGAGGTGTCCCTGCGACAAGGCAGACGCTGCTTCTGTGAGATTACCACTCATGGGTTTGCATCTGGAATGGTTGCTGCATCCAGCTGGATGAGGGCAGAAGGAAATTACTGTGCTACATCTTCCTTATCCTCCTGCTACAGTCCCAGAAAAAGAGCTTAAAAGAGCATCACACAGTAGTGATGAGGCGTTACAACACAATAATGAGAATTTGGGGGTGTTCATGACTTGGGGGGAACAAGAATGTCACAGTGATGTAGAATTCTGGTTTGTTTGGGTTTTAGAAGCTCTCTGCAGAAACACTGAACACTGAATTGAAGCCCTCCCTGAAGCAGGAGGGAGTTTGTGGATGTTGGTTCAACAACTCAGGCTAAAGCACCACTGGAGGAGGAGGAGAGGACTACTAAGCCTGAAATGTCCCTAAAATGTGTTTAGGAACACCTCCACCTGGGAGATGTGCTCGGGAAGGGGGTTTAAAGCATGTGAGCCTGCCTATGTCCTTGCCTTGAATATGCCTGAGCTCCCCAAAAAGCTCTGCTATCACTTTGACTTGGAAGTTTATAGTATGGAGGGTGGCCTGACCTTGCAAGCTCTAAAGCAAATAAATACAGCAAAAGCTCTGGGCTTCTTTCTGTCTGTGTCACACTGGAGATGATGGCAGAGACAGAAAAACTCGAGGTGGAAGCAGGAACTGGGGCAGATCTCTGCAGCCAAGAACAAGTCATAGAATCATAGAATAGCATCATAGAATGGTTTGGGTTGGAAGAAACCTTAAAGATCATCTGGTTCCAACAACCCTGCCATAAGCAGGGATGCCTTCCACTAGACACTAACAGAAGAACCTGTGTAGGAGGCCTGTGATGGGTTGGGAACAGTCCACGGGCATCTACAGGACACAGGAATAACACCAACAAGTACTGTGATAGTAAATGGTAACAGCTCATCGCCATCCTCTGGAGAGACCCCTCCAGCTCCCGGTGTGTCTCTCTGCAAGCCTGGGCACAACCACAAACCCAAGCAAACCATCTCAGGCCACCCAAATACTTGGAGTAACACAGACTCTCCCATGCTAGCAGGCTCCTGGGCAGCAGCTTTCCTGCGGGACGCAATTAGAAGGAAGCTAAAAGTTGTTGAAGGCATTGAGGGAATCTGCAGCACAGGAAACAAGCTACTGTGATATTATTTTTTTTCCTGGTTGCTTTGACAAGAAAGGTGTTCTGCAGATGCCAGGCTGCTGAGGGGGGTGAGGGGGGAGAGCCGTGGAGGTGTAAAGGGAAAGCTAAAGGGTAGGGCCAAGAGGGAAGCAGTGTGTGAAGTCTGGCTCCTCGGGAAACACACGCCAGGTCTGCAAACCCTGCCCCGACAGCTGGCGCAGGTGAAGGAAAACCTGAGCTAGGGACTGAGAAGGGGGGCTAAGCCAGGAACACACTGTCTGCTCTTCTGCTTGATGCTCGCAGCCAGAGAGGGCTGGTGAGAGCAGGGAAGGGAGACGTCAGAGAAGCAAATGGTGAAAGCACTTCTGTCTTAAACCACAGGAGACTGGAACCTTTCCAAAAACTTGGCTGTTTAGCCCAGAGCTGGGTTCAAGTTCACAGCTCACCCCTTAGCGAGCAGCCTCAGGCCAGCCTTCCCTGTTCAGCAGGCTGCAGTTAACTGCACAGTCACCTTCTGGGGACGTACAGGTGAGGACCCCTGTTGTGCTGCATGACTAAGGTCCCATCTCTCTGCATGAGCTACTGAGACAGCAGAATTGAGTACTGGAGACTGGTCCCGCGGTGCTTTGAGCTGCTCTGGTGACCTCATGAAGATTCATGGCCAAGGTTGTGATTTGACTTGGAGCAGGGAAGGGTTTGTCACAAAAAATGCTGGTGACAAACACTGCGGTCTCCAGACTTCAGGTCCACGCCCAGGCTGGCAGCAAGGGTAGGCTCCATCAGAAGTACGGGAGGACAGATGTGCCCTTTGCTTTGTGTGCAACAGTCTCAGACACTTAAAGCAAAAGCTAAAGAGATCTTCGCTTTTCCACTGCTCAGCTCAGGCATGGTCCTGTCATGGTGCAGGAAGACACGACTCTCCTGTAATGCCAGATTAAGACCACGGTTCTCTGATGCCAAAGCTCAGCTCAGATAAGCCCTATAAACCATAAATCAAATCAACCTAGGGATACTTGTAATATATTTTTATTCCTCAATATTTTTTTTTAGTCTCAATTTTTTATTCCTCAATAAAAATTGCAGGTATTCCTCAATACTTGCAATGGGACAGGCAGGGCTACAGCTGCGTGAGACAATGTGAACCAGAATCCAGTCTCAGGCTCAGGGACAACTGGTGTGGCACAGTTTGCACCCATATGGTCAAACTCTTCCCCCAGAGAGGGAAGCTCTATTAAGTGGGAGCAGTCCCTGGGACCGCTACCCGCCAGCATCAACTGGGAAGCCCAAACTGATGCAGAGAGGATGCAGACACTTAACCAGGCTGGGCACCATGGGCCAGTGGCCCAGCTTGTGCTCAGCCTCTGTACTAAGTATAGACGTAGTTTACAACTTCCTTAGGCTATTCTTTCTTAGGAAAGGTGGACTAGCAACTTACGTTTGAGTTTTGTGCAATCACATCCAGCCTTTTTGTGCAGTCATGGCAATACCATTCTGCTGTTCCCCAAATGACACCTCACCTCCCATCACTTTACCCTTCCAAGTGGAGGGCTATGCTCTGGAAGGGGTCACTCATTTGCCTTCCAACCTCTGACAGCAATGAGTGCATCCTTACCAAAGAACACCAGACACAAACATTGTTAAGCATCACCTTTCATCTGAAGGCCAGAACAGGGCTCAACACACTTTCAAATACCATAGGTTTTCCCTCCGGCTCTACCTGAACCACATCAGTATTCAACCACTCAGTATCACATAAATGCTGGAGGCTTCTGCTCAAGTAAAAAGTTTCACGGGCATTAAAGAAGTTCACACAGATCATCTCTCCATTTTAACTTCACATGGAAAATAAAGATACTCTTGCCTATGTCAACAGTTACTTTGCCAGAAGAGAAACTGGATCAGTACACAGGTGAGGAACCTCAGATGAACCCCTTAATGCTTCACAAGTCAACGACGGAGCATCACCTGTGTGTCAGTACAAAACCAAGCCTTGAGGGCACAGCTTGAGTCTTCTGCAGTCTTTGGGAGACACGTGCCACTGAGTTTCCATGCTCCTGCCAGTCCTTAAGGACCTTGTGCCACTTCTTTCCTAAGAGCAGTTCCTTCCAAGACCAACTCCATCCCAAGGGTAGACTTTGGCCAGCACACTCAGGTTACCACTCTCAGGAAACCATTCCTCAGACCCAGAAGCAAAGAAATACCACAGAACTTCTCACTTCTCAAACATTTTCCCCCATGGCAGCTGGCAAATCCTTTCCTTTGCTTCTCATCCAAGTTGGACAAAATTACTGCAGAGAATCCCTCCTGCTCCCCTCCCCCTGTGCAATGTAATCCCAAGGGAGAAATGGTTTCATGGGGACCCCCTGCTGTCTTGCATCTGATTTCCCTCCTAAGTATGGTATAGGGAAGCGTCTCGAGGGCTATGGCTGTGACCTCCATACAGCTCTTTTGTCAAGTGCCATTTCATTAAAAAATCAGCCTTTTAACTGTGGACACATTTCAACCTCACCAAATCTGCTAATTATTGACAGTTGGTGAAGAGGAGATTTCACTTGTTCCTCCTGTTAAACTGCATCTAATTAGTAATTACTGGTTCACTGTCATCTTTACTGCAATAATCCCACTGCACATTGGCTCATTAACCTTTTGCTTTTCTAAAGCAGCCTGCCAACAAGATGAAGGCTAAAACAGATTGGAAAACAATAGCTCAGCCTTGGATTTTAGGCTGTTTATTCCCCTTGTCCTGGAGATCCAAAAGGAAGATTATTTTTACGAAAAGGCTTTCAGCCGAAATCAGCCTAATTCCGGAAGACGGCTTGTTTTGCCCTAACCAGCAACCAAGGCCCTTTAAACTTAACCCGCGGTGAGGGCATGTGTATTATAGCTAGTGGAAGGGTTTCTCTGCCATCAGCTTTTGCTTCAGCTCCATTTCTCACCTGGGTTTATCCTCCTATATCAGCACAATCCAGCACACTGGGCGTGGGATGAGGCCAGTTTCGGTGGGTTTGCAGCACCCTGAAGTTCAACAGCATCCTCTGGGATGCTGAAAAATGAATGATCTGGATGAGCAGGGACCAAAGGGTGGAAAATCAGTGGAGCAACCCCGTGGTTATTTCTTTTGCTGCTACACTGAATTTCATTTGCACAAGTCCCATTTTCAGTTTGGAACTGTCACAGCTGTTTCTATTGGCAGTGCATAGCTGAGTAGGAGTTGTCAGTGGGGATGCTGTAGGATAGGCGGTTAGAAAAGAGATTCCCCGGGGGGCATGGGAGGCAGTTGGAGGTTGTGGGCTAAATGCATTAACTAGATGTTTCTCCTAAACTTAACAGCAGTGAATTACTTAATGCATATTGGTGCATTTAGGTACTGAAGTTAACGCTATATTAGGCTGTAAAGTGTATTTCCCAGCATCTTAGGCATGCTTCGTTGCAAGGACCCATGTCTTTACGGCTGACACTAGGGTTTTATTTTTATAAGGTGATCTTCAAAACCATAACATCTACAAACAAGCTGTAATTCTGGAGCACCGTTGCAGACATCAAAGTGGATTCCATCTGTACAAAATCAAGGCAGGTATAAGGTCTTTGCTAGACTAAACACCGACCCAAGAGAAGATTGGGATGCATCATCCTTCCCAGCACATGAAGGCTGTTCAGCTCCAGAATTTTCATTTACGTGTTACTGGTGTTTCTGTATGCAACCAGAGCTGAATCCTGATTTCTCTTACTTTATTTTAAAACAGGTGTAACTCTGAAGCAGCGATAGCTGATGTGATAAGGTGGCTGTGTTTATCTAGCACTTTGATTAAATCTACTGGAAGGCTTCAGTTCTGCTTGAAAACTAATTGTAAGTTTGAGCCCCTTTAGAAGAGTGGATCAAAGGCGACCAGTCAAGCTCCCATGCTAAAACAAGCACTTAATAACACATCAGCTTCTGTGTTTGCTCTCTGACTAAAGAAAAAGGACTGTGAATGTGTGATTAAGGGCAGAATTTGGCTCATTTACAATTCCTGAAAGGGTTGCTGCTCAGACCATAATCATATTTTTGGAACAGAACACGCCTATTACATCTTGTTGTTAATAATTTACTCCCTGGGTAGTGCTCATTACAACAGCATCATCTCACTTGCATTATGCTCATAGCTGCTTCACCTACTGCAGTTCTGAGAAAAAGCAAATACACACATGCATACATAATACATATACACAGAGAGGTCAATGTTCAAACACTCAAAAGTCTATTAACTTAGTTATCTGACAAGTTTGTGGACCAGCGATGAGTGACCAAGAAGTCACATGTTCTGAAAAGTGCTCTTTGCAAGGAAACTCAGATTTGCCAGCCAAGACTGTGATGAAGTGGCTCTGGAGAGATTCCGTCAGATAAATCACTTGCTCTGCTCACTTGAGCATCCCCACAGCCACCACCAATAAGATTCTGCAGAATGGGAGGAAAGCCCTTTACACACACACTCACACACACTTAAAATGAACGCAAACATAACTGGAAGACTGATCAGCCCAGGCTGCTATGGAGAATCTGATCCCTTAGCATTAACAGATGTGAGGTCCAGCTGTGCATGTGGAGCTAACTCCAGTTGAGCAGAGCCGAGATCCCAGTAGGTAATGAGCTATAGCACCAGCTGTAATGGTTTCTTTTCATTGACATGAAGTGTGGGCAGAGAGCACGTCATTCTGTTTGATCTACTAATCAGCGCTGATTCATGTTTACACTGCAGATAACATTTCATCTGCTTTTAGAAGGTCATTTTCAAGTGATGCTGTATGGTTTCAGTATTGCCTGATGCCTGCAATTTGAATATCCTTTGAAGGAAGCCAGACCTTAATTTTCCTTGTGAGCTAGAATTCATTCAGCTGTTAGCATCAGCACAATTTTTCATGCTGTAATATCAGATACTATACATTATAAATTATCTGCCACCCATAAAGCCAAAATATAAAGGGCAAATAGACATTGTGAGCTTCATTTTTAGATATACTAAGGCAATGAATAATTATTTTTGTAGAGCCCCAACTGTTTAACTCTGAATGCCTCAGATTCTGGTACCGAAACTTTAGTTCCCACTGACCTTAGTAGACACTATTTCAGAGAAGCCCATGCTAAGCGATGCCTACAGAAAATACTGGAAATGTACAAAATGCTAAATTTCAAAACAGTTGAAGGGTAAGTTTCCTGTCTATGTTGAAAGAATGGTTTGGTTTGGCCAACACTATTAAAAATGTGCGGCATCAGTAGGAAGGGAGAAGATACACAATGCCTACTGCGTAAGGGTTGAGATGACAAAGTCTGGGAAAGTGGTAAGTAATTAAGAGCCCAGGTCACTGATACAGAGACCTCTGGATCACATGGCCATCTGTGGAAAGAAGTCAATATGAATTTGTTGTGGTTTGGTCCAAGACAATATTACCTCTGGGCACAAAGAGTGTGTGTACCAATGGCATGTGGCACCGTTTGGGGGGAACGATGACAAGGTCACCTTTGGGGTGAATGAGGTTGGTGGTACCTTCTGTGGTCTTGCTTCCCTGATTACCTAGAGAGGAGATCTCCCAGGAAGGGCCATGGCTACCTTCTGGTGGGTGAAGCTCCTTTCCCTGGAAATCAGAGCAGAAGGGATGCTCCATGTCCAAGTCTCCTTCCAACAGGAACTTTAGACATACTCCGGGCATGTACCTTGAATAGCTGTGAGACCTGGAAATGCTCCTCAGTCTTTCATAACCAAAACCTCTGAGCAGAACTTGGGATCACAGAAAAAACTGATGGACAGGGAGCGAAGGTTGAGCTCATGCCAAAATGACTAACGTGCTCTGTGGATGTATGAATTCAAGTAGAAGCAGGCAAATCACATTGCTCCTGCGACTTGTACTTGTGCAACTTCTTACTGGAATACTGTGTCTGGTTCTTATGGAAGTGCTCCAAAAAGGATGTTGACTAATTAGAAAAAGTTTAAGGAAGAGCCATATGAATCATTAAAGCTTCACAAAACACGTCTTTTAGCAAAAGACTCCAAGATTGAGATATATTCCATTTCTTAAAGAGAAGATTAAGGGACAGTTTTGTCTCAGCCTGTAAACAGCTAGAAGGACAACAGGAAATTTGTAACATGTTTTTCAGTCTAGCAGACAAGTGTACAGCAAGATTCCCTGGCTAGAAGTTGTGGATAAACCCATCCAGACTGAAAAAAACTAATTAACCAGTAGAGACTGTGATACCAATTTCTGATTGACTGTGTTAGTTGACATGAAAAGAACTCCAGCAAAGTCCTTTGCTCTGTTTGATAGAGGTTTTATCACTTCATAATAGCAAACCTCTCTGAAAATGCACAAGTTTACAATCTGCAAATCTATAAGCTCCAAACACCAAATGGTCCAAATTAATGACTTACAAATAAATACACCTTAGCTATTTGTTCAACTAACGTAGGTACAAGTGATTTCATTAGTCATTCTGCCTGTTTCCTTGGCTAGTTTTCCTCCGTTCACCCCCAGGCTGTGTCTGCCCAAAGACAGGCTAGAAGACATAAAGGCAGAAACCCTCAAAGAAGCTCTTGGGAAGTATATCCACATCAAACATATATCCCAGGCCTTTTGTTTAGTGGACAAAGACTTGTTTTCGCTATGTTAAGACCAAGGGAACACCACTGCCATGGGAGAGGGTGAGCTGACCCATGCTCTCGCCGGTGCAGCTCAGCTCTCACTAAGCTCATGTCCCTGGACAAGACAGGACGAACCCAGCCAGAGTGTCAGAGCAGAAGTCATCAGTCAGAAACACCAACATCTCTTGACTCGTGACCTGACCAGATCTGACCTGGGTATCACTGAAGAGGAACAGGATATCCCCTGTGCTAGCTGAGATGCTCCTCTGACCGGTGATGAAGGAGGCAGAACATTATTCTCATATGTTAAAAAAAAAAAAAAGCACCTTATTCCAACCCGGTTGTCCACCTGATTCCTGGTGTTTTGCTTACTGAACATCCTTCAGATGGGAGAGGCCTGGAGCAGGCCACTGCTGTGGGAGAGCAACAGAGCGATGGAAGGGAGGAGGATGACACCTGACCATCCCTTGCCTGTAAAAGGTGCATTTGCTGGGGGGGAACAAAGGTTCCTCTGTTCAGTTCTTCCTGTTTGCTTGGAAGGTACATCCCACCACATGACCCACACGCTGGTTAAAAGCACAGCAAAGCTGTGTGATACTAAGTTACGCCAGCATGCGCCAACAGGTGGGACTAACATGACCATCACCTGCCCAGTCAATCTGCCCTTGTTCAAGTGAACAAGACAGCAAACAACTTCATCCAAAAATGGAGGAGTCCCCATAGGAATGAGGGTATCACCCAGGAAGGCAAAACAAGCAGCGGCATTGGTAAGCCCCTCTGAGATATGCCACTGCAGTGACCAGACATGTACTGACCTCGGACATCTGCGGGAAGAGACTGATGGCCAAGGGGAGGGCCAGGCCAAAGGCAGCGAGGCACACAAGGCTTTGGACTGGGAGAATCATCCGGGGCCGGGACCTCAGGAGTGATGTTCTGGAAAGAAAAGGTTTTGTTAGAGCATTTCATAGAGCAGGTGAGTACATGTCATCATCAGAACGGACACCGGTGTTCACCCACACCCACTGGTCTCCCTCTCCCTAACTGGTCTAGGTTCCTTCTTAGCAGATCATCAAGTTCACCCACAAAAGATCCCGAGTCCTACACACTGTGCTTTTGCATCTGCTGGGGTTACACTGCCCACGCCAACCTAAGTGCTTACTTCTCCTAAATTAAAACAGGATCACACTTCACACGCTTCCCCCATTTCAAACCATCTCACACTGGAGTAAACGGTGCATGAGGTGATCTGGCCGCACGCATGTGTCACCTGCATAAAGGCTTTGGAGATGACATGGAGTGAGCAGAAGGAAATTAGGTTCTTGAGAGACACTGTGTACTTTGTCAGCCTAATCAGCAATGACAATGGGGTAATAAAGGGGTAATAATGTAGTAAACTTGACGATACCTTAATTTGTTCAAAATCAAACATCTACAGGGTAGGCGATATGGATGTGTTAACACTGGCTGTCCTCAGGGGATATTTATGAGTTCGAGACTTGTTAACAGCAAACACTTTAAGATACCTGCAAGGTCAGGTTCTGATACTGACCTGTTAAGTGACCCTTCTGATACAATTAACACCGGCTGACAGGGACAATATTTAGCCAGTAGAAGGTGGCTTGTTAAGTATATTCCAGGATACAGGACCTCAGACATTTTACAAATGGTAAAGGGAAAAATGTAAATCTTGAGGGGTTTGTTCTGGAGCTATTTACACCAAAAGGACACCTGTCACTGAACTCTTTCCTACCAATCTGAAACAACTGGGAATATAAACCGGCAACTTGCTAGTGAGCTTTTTTTGCATATTCAGTGTAGAGCAATGTAGAGAGTCCGCAGATTTGCTGCTGGGTCATCAGCTATTGGCCTTAGTCCCATCGCACATCTCTTCTCTGTCCATCCTGATCTTGAGAATGCTGATGCCTCACAGTCTCTGGCCATCAAACACGGGCAAAGATCTGCTAATTAATGCCTTTCCACTGTGGTGATAACATGGAAGGTCTCCTTGGGTCTAGGAAGGTACAATCAGATTACACTAACTCCTAAACATCACTGGGGTTTTAAAAAGCATTCCTAATCCAGTGCACACCGTTCACAAGGTGCCCACCAGAACCAAGCCAAGCAACCTTCCCACACCAGGGCATGCCGCTGGCCTGCTTTGGCACAGGCACACGGGATTTTGCAGACACGTCTCCCTGTGCAGCCCGTGCCTGCAGCCAATGCAAGACAACAGATTACCTCAACCCCCGTCGGCTCCACGTTTGCTGCAGGCTACAAACACGCACCTGATGAATTATAACGGAGCAGCTGATGTGTGGGAACTTGTTACCCTGCTGTACGTTGTCTGTGTGTCTGAACATTCAGACTCTTCACCCTTTGCTAGCAATGCTTGCTGAAAGCTGTCTTCGTCTTGAGAAGGTTTGGGGGAAGTGGGGAAAGAAAACAAGATTCAGAGCCTTAACTCCTCCAGTACCTCAGCTCCTCACTAATAAGCTATCAAGATGGAGCTGATCCTATCAATTTATGCTGTGAAAGCCAAGCTTCTGTTCTCCAATATTTAGCTACTTTGTTTTGCATAGAGCACGATCTAACCTAAAAGACTCCTGCAGCAATCCACAAGGATCTTGTCTGAGTCAAGAAAGCAGGTCACCTTGCTCCATGCTCTTTAACAAATGCAATGTTCAAGAATTGCCATCAATAAGCTGTGATAACTAGTCCCTGGGATGCAGAGGGGCAACTCTTGGAACAGATTTTTCTCCTGCTTAAGCTGTCATGACCCACGAGAGCCCTCGCTGAGCAAATCATACGACCAGCATCCTTCAAGCCTCCCTGGAGTACAGTTTAGAACCAAGACATCACTGCTTATACCACCCCTGACATCTTAATTTGGAAGCTGCACCCTCTTTAATTACTGCCCTGTTGGGGACCTTATAATCACCCAAGTAAAAACTCAACCAATTTAAAATGATCCCCGGTACAGCCCCCAGGTGTGATTTCCAGGAGTGCTTCAAACTCAGGCCAGTTCAAATTACAACGGCTAACCTCCTAATTAAGAAGAGTTATGGCTTGATTTAAAAAGAAGAGTGGACTAATTAACACATGTAGTGTAACGTCTTAATTGGGATTCAGATTCTAAAATTTGTGTGGTTCAGAATAAATGACTCATAATTAGTCAAGTGGTCCACTTTTCTTCTGTCCCTAGGATCTTTGCTCTCGACACAGATCTCAGAAGAATATTAAGTTAAATATTGCATGCTGCATTTTGTTAGCTGTCAAGTGCAATAAAAACCCTTCTTTTCACCCATTAGCCCCCCATCGGAAGTGAATGATTAGATGTTTCCAAAGGGTTTAACTGCAGAGTATTATAGCAGATTATAAATAAATAAAATTAATAACCATTTGTTGAAGAGTGAATTAGTTTACAACACTGTCCTGTGTGCTCTGCCAAAGGGGTTTGATCAGGGATGCCTGGACCTTTAGATCCCCCTGACAGCCCAGCTTTGCCACTGGCATCTTCTGAAGCAGACTGCTATATTCAGAAGAGCAAATACCATCCTGCCCTACCAGTAATTCTGCAGAAGTCTATTTTGATATGAGAACAGGAGTTTTACAGACTGTCACCATGTACACTGGACAGGACTGGCCAGACTCTGGTGAACTACACCTTGGCACTCAGGTTAGACAACATGGGATTGAAAAGTTTGCACCAAAAGAAGGTCTCACATTGGAAATCTGCAGGAAGACAATAATATGTATGTTTTATTGATCCCAATTTTAGAAGCCAAATTTTTGGCACCAATGGTCTGCCTCACTAGTATAAGTAAGTGATCCCTGTTTGTACATCGACCTTTGGATGGCAAAGAACATGCATTTTTGCAGTACTTCCCTCCTCCTCTCTCTTTTTCCTTCTTCTTCTTTTTTTTTTTAAGATTTTTTTCTTTACCTCCCTTCAAAACCCCCTAATGCCTACTTTTGTTGCAATTTGCTTTCATGAAATTTGCCTAGCAGGTATTAAAAAGGCAGCAACACACTGGGGAGCTTCTGGCTTCCTGATCCTAGGTAGCGGTTACTGTTAACGGATATACCGAAAACAGCTAGACCTTACGGATAACATTTCAATATGCATGAGCGTGCACGTACGTAGGTATATACACACACGCATATTTGTACAGACAGTACATCTGCTCCGCAGAGACAGTGTGTTGTAGATCTTGTAAATACACCTTCATTCAACTTTCATCACATTGTTCATTAGTGGTTTAAATTTTGCATAATTTGGCAGCTGCCGCTGGCGTTTTTCAAGAGGTACTGTAATTTATTCCATATGGAAGTCAGTTGCTGTACTAAAAAGGAGTTATCAGGTTCAGTGAACCAGAGCTGTATTTGTCTAGAAGGAGGTGTCAGATGCTAAACTAAATATGACAGGAGTTAACCAAAGTCTCCCAGCTGACAGATTATGTGGGGTTTCTGTAGTGTTTGGTATAAACAGGTTCAAAGCTAATATATACATCGCAAGACGCCGAGGATGCCGGCGGGGTAAGAAAAGTGCTGGAGGCTGAAGCTGGGGGTATCCCGAGGCCTCCCAGGCTCCGCGGAGCACCCCTCTGATGTGCAAACAAACTTTTGAGGTGGTTGTCCTACCCTAGATCCCAGTTCTGCTGAGAATCTCCCACAGCCGGCACCGTACCAAGGCTCTGCTTCAGAGAGCCCGTCAGGTCTCTCTGCTGTCTGCAGAGGGTGTTTCTCATTCATTTGGGGTCATTTTGGGAATCCTGAGCTCTTCTAGTGACCAGTAAGTCTGTCTGCTGTCCTCTCCAGCCAGGCCACCGCCATCCTCACCAAGGAGCATCTCCTGCTCTCGGCTGTAGCCCCAGTGCTCCCTCCAGGGGACACAGCAGATGCAAAGCGAGCGAGGTTGGGGGATTTTTGTGCTTGATTGACATAATTAAAGGAGCAGTTTCAATGTTTACTCTGGAAACAGCCACCGCAGTTTAAGGTGTCACTGCTGGCAGCTGTTTAGTTTAAACAAACTTCAGGGAGGGTTTAGCTGGACGGAGAGACTTTGCACTTCAGAGGAGGAAGAGCTCCTGTAGGAAACATTCTGCACACGCTGTCAGAAGGAGAATATCTCCAGCAAAAGGCCCTGAACATGAAGTCCAAGAGGGCCTCTTACCTCACACACACTTCTGCAGTGAAAAACATGATTTAAGCTGAAGAAAATGCCCATCCAGCACCACAAAACCATGGGCTGAGCGCTGGCTATCTGTCAAGAGAATCCATTTTTCACAGTTAGACTGACCTAGCTAAGCCAGAGCAGCTCTGTAATGTTGATCCAGCCTGGGAGTATCCTAGTTTTACGAGCCTTACAGGAAAACAGCCCTGACAACTGCTGTGCGAGGTTGCTGACATGCTGTGGCAGCTCCGCCACAAGATCAGGACAATGTGGAGATGAAGAAAAAGTAGAAACGCTCCTCTTACAGACACAACTATTCGACTGTCCGCTCCTCTCTCAGCTCTTGCGTATTGCCAACAGTTCCAGTTTTCTCCTCCACAAACACTGCGTGGTCAGCTCTAGGGCCTCCTCTTGCCCAGCCTGACATACATGAGCTCTTGAAGCCCATCCTCAGACTTCTGCTGTGCTTCAGACCCTCTGACGTTCCTTGCACTGTGAGGCAGAGAAGCGGGTTTAGGATAAGGAGATAAGAAGAGCTTACGTTCTTTTATCTCCACCGCCAGCTGTTAGCTCAAAGCGTCCACAGCAGACACTGCTGGTGGACTGAGCTTGTCCACCACTTGTCCAGACCACATGAACCAATTAGCACTGGATTTGGGCTCTCCCACCACAGAGCTCAGCCTACAGAGGAACCTGAGGCTGCACTTACACACAGACCTGGATGGTCTACACATAGACCAGCTGCATGATGGGCTTCACCTCTGCAAGGAGTCGGAAGCTGGACAAAGACTGCTGGAGAAGTCTTGGATGATGGCTGGGAGAAACCTGCACCATTTCCCAAATTTTATCATAACTACTAGACAAAAGGATTCGCAGAAGCATCTGAATAAAAGGAAATGCCTGGAGGAGGAGAAGTCCAGCTTCATGCAGTGGATGCAGTTGTCCCTACGTCTCTGTGACATGGAGGTACTAATGGAGTTTCTGTTGCCTGCTCCAAAGTCAGCTACATCCCACAGATGAATCTTCATCTCATAGACAATGCAAAACCAATATTTTTCCGTATTAAAGTTGCCAATACAGATATTATTTATAAAACTTAAATGAGAATACATCTGCACAAAATAACTGACACCGTGTTCCCCGCATGGCATATGTAGTCTCAAAATAAACATTGATTCTATATGTTAGCTGCTTAAACAGAGCGTCCAAGCAGCAGGAAATGCATGAAACATGGGGAAAGAATGGCGCGCTGCGGAGCTCAGCAGTGGGAGGTAACATTGAATTACTTGGAGAGCAGAGAAGGCGGCCCTGGGAGTTAAAATACACAGCAGGCAAAGAGATGAGAGAAGCCAAGAGAGCTGAAAAAAATGGCACAAGAGACGAGAGAGGCAGCTGGGGGAGTTAAAACATGCAGATGGAGAGATGGCTGAGAGAGAGGAAAGACCTGGATCCAAGTGGAAAGACGACGACCAGGAACTGGCCACTTAAAATAAACTTTTTGAATATCGAGACAAAAACGAGGGAGAGACTTTTCCATGAATCTGAAAACCGCTGCTGGGAGCACGTAGCTTGCTCCTGGGTGGTACAGCTCCCAGCCAACTGCAGCACTGTCACCCGTTTCCACCCGGACTTAAACGCAAGGCAGGAGAATCGCTCTCCTCCCTCGCCACAGCCCCAAATGCAAATGACTTAGTAGAGGATCCAGATTGTGACTTTTGATTCCAGATCTCCAGCCTCCAAATAATAAGCCGTCACTCTCATCTTTCTCATTTATAGACACTGTAAGGACTTCCATAAATAAATTGATAATGCATGCCTTGATATGACTCCCATTAAAAACGCCCTAGTCTAACTAAAATTTTACTAAATTTAAAAAGTTAAACTCTTCACCAAATGCTCCAAGTTTTTTTCCAAAATGAGGTTTCACCTCTGACTGTGTCCTTCAGTAACCACGTTAAAGGATCTGTGAGTCAACACCTGGACTGCAAATCCCTCAGCTATGGAAAGGGATGCTCACCTTGTCAGGTGGATGCTTCCATGTCCTACAGCGATACCACCACCTCTAGCTGCGTGGCCAAACCGCACCCCACTCCCTATCCCTGCTGTTTCTCACTCACAGGCTTCCAGGAATCCAAAGATATTTGATGGAAAATGAAACAGTAGGCACAAAGCTCTAAGGAGAATTTAGGCAGGCAAAAGCAGTGCCCACATATTTTTATATCTACAGTTTCATTTGGGGGTGGTGGGAAGAAAGTTTTATCTCACAACCCTGAATTAAGCCTTTCTGTTAGTTAAAGTGATGACTTTTTGAAGACAATCTCCTGTATGTCCACATTTGCTTGACAGATAAAATTAGTTTCAATAAGTCTTGCAGACAGCACAGGTGCATTTAGTAAAACTCATGTCGATACAAGAAATTATGATATCCCCAAGAACGAAGCAAATTTTACTGTTCATTTCATTTAAGCTTGTGGATGCTTAGCAAGACCCATGATGGTCCTCAGCATTTGCTGTTGCAGACAATAATTTAGAGGTCAGTTTTCTAAAAACTCTGAATTTTTCGTAGAATGACAAAACGGTTTGGGTTGGAAGGGACCTTAAAGCCCACCCACTCCCACCCCCCTGCCACGGGCAGGGACACCTTCCACCAGACCAGGTTGCTCCAACCCCCCTCCACCCTGGCCTTGGGCACTGCC
>JAVJGI010000001.1:39661408-39738462 GCA_035590275.1 Ibycter americanus
TTTTTTTTGTGTTTGTAAAGGCGAGGAGCTGGCTCTTGGCTGGAGCCAGGCCTGGCCGGGCGAAGGGGCTGAGTAACAACCGCACATGTCTGAGAGCCGGTGTAGAGGCGCTTCCCGGCGGAGGCGATGGCAGCCCCCCCCCCCCTTGGCCTTCCTCACCTACATCCCGCACTGACAGCTGCCTGATAACAGATGGGCCGCTGAAAGTGATTTAGAATGGCAGGTTTTGTTTCCTGCGGGTTGTAAACTTTAATAGAGGAAATATGGTCTTGCGGTTAAAGGCACAAGACTGGAAATCAAGTGATCTGCGCCTCTGTTCTAGTTGCGGCGTTTCTGACGTGACTTTAAGCTAATTAAACGAAGGTATTTTCTCAGTAAAATGATAGAGAAGATCCGCTTCGGCGGTGGTTGCCGAATATATTATTGAATAGGTTCAGCAAGAGTTGTTGAGTCTTTTGGTGAAATCTGTAGGGATTTAGAGATTTTACTCAGTGAATGACTTGGGCTCTTTACTTTAACAAAACCTCCAAGGAATAACTGTCAAAATTTGCATCATCCTGTAAGTTTTGTCTTGTCATGGGAAATTAGATTGTCAGTATGTGATGGTTTTAGGTGAAATCTCTTCCTGGTTTTCATTCCTTTGTAAATTTCAGGTAATTTACCTTCCACGGGTGGCTTTGAAATACTGAAAACTGAAATGGGCATTGTTCATTGCATATCTAACTTGTGGAAGTTCTGCACAGAATATCCTTTTGATATTCTGAGGCATCACAGATTGTGATTGAAGAGGAGGGGGGAGAAAAAAAAAAGGTGCAAACACACTATTGCAGTCATGTGCCCATGCTCATCAAAAGCTGTAATACTTTATGAAGCTGGCAGCAGAAGTTGGTAGTGGAAGTTAATAGAAGCAGCAAATAACTTAATTGAAGATGTTTCATAATTTGTGTGTTGTAACTTTTGAGTGCCCTGTCTGTGTAGGGTGCTGTTGGATTTAATGTCTTAATCCCTACCATTTGATAGTGATTTACCTCTGATATTAAAATTTTGTTAACTTGGCCTCCAAGTTGCTGCTAAGTGCTTGGCACTTATGTTTGCAAAACAAAACCTCAACAGGCCATGTGCTTATTGGGGTGCCTGCCTTTGTCAAACCTTTCTTTTCCTTTCAAATGTGGAGAAAATAGATTTGAGAGAGGAATTTAATTTTTTTCTAAAGAAAACTTTTCTAATGGAAGCCCAAGATGGATTGTTGAGATGGGGATGAGAAGTGGGAAAGGAAGGAGAGAGGCTTCTTCTCAGTTTCTTTCTCTTAATGACAAAAGATCACAGCAAAAGGGCATGCTGGTATGATGCTGCATACAGCTGTGGTGGGTGTTTTTTGTTTGAGGTTTGGAGTTTTAACCTCTGATGGGACCTGAAGGAACTGTAACCGTGGATCCTGTACTACTTGGTTCTTGTTACGAACTCAGATTTTTAATCTTGCACCTTGAGTAGGTGATCTGCGTAGACTTTTCATGATGATAAATATTATCTGAGCTGGAAGAAATTCTGTGTCTTGAGGTGGAGTGCTTGTGCTCTATTACGTGACTTTTTGGGTTTATTCAAATGGTCTTTGCAAACTTTGTGATCTTTAATATTCCATAGGACACTTTCAATTTCAGAAAAATGTCCTCTGTATTTTCTTTATAGTTGTCTAAAGAAAACTCTAAGAACTCTTTTGTTGCTCTTGGCTGAATTACATACCTGCAGAAATACTGCTGTGGCAATTCTCTGTAAGTCCCTGTATCTTCCTTCCCTGACAGTTAAGTGGTGGGTGGTTATTTTCTATTAAAATGCACTTTTCTAATGTCTGTGATAGATTTGCTGAAATTAAATGTAATGTGTTAGTGTTGCTTCTTTAAAGATCTTTAAATGATTTTTTAATAGCAACAGGTAAGGAGCTCATGCTCAGAATTAAAAGATTTATTCTTGTGTGAGTTGAGAACACCTTAGATACTTCTTATGGCTAACATTGATAAACAGCTCATTAATAAGCAAGTCGAACAGCAATACAAGACTTTTGCAGTTATCATTAGTCGCAGTGCAAGTTCCTGCACTGTTTTCTGGAAGCCTTTTTAGCTGTGTTCCTTTGACCACGTAGAGCAGTTTGGCTGGCACTTCAGCGTGCTGACCAGTGTGGGTTGGCAAGGTGCAGACTGCCGCCTGCCAAGTTTGTATCCCTACTGACCTACCACCAAGGTTGAGTCTGCCAGGACTGTCATCCTTGACAGAGGATCTTTGTCAGAATCGCTGCTACTGATACACCAACTATGAAGTAGTGTCTCTGAATTCTGGGTCAGTGGATGTCACAAACTGACAAATTTAGAATACTTTGCCATTCATTCATTCTGTGCGAGGGGGGAAAAAAGCTTGCTGAATTACTATTGTCAGTGTTCCCTCCAAATCCCGTAGCTTTTGTAAACTTGTCACAGTCTTGATGCAATTCAGTTGGAGTGGAAGTGTATGTGTGTGTGTGTATACATCTTTATTTTTCCTTCCCTCTTTTAAAGCTTTATGAAAGTGTAGAGTCTTTCTTTCAGGTTATGCTCTTTGTTCCCAGTTCACGTTTTTCGTGGCAGTGTTTAGAATCTTAGTCTTTGAAGGTCTTGCATATAAGCATCTAAATTTTTGAAAGTTTTCCAAGTTGTTAATTTTTGAACACACTTTAGGGTTTGTGAAAAGTATAACGTCATAGAATGGTTTGGGTTGGAAGGGACCTGAAAGATCATCTGGTTCCAACCCCCTGCCATAGGCAGGGACACGGGCCACTAGCCCAGGTTGCCCCAAGCCCCATCCAGCCTGGCCTTGGGCACTGCCAGGGATGGGGCACCCACAGCTGCTCTGGGCAGCCTGTGCCAGCGCCTCGCCGCCCTCACAGGGAAGAATTTCTTCCTAATATCTAATCTAAATCTACCCTCTTTTAGATTAAAACTGTTACCCCTCATCCTATCACTACAGGCCCTATTAAAAGTCTCTCTCCATCTTTCTTATCAGCCCCCTTTAAGTATTGCACATAAAGTGTGCAAGTATTTTTGCACATAAAGATTTTTGTCTTTTCATGTTGATAACCAGAATAGCAAAGGTCCTCTGAATTACAGCAATAAAATAGTTTGTCCTCTGGGGTGATCCTTCTCGGATGAGCTAATCACCAATGTATGGCTAGACTGGAACCAGGGCTCGTGTGAAGCCAGTGCTAACACACGCAGCCACTTCGGTATAAAGCCTCAGCGCAGCAAAAAGGCAAAAAGAAAGAGCTCTGTAGTAAGAACATCACAAATCGGTGGCATTTCTGAAGTGTCTGGCATGTGGACAGATGAAAACAGAAGTCCTCTAGACTGACAACAGCAAAGCAGCTTTGATGGGATTATAAAGGCTAGAATCACGCGTCTGAATTTGAAGCAGGGAAGCTGCCAAGATGCTGGGGTACAAAGATAAGTGACAATCCCTGTTCTTACACATGACTTTGAGCAAGCCCTAAGTAAGGTACTCAAGAGTAAGGTACTCAAGAGTAAGGCATGGTCACTCCTGAGCACCTCCCCATGCAGACCCTGCAGGGAGATCATGGGCTGGGGGACTGTGCGGGTGACACAGGGTCTTAGAGCAGGAAAGTGGCTGCAGAGCTTTTGTCAGGGAGGAGCATGAAGTGAAAATCAAATGCTTTGCACAAAATTAGGGGGACTGGAATCTATCCTTTGTCCTTGTGTGTCTCCAGCAGCCGTCTCCAAATAGCAGCTTTGCAGAAAATGTTACTAAGACTGTGACCTGCCACAGGGAATCACCATAGTCCCTTCGAAGAAAAAGAGGAAAACTGTATATTTTGGCCAAAAAAGGGCTGACAGAACTTACTTTACAGTTCCCAAAACAGAATCTGTTGCCCTGTTTCTTCCCACACTCAGGCCATGGGAAGAACCGGTCTTGGTGACAGCCTCTAGGTGCTGCAGGGGTACCAGACTGTATCTACCTTTTAAAATTTACTTCTTAAAAATCCGTCTCCAAATTTACAGAAGCAGCCCTGATCCTTCCGTTAAGGAAAGAAAATTGCCCAGGGGTGTTTCTACAAGGGTAAACAACACTAACCAAAGTTATGGGTCAATCCCTAATCGTACTAATTGCTATTTACTTTGTCAATGGAGTGCTTTAGAGCAGCCATTATCAACAGATTTGTTTAAAGAGTGCTTCCAGCCTGGCTGTCTGGACAAAGGTAGCAAGCCCTTTAGCATCCCCATCTTTCAATGCACTAATCAGTCTCCAGAGATTGGCAAGGTTGATCCCCACCCCACGGATCATTCACACCGAATGAGCCGCTGATGGGTGCCCTAAGGAGCCATTGACACCCAACAGGTCCAAACGAGCTCACAGCATCTCTGGGCACAAGAAAAAGCAGAGGTGTTGGAAAGCAAGGTGGGCGAATGGCCAACGGACAGGGCAGTTTGGGACTTTTTTGCTCTGAAGAACTCTGATAGGAGATAATTGGACATGAAATAACAACCCTGCCCTTTCCCACCCACTCTCCTAGCACTGATGCTCTGGAGATGTCTGCCAGGATTCTGGCTTAAACAGTGATGGAAAGCAAATTTCTGCAGAATGCGTGAAGCATATATTCTTCTGGGGAAGTCCAAGCCACAGGATGTTATTGAAAGAGAGTCCAAGTGAGTTCAAACAGGGCATAAGCAAGTCCAACAGTGGCCAAGGTGGTCTGGATGCAGCGTGTGGCCAGCAGGTCCCTACACTCCCTGTCACTGGCTGAGCATGAGCCAAGACCTTTAGTCTGACCCCATGTGGCAGCTCGAGTATTTAAGTGGAGAACTGAAAACTTATGGACACTTTTCCACTGAATTCAGAGAGTTTTGGCTCACAGTGACCCTACGGAATAGGGTTATTTAAGCTGCTGGGGTCTCAGAAAGATGACTTAAAATAACCACATCAATATAACACTTCAACAAGCTACAACAATGGTCAAAAAAGATGGAACACAAAGATTTTAATAAGCAAAAAAAGTCTTTTATGGACCAATGCTAAGAAATATCAATGAATAACACCTGCTAAGGATCTTTTCTCCCTTCCTCTCAAAAAGCCCTCCCTTCATATTACCCAACACTTACTTTTCCAGTATGGACATAATAATTGGAGGTAGCACCAGTATAGGCATTGGCAGGACCACTCTAGTCAGGGCTGTTTCTAGCAGTGCCTGAAAAGGAAAAACAAACAAATCCAAGACATTTAAAACAAATCTGAGAAGGTACCTGCACTGAGCAATCAATGCGTGGGCTCAGGAATGGCTTGGCTGGCCTTCCTTGTGTTGCATATGTGAATGAATGTATCAACACACACTTTCAACTTTGCTATCAGCTATTTGTATACACTCTATTTTCGCTCCTTTGCTACAAACGATGGGCTGCAGCCCATGCTTGGCCACAAATCCAGCGGAATAAACAGAGACACCTAATAGCTTCCCTGATTTCACTTTATTTGACCACAAGTGCTCAAATATCCCGGCATATTCCTACGCAATCATGTTAGTGCTGCCTGGAGGAAGAGAGGGAAAACAGCTGCCTGAAAGATGTAAGGTGAAATATCTCAGTGTGGGCTGTGCAGGAGCTCCAACCCTTCCTCCCTCAACTGAGTTTCAATTTCAATTACATGCTGGGGGAATGCAGCACCTTATTTGCCTGCTCCAGGACTTGTTTCTGGTTTTTAATCACTGGTGGTTTATTGCAAAGCGTTGTAACACACAGGGCTCTCCTCTCCCAGGAAGATGCCTGACTGCGGAGCTACGGTTGTCTTTCCACTGGCACTTTCCCCCTGGCAAGATTCACCAGGAAGCAGCAAACAAAGCAGCATGATACATCTAAATTACCCTGAGATGAGACCTAGGGAAGATCATGGGCACGCTAGCAAGGTGTAGAGCCACCACTGTCTTTTTACCTCTTCGAACCACCTTTGCTAGCACCCACCTGGGATGCCCCAAGCACTGCAACCATGCACGGGGCTTTGGCAGACACAGGCAGAGGGTACTGTAGATTTTGGAAGAAATGCTGAAACTTGCCAGGCTTGAGAGCAGTCGATCCTTCCAAACTGGTAGAAGGTCTCAGAGAGGCACAGATGTGTTACACTATGGATCTGCCAAAATTTACATGACAAAACCCAGTACTAAGCTATTCAGGAAGAAGTGTTGGGATTGGATGGCAGCTGAGCAGAAGTTCTCAGAAGTCCCAAATTTATGTTTAAACTCCACCCAAATCACACTTACAGTACCTTCCCTTTTAGTATTTATTTTCTATGTTGTCTGTCTTCCCCTGGACCATTAGGATGGAGAGGGGAAGCTGGGTCCCGAAGCCAGTTAATGTAAGTGAGAAAAACTGGCTCAAATAAGTATCTCCGAGCCCTTCAACAGATTGTTTTAATCTCCTTGTTAAACAACAATATGGAGAGATATTAGAGATCTCCCATTTCTTGCCGAGGACTGTAAATCTGTACATTAATTGCTGTCTATGAAGTGCCTTAAGAGCCTTGGACAGAAGGAGAGAGAGAAATGCCAAGCATTATATTATTAACTCCTCTGCCTGGGCGTGTGCTTTGGTACATGCTTTACATTTCAGATTAAAGCCCACTTGGAAACAACATGCCTCAGACAATCAGATGATGCTCAGAAGACAAAACTGTGTAAGAAGGGAAGAAAAGGGAATAATTGCAGGCAGATGGGAGATAGTAGAAGGTTATGGGGGAAAACAAGCCAGGTGGTAGGATGCAGATAAAAACATCTGGCTACCCTCACAAAGCTTTGGTTGGCAATTGTTAATGTAGTTTTGACATGGCAAGGGTTAAAAAGCTACTCAGCTTAAAAATGAAGTCTTCCTCATTTAGAAAAAGGTGTAAGTTATCTTAGCTTCGTATTCAACATGAACTGCTTACAAGTTTCCACGAAGAAATCCTATGGCTGTGAAAGCATCAGGGTAGTACAGGATCTTCCTGATGTCAATCTGTATCCTTCCAAACCAGCAAGGTCAGTCACCAAACGTGCCTGCATGGCACGAGCCCGTGTCCACCAGCACGTTCAGTTTTGTGACTACACAACTGCATGCGTGGGTACAAAGCAGGCATTAAGTTTTGCCACTTCATTCTTCCTGCATGATGGGTAAAGCTTATCTATTCCTAGCTCCTTCAAGCCATTGATTCCTACATCTGTGGTGTGTTGAAGCTAAAAGCCAGTTGTGTACAAGCTCACCCGAGTGCTCGCCAGGGACATCGCAGGTACATACATGTTTTGCAGCAATTCTGGAAGACCCGACAATGTTTCCATTATTGTCCAAAACATCAATTCCTTCTTCCAGCTCTGTGTGCCTCATCAGGACAACATTGCAGATATTGGCACTAGCTGAGGATGAGAAAAGCATGATGATTAGCAATGCAGCCCTGGTCAATACCAAATGGCAGGCTTCTGTTCACCGTGACAACCCTTCAGCTTTGCTTGCATCAATCTGCCAAGAAGTTTCTGCAAGTCAAGGAGCCACTCTTATACCAAGACAAAGATGTGATTCTTAAGAGGAGAATAATAACCAAGATCATTTTCTTTTACTTGCAAAGTGATCTGTTGCCACAATCAGACACATACTGATGCAAAGAAACACCAGCGTTTCCAGATGCTGGTGTTCGCACATGCTCCCACCCTCCATACTGATCCTTCACCCAACACTCTGATCTACTAAGTCAAAACAGGTCCTTGCACAGGGCTGCCAGTTGGTCTTGGCCAACCAGGCACTGCTGATTGACAGCTGCCTCTTCTGATGGTACATCCCAGAGCTGGTCTTAACTCCCCATTACTAAGACAGCAGACTAATTCTTCTTAAATAACGGATTTTAGCAGGTATGATGGAAATACCCTGCAAGGGATTTCACTGAGCTATGAAGGACAGCTTAGATCTGAGCTCTTAAGAGGATAGAATTATCGTTTTTTCTAAATCAAATAACACAAGGTTGGGTTGCTTCCATGGACACATATCCCATTAGTGAGGGTCCTACTAACTATTTGCCCCTATTTCACATGTTTCAGGGGGAAATGGCTCTGTGGGCTTATTTTCTAGAGTTAGAGACCCATTTCTTTGCTTTAATGATATTTTTCTGGACTATGACACAAACCAGCAATGCTTTGGACATCTCTGGCTCCCAACAGACATTTCCCAGATCTCAGCTCTGCATTCATGGCAAAGGCGAAAGCAGGTCTGGAACCTTTTCTGACAACTCCCCCCTTGCCCAGCCTGTGGCTTTTGTAGCCTTCTTGAGATCACAGGGTCACAGCACGGTCTGGTTTGGAAGGGACCTTAAAGATCACCTAGTTCCAACCCCCTGCCACGGGCAGGGACACCTTCCACCAGCCCAGGCTGCTCCCAGCCCCGTCCAACCTGGCCTNNNNGGCCTTGGGCACTGCCAGGGATGGGGCACCCACAGCTGCTCTGGGCAGCCTGTGCCAGCGCCTCACCGCCCTCACAGTAAAGAATTTCACCCTTATATCTGATCTAAATCTTTCAGTGTAATGCCATTCCCTCTTGTCCTATCACTACATGCCCTTATAAAAAGCCCCTCTCCAGCTTTCTCGCAGCCCCTTTAGGCACTGGGAGGTGCTGTAAGGTCTCCCCTTCCCTTCCCTTCTCCAGGCTGAACCCCCGCAACTCTCCCAGCCCGTCCCCACAGCAGAGCTGCTCCAGCCTCTGACCATCCCCGTGGTCCCCTCTGGACTCCTCCAACAGGTGCAAGACCAGACAGAGATGACCCCAAATTCTACTCCTCAAGTAATGTGTTAAGAGTTAGGGTTGAGAAACACCCTTCCCAGGTGCAGCTCCTCTCCTGGGCTCAGGCACTTCTTAAGTTCTTCCAAGGAAAAGCTGTTACTCTCTGCAAAAGTTTTGGTTTTGATAAACTGGCATTTTCCAGCAACCTCCCCCCCCACATTTTGTTGCAAACTTTCCAACCAGAACTAATACAAACCCACTGCTGCTGCAAGTACCACTGCTTCCAAAAATGTGTTTCAGTACTTCTTGATGGGTTAATATTCGCTAATTAATCTCAATTCATGTCATATAACAAATGTCTAATTTTTTGAGGGTGGTGGGTGGGTGAGCCCTATACAAATGCAGCTCTCTGCAATCAAGGATGATTTGTGGTGACAAATGCTCCTTACACTTGAGAATAAGAGGAACATACACACACGCACACTCTGTCTCTCTCTTTAATATTCAAACTACCGGACCACTCTTCCCATCTATCAAAATATCTGTGTTACCAACCCTTCAGATCCTTAATCCAAGATAAAAAATAAAACAGGCACTTCATTTAAAGCAAGTTTAGCCCCCCCCCTTTTTTTTTTTAACATATGCCCTGTCCTTCTAGCTATCAGTCAAGATTGAAAATTTAAAAGCATGCCGGCAGAGATGCTCTGGCCAAGTCAGGATGCACTGACACAAGGCTCTTGCAAGACTCATGATGGGGTGTGCAAACCTGAAGCTCCCACCACAGTTAGATGCTTGTCCAAGTCTCTGGATCCTATTAGGGTTTCACTGACCAGGTCCCAAATTCAAAACCTGATTCCAGCCCATTTGTCTGAGACAAGCAACTGTCTTAGCTGCTCCCATTCTGCTTTCTGAGAAAGCAGAAAATGCTGCTAATTATGGGTAAACTTGGATTTTTATGGACATCTCAAATAGAGAGTGGAATGAAAATAAATAAATATACATGTAGACAATTTAATTTTCAGAATTTGGAAAGAAATTGTGATAATATAGCCTGGAAAATACTTCTGTGAAAACACTGAGTGACATATTGGAAACTGGTTCAGATACAAAAGCAATCTACTACCTTACTTCTATATGTGTACATATATCCTTTCTAAACCAAGGTGTTCTCCACACACTAAATATGTCCTTGTGCACCACCTAATCACATTTAACAATTTTAACCCTACCTACAAAAAAAAAGCCCAAGAAGAAGAAATCCTTCATCCTCCTCACCTCTCTTCCCTCCAACGGGTATCTTTCTACCAGCTTTAACTTCCTTAGGATCAAGTTTGAGATAGACCTTTGGGGTTTTCTGTGGGTTTTTTAGCCACGTACATCTCCAGCATAAAGCACACCACCACCAGCGACACCCCTTACCTTCGTGACAGCTATCCACACCCAGTGCCTGGGAAGAAGCGAGTAAATTGGATTTCTTGCAGTAACCCATGGCATTGATATCCTTCACCACCTACACTCTGAGAGAGGGTGAAGCCCCTTCTTGCTCAAATTCAGGGATCATGGCTCTCCAGAACACAGTGCTCATGCACTCCTTCCCTACTCCTGTTCTCTTCATGGAGAACAACTTCACCACCCAGGTGATGCTCCAGGGTGGTCAACACCGAGCACAAACCCCTTGTACATCAAGCCTGCCACTGGCTCTGCAGAGCCTTGGCCATTTCCATGAGCTGTTCCACCTGGCTTGGTTTCCTGGATCCATCTCCTGGGGTTGGGGAGTATTTTTTGGGACAACTTGCGATTTTCAGCTACTACAAATTACTTTTGGTGGAGGGTGAAGGCACAGCCCAACCTCCTAGCACCCTGCTCCAGTCCCGCCAACCACGACATGGGGATCAGAGCAATCAGAGCCTGGGACAGCTATCTACTGCTCACAGCCTTTTTTATCACAAGTGAGGTCTGGAAGCCCCTGCAGATACACACCCATGCGCTGTACTCATCTCAGGCTCCCATGGTGAAAGTGGGATTTCAAGGAGGAACCACTTTTGTTAAACACACCCTACAGGCAGCATTTCTACAGATACGGTTTAGTTTATCAAGCAAAAACAACAGTTACATGACCCACAGAAGAGAGACAGAACATGCAGAGCACCTCTGAGGGCAGTAAGACTAACAGACCATTTTTCCCAGTGCCTACCTCAGCTTCCCAAAGCTTTACGAGAGTCTTTATGAACATCTCTCCTAGGAATCTGGTTGCCTTCCACGCAAGCAGTAGTTGCACTTCCCCAAGTCTCCATCTCTCATGACCCCTTGGGATGAGAGACCATAAAGCTTTGATGCATACCTCTAGTTTTCCAGCTGCTATCAACCAGCACAGCTCAGCCAAGGTCGGTGCGAGAGGGAGGCAAGGGTGGGCCAGGGGAAAACTGCTTAATGATAGTGGAGCAAGAGCTTTACACCAGCATCTGGCTTTTCGTGTAGAAAAAGCGAAATTCTGCCCTTTTGCTGGGGGCTGGTGGTTCACAAGCAACGGGAAGATGCATCTTAATTAAACAGTTTGTCCAGGTCTGAAAACCAGTAACTCGCAGCTTTCAAAACCACAAAACAGCAATTAGTGGGAGGATTCCTGATGTCCTGGCACAAAATGAAGCATGACAGTACACAAATAAAATAAGAACTAGAGAATTAATTACAAGCTAAACAAATTAATTACAGGTCCTCAATCAATGCCAACACAAGCGTAACCTCTTTCTCCTTACACCTTGGTATGAAAAGAAATCAACCTGGCAGCAAAGACTTCCCGCGTGCATCTCTGACTCAAACCCAGCCTCAGAGCTGCCTCACAGGTCTTGTGCTCACCTCTAGTACCCTCCTGGTTATAAAAATCAAACGAAAGCTGAAAGCCTCTAAAATTATATTCCAGGCAAGTTCCAGGAAAACAATAATAACATCCACAGATCCCCTATGTACAAGCAAAGTGCTCAGAAACAAGATTGAGTGCAACCTACAGACCACAGTCCCCATCACCCCCTGCTCTGCACACAGGGCAAGCAGCTGTTTTTCTGGCAGAAAAGGGAAATAAAACCCAGCAACTGGGGAACTGAAGGCTGAAGGGTCAGAGCAACCAGCTCTCTGTGAAAAAAGGAGCAGAAAGGCCGGAGAGACTGAGAGAACAGCTAGGTAAAGAGGCTCAGCACCCCCGAGTGAAGTTCTGAGGACACGGCCCTTGCACAGCAAAAGAAAAAGCTTAAAGGACAGTTTTGCATTAACACAGTTGAAAAGGGACCTGCAACAGCAAGCAAAACCACTTTTTTTTACTGATTTCCTCTATGCTTGGACAATTTTTGCACTGTCTTTATAAATAACCAAGCTTATATAAAAAATTACACTAATGACACTGGTGATTTCTTCACAGCTAAAATAACTCATCATTTGCTGAACATTGCAACCACAGGCTTCAGCAAAGGCTGAGTCCAGCATGTCCCTCGCTTCAGACACTGAGCAGTAAACTGATAAAATGCAGAAGGGTTTATTTTGTGCTCCAACAAGCCAGCAGCAGTCTTAATTGTTCACACACTTCGGTCTTTTTTTAATCAGTGGCTCTTAGAAATCTGTATATTCAGAGGAGAAGCATTTAATTGTATTTTTATTGTAAAAACCCCCTAATGCTACCACTTATTTGAACATTTGATTTGATTCAAACCAGATCTTGCAAACTAAATGCTCTCAGATTTGAGTGTATGAGGACCAGTCAATGCCGATCACTTTTTAAACTGCCTGAGAGTGGAAAGTGCAATGTGATAAAGCCTCGTGAGCTGCCTCTGCCAGCAGCTCTGCATCGTTTTCCTACGGAAACGCTGCTTTGCACCACCCCATCGCTATCTACACTGACTGAGAGACCCATCGAGGGGACATGGCAGTGATGGTGTAAAGCAGAAAGGCAGGAGTTAGGTGTCCATCCCAGTGGCTTTTAGCCACCCATAGGCTTACACCCAACACTTCGAATATAGAGAAAAGGCATTCTTTCTTACCAACAGCAGGGAACGGCACAAACCTCTGGATCAAGAGACGAGTGGCAGGGGTAAACTTGTTTGCTCTCTGAACCAGAACATTAAGGCCCACCTTCGAACAGATAAAAAACAAAACAGAGAAGCATAAACATTTAGCTACAGGGAGCAGGGCAGATGCCACAGCTTGCAGACAGCAGCAGAGCTCTTCAGGGGGACAGATTTGGGTGTCTCCCCATGCAGAAGCATTTGAGAACTAACACCCCCCCCCCCTACCCCCACCCCCCCCGCAGGGTTTAGCTGTGCTGGGTTCAACCCTTTATTCAATGAAGTGTTGAACCCAACTGCTGGGCTTAAATGAAGGGTTGAATCCAACTGCTGAGTTGAACCCAACTGTTGAGCTGAACCCAACCATCGGGTTTAAATGAAGGGTTGAACCCAACCATTGGGTTTAAACCCTTTCCAGGTAGAAGACAAGCTAGAAACCACTACAATGCCATTCAGTCCTGCTTGAAATGCCCCTAGCTGCATTTTTACCCAGTTTACTAGCATTTTCCCCATCCAGCACAAAATCTTTGGGGCTGGGAGTCCTCACCCAGCTAGGAAAAAGCCAACTATCAGTGGTGATGGTTGGCCCAATACAATTCATTCCCCTCCCAGGGTCTGTGCAAACTACACCACCCCACTCTAATACAAACATTTGGGCTACAAAGGAGCTATTAATGGAAACAACAGATAGCAGGCAGTTTATTATAACCATGGATCATTTTTTTGTTGCCTCCTCCAACACTTGAATAATGCAGAGCTCTCCACAGTTTTGCAGGGATCTAAGTCATTGCGTATGTTAATATAAACAGCACGGAGGAGACTTGCTGCCTCGTAAGCCTCAGCGTGGTTGGATAGTAGTGATAGTCGGAGAATTTCCATAAAAATTTGTTTAAAGCAGAACTGGGGCTATTAATTAAACAAACCTATTCACAGGGAATGACTTCTGTCTTCAAATTACTTTCCCTCACAATATTTTCTCTTTTTCATCCAAAAAAACCCAAACGCACAAACAAAACCCAACAGCCCCAAACCAGGAATTTTAGGCTGAAAATGGAACTCTTTAGCAATGCCTGGCCAAAAAGTTTTCAGCCAAAAATGCAGCAAAATTTAAAAAAAAAAAAAAAAATCAGCCAAAGCCAAAAAGCTGCCAGCAAATAGTGATTTGGGGGCTTTTTAAAAAAAAAAAAAAAAAGAAAAGAAAAGAAAAGAAAAGAAAAGCATAGGAGAACATATTTTGCAAGCTGCTACATTATACATGCATCCGCAGTGCATCTCGTCTTTTTGGAGGCTGAGGGGAAGATGTTGAGAAGCACAACTGCTGGGTAAGACCTGCATATGTAGAGTGCTGGTTTTCAAAACCCATGGAGTATTTCCAGAGCCCCACGAGGCTTTCACCAAGACCCCAGGCACAAACCTTTCCTCCTCTCCTTGGCCACCGTGACTCTAGCGCTGAGCCCAAGAGAGCCACAGTGGTTGTTCTTAGTCTGGGTAAGAATGAGGGTTTTGTCTTAATCTTCTTCCCCCTCAAAAATGACTGAATGATTTTTTTTTTTTTTTTGCATTTCCCAAGTGCTGGGATGCATATTTGCAAAATCTGAATGCTTTCAGAAACTGTAAAGCAGTCTAAAATGAGTGGCTTCAAGAGTAAAGGTAAGACACCTCTTAAGCCTGGCTTTGCTGGTACTGCCCCATGGATTCAGGCATTTATAGCCTGGATGCAGTTCATCTGTGTGGATGACAAATTCTGTAGGGTACGCAGCCTCTGCTTGTACGTAGGTTTGACGGAAGGATTTGACCGTGAAGTGGAAGAGCAGCAGCTTTTGAAACAGAAAAGATGAGTCTGGGAGAGACACCGCTGTGAGGCTAGTGGTAATAAAAGCATTTTACTTTCAGATTCAATTTGGTGCTGCGGATGAACTCGCTCCTCCACTTAGAGCGACCACCCTGCTGTGAATATGAAATTAAATGTTGCTACAGATTTAAATCCAATCTCCCAAATTCCCAACACGAGGACTAGATTTAGGGAACTAATGAGGGTTTATTTTTTACAGTTTTGAAATTGCTTTAGCCAATCTGTGAACTCTTTCCTGCAGGTCATGAAACAGGATGAGGGGAAACTGGTCAAGGAGAGCATCCAACAACAAGCAGGTACTCCTCAACATCAGACCACTGTAAGCAAAAGGGCCATCAACAGGGACAGCTCAATAAGTTTAATTCCTAGGGGATGGCCAAAGAACACTGACTGTCGAGGCAAATTCATCACTAAAAAACAACCACAGGAGTATTATTATCATCACCCTGCCTACAGTCTGAGTCACAGATCTGGGATCTACAACGCTGGCGCTGTACAAACACATAACAGAGAGTCAGGTGGGATTCATCACACTAAACCTGGTGGAATCATAGAATCACAGAATCATTTAGGTTGGAAAAGACCTTTGAGATCAGCCAGTCCAACTGTTAACCCAGCACAGCCAAGGCCACCACTAAACCATGTCCCTAAGTGCCACATCTACATGTCTTATAAATACCCCCAGGGATGGTGACTCCACCCCGTCTCTGGACGGCCTGTTCCAGTGCTCAATAACCCTTTTGGTGAAGACATTTTTCCTAATATCCAATCTAAATCTCCCCTGGCACAACTTGAAGCTGCTTCCTCTCATCCTACCGGCTCCTTTTGCAGCCCAGCGCAGAGAAATGAGTCTTTTTAAGGATTTTTATTCTCCTCCCAAGACAGACATTTAGGGGTGCTCATGTGAAATGCCCCCAACAGTACCCATTCATCCCAGCTATCAAAGAAGTCCAGGCATGCAGCTCAGATGAAGATATCTACGCTGGTGACATCTCAGCTCAGGCAAGACAAGTGCTCCTCCTTGCAGCTGGGAGCCCTGGGCACTGATTTGCAGTACTGGTTTCAGTGCAGTACTGGTTTCAGTGCAGTACTGGTTTGGGATATTCCTGCACTGTGACTCAGATCAGGGGACAAATCCAGCTCTTTCCAATCGCCTTTTTTCTAAGGTTTCTTTCTCCAGAGCACTTCTTGGATCTGGCTGACTGAGCATCCCAACAAGCCGGGGGAAGCTGGGCACAGGGGATACATTACACCGCGATGGCTGCTACCATCCTGCAACACAAAACCGGGGCCGAACGCTGTCAATGGGAGAGCAACCTTACCCAGGGCTCTACTATGCCTCCGGCAGCACTCTGCCCTTCCTCCCTCCCTCCCTCTTCAAGTGCCGAGAATTCCTGCTATTTATTTTGCTTTCAGCATCAACAACATTATCTTAGAAGGACAGAGGTGCGATGCTGCTGTACTCGAAGCCGTACCATCAGACACTGTCACAGAGTGACTGTGTAACAATAAACCAAGATTTTTGTTTCCTTTTCTTTTCCTTCTTGTCTCAGTAAGTTCTGACCTCATGTACACCAAGACATGAATTTTAAAAGCACAGGAATTTTTGAAAAAATCCCTTTTATTTTTCTTTTACAACTACTAGGATTTTTGAAACCCGAGAGACGGCTTTTGAATGCCTGAAGTTGCCAACGACCAAGCCATTTGATGAAGGTCTAACCCTACACCTCTTAAACCAGTTCTAGAGCAGTAAATACATCAGCAGTTATTTCACTGAATTTTGAGAGGGATAAAGGAATGTTAGGAGTCCAGCAAGCCAGGTGGACATCAGCTGGTAGACAACACCACCTAAACATTACTGAGCAGCTCTCTAGACTTCATTAGCGGCATTGGTGAGATCTCCACTGATTTAAGGGATTGAACTTTCCCAGATTCTAGTAGCATTGGGGCAACCCTGACCACTGCAGTTGGAGCTGGCTGCTCCAAGTGACCTAGAAAGTCAACCTGGAAGGAGGGAATGGCTCCAAAGCAGCTTATCCTTCAGCCCTCATATCACCAGATTGCTGAATTAGAACACTAATTGGATCTGATGAGTTCCATACAGCCGAACTGAAGAAAAGAGCATTAGGAGACGGAAGGAAAAAAAATCATTCATTAGGGCTGAGAGGTGAAGATGGAGGCAGAGAGATGGAAAACTGGGCTGTTTACCAACTGGAGCTTTACCAAGTCAAGGAGAACAGAATGGATGAGTGTAAGGGAAGGGGAAGCAATAACAATCTGAGTGGAGAAGGATGTTAGAGAGGAGCAAGAGTAAGGAAAGGAGGGAACCTGAGTGATGCCCAAGATGACTGCAGTAGCCCCACGGTTGGATGCTTCAGTGGAAGAATATGGTGTAATCTCGTGAAAGAAGCAAGATTGCAGGAGAGAGATGAGCAGGAGAAGAGGGGATTAATGCTGATAATGAGACAAACTTAATTTGGCAGATGATGGAGAAAGGAGGACAGTGGGGGCCTCTGCCCAGGACAAGAGGTGGTTGTTTTATGATTGAGTTTTCTATGCATCTGGATCCTACCCAGAGGCAACACCACACCTGGGTGCTGTGGGACTGGGCTGGGGCAAAATGAAAAGGCACAGATGCGAACAAATTTGCTCGAAATGAAGACATACCAGTGAAACGAGAGAAAATGCTGCAGAGGAGTTTGGAAGGTGGCAGTCAGTGAGGCTGCGATGCACTCAGGAGCCCAGAGGCTGGGTGATGGGCACTGGGTACCTCCCCAGCACATACCATGTCTTTGCCTCTGCTACACCAAAGGCTCGAGGCTGTGCCTTTGGGAAACGGCTGCTACAGCTCCAGTGAGTTATGCGCTTAATGGAGGAATCACCAGGCTGGGTTTCCAGTCTGAGTGATCACACCACTCCCTTCTGCTGTCTTCTGGTACCTGGACTTGGTACCTGTGAATCATTAGAGCACAGGAAGCTTTTGAGCACAGGTATCCAGGGTTTAGAGCTGGGCATCGCTTCATTTAAAAACTTCAACCAGCAAACAAAAGTTTATCGCCAGCTCCTCCAATCTACAGTGACTTTCCTCCTGCTCCTGGCTCCCGGCTCCCCACAACAGTTGACCTCCGAGAAGGCACCCGGCCATACTCCATCCCCTCCCATCCCTCGTCCTACTTTGCACCGACTTCCTCCGGCTTCTAAGTGTTTCTTGACCGCCCTAAGTGGCAGATAGTCCTGAGGGCAGTGGGTGGCCTCCCGCACTGTCTCACAAGCTGATTATGGGCATCACACCAAATTCACAGGCTGTCAATGCAGCCGCTCCACACGGCTCACAAACAATTATCAGGAAGAAGGAGCTGGGATTAGAAAAAACCACAGGGGCACCTCCACCTAGAGAAGAGAGTGAAAAATCGCATGTGTGTGTGTGTGTCGGTGTGAGTTGTGTGCAATGGGAGCGGGAAAGGAGGAACAATGTGTGGCCAGTGGCACAGATGGCATGGGAAGGAGCAGGGTTGCTGCCCCAGAGCACTGTGTGCAAGGATGCTCTCCCTGCCCCGAGTCACACGCAGTGGAGACTGAACACTTGGTCCAACAAGCTTCTGTCCTTCCTGAACATGGGAGGGGCAGTGGCGGCGGAAATTAAGATCCTGGTTTTTTATTGCTCATGAATTTTATAAGTTTCATGAGCCAGCCCAACTCTGACTTATTAAATTTTTAGATTCCTCTTCTAGCTTTGGTTAGATACTCTCATGCATCACTTGGCTTTCTTTTAAAGGACAGAGCTGTAAAAGTAACTTTTTATTATTCTCTCTCCCCAGACTCAGATTTTTAAACCTGCATATCGGAGCAAATGTATCCCTTGTAAATGGTATCAGCGATACAGTTCGCTGAGCTGTGGGAGCCAGGGCTGCTAGGGCAGGTATTGCCAAAGCTGGCTGTGACACAACCATTACAACGTTAATATCATTTTACAGCGATAATAGGCTTGAACAGCTTTCACATCTCAGCTTCCTTAGGAGAAGAAAAATAAGATCCTTCTGCCAGTCTTTCTGTGGTTGTGAGAATGTCTTGGGTTGTAAGGGATGTTTTCAAGACAAAGCACATTTTGATTTTGCAAAATGCTAACTTTTCTGGGGGGGGAAATCCAGCTTGTTTAAAAATACCATTTTTGCTATGTCCAGTTGCCCAGAAGCAGCCTCTGCTTTACTCTGATCTCTCAGACCCACACTGAGCTTTGCTGATTAGACTCCTACACAACTTTTTTTACTGATACAGCTAAATCTAAAAATTAGGAGTTATAGGTTTTTTCGTAACCTCTGTGCTTGACCAGTTTCAACTGTGGCTGAGATTCCTGCGTGAATTATAATCTACGAAACCCGTGGGAATACTACCCAAAATCTCAAAGACAAATTTCGGTCTATTCAGAAGCTCTGCAGAAACCCTACAGTAACTACAGGAGTCCCCCAAAAGCTGCATTTTCTTGGAAATAACATCACCAAGGTTTCTGTGCAAAAGAAAGTTGCCCCAGGATAACTTACTAAGACACCTGCATCAGAGAAAAGTGTTTTCTGACTGCGAGAGCAGGAATTGGAGTCCTGGAGCATCTAGGTTTTAGTTTCTGCCCTGAAGAGCCTCCTACATCAGCCCTGACACCAAGTCATGTAGCTCCTGTCTCCATTTCCCAACCGTGCAACAGAGCTGAGAGCCAAGCCCAGCCTCCATGAAGGTTACTGCAGTGCATGCACTACTCCACAGCAAGAGCTCTGCCCTTTGCTCCTGTCCAAGGGATTTAGTTGCATTTAACTTCAGCAGATTGTTGCTGGTTTCTCCTTTGAACTCCTGTTGTGGGCTCGTGGAGGCACTAGCCTTCAGTGGGCAGGAGCAGCTGGAGGGACTAACCTCCACCTTGGCAATGCTGGTTGCAACCACAGACTCACCTAAGCCACCTTTTTCTTTGCCCAAGGCCAAGGAGCACTCACATACTCCATTTCTGCACAGCCACGGCAGGGACAAGAAGGGTGACAAACCACTGAAAGGGAGGCAACAGCTCCAACTGCTGCAGCAGCTCGCTGGATGAAAACATATCCAAACCCACAGACCAAGATCAGGAGTATCAGGGGTCCTAAAACTGCTCTGTACAAAGCTCTAGATTAGCAGGAATGTTTTTTTACCTTGTAATTTTCCAAGGAAAAAAGTATCATGGGATACCTCAGCAAACCAGATTAGGTCATTAAAACTGTCTTGCTTCTCTCCAGTTTTAACCTTGTTTGGTTTTATACATATTCACATGTAACTCCACACGCTTTCACAGTTTGCAAAAGCACAGGTGCACACCATACAGTAAGCCAGAGCACCAGTAAGCCATACTGGCACCAGTTCCCTACCTCCACTGGCTTGTCCAGAGTCAGGATTTAGGGTCAGGAAGCAAGAAGGCACTTTTAAAATGAAAAGACCTGGGTCTGTCTGTACAGAGACGCTTTAAACGCCCTCCTGTATGCCGCGACCAGCAGTGACTCCAAGATGAGTCATTAGTAGCTGATTAACACTAAAGTTATTAATGGCATTAATCACCTGATTTTTTTAACCCAAGGTTACCCAGTAAGGTAAGCCAAAAGGAAACACTTAAGTTCTGAGCAGGTACATTTTAAGTGTATAGATCAATACAAAATATACAGCCTGGCTGGCAGTCATGGTTACATGACATTGCATCTCTCTCTCTCTTATACAAAAGACGACAAAACACCTACTTTTGTCAGAATTTAGCTCAGGTTGCTAAGTGAGAACAACGTACTTATTTGCCTCTGTACTGACAAGAGCACAAATCCCAAACTTGCACTTAATAAAAACCTTGTCAGAAGTTACAAACCTCGGTATATATGAAAGGGGAAGGAGGGAGCTTGGCTACTTTTTTAATTGGGGCAAACTCCACCATCCCGCCACTTAAAAGGTGCCTGATCTCACACACGTGGTTTTGCTTCCCCTTTCATCAGAGCAGAATCAGATCCCTATCATACGGGGGAAGGTCAGTGCCATCGTGCCTAGACAGTCACGATAGATGTTTCCTGGTTAAGTTACACATACCTGTATAAGTAAAACACACTTGGTATGCCTGCCAGGCTGGCTGCGCTCTAATTAGAGCCCATCCTGTCAACAGGGGAGGACAATGCCAGCAGTACTGATGTATGTGGCACCTCCAGGGTACGTGGAGCGGACAACAGATGGACAACGAGCTAATGACCTGAGCACCAAGCTGAGCGACAATACACTGCTTACTGGGAGACGTCAGAAACATGGCCAAATGATACTGGCAGAAGAGAGGAACCCCTAGGAGTGTCTGCACGGGGTCTTCAGTATCACAAGGAGCAAGATTTGGAGCTGGTCTTGGCAGCTGTGATCATGGAAATTAAAACCCTGATGTATGAAGCTCTGATCCAAAGACTACTGAAACCCACGGCAATAACACCACTGCCGTGAGATGCTTCAAGGAGAACGTACAGAGAAACCCAAAGGCTCACCACCATGGGCTCCATGTGAGAGGCAACCCCTGGGCTAACACCGCTGGTCTCCTGTCTGCAGGTCTCAGCACCAGTGACAACCCAGAAACCAGAGGGCGGCTGCTCACAGCCCTTCCCTGGATCTGGTTTAATTTTCAGGCATTTAATTACAGCTGCAAGAATCACTTCTGACCTCAAACGGAAGCTACAGTCTAAGGCCACAGTACTGAGAGCTGAGTCAGAAGCAAAAGGGATCAGCAATACAGTAGCAAATTGAGTTTGGATCTCAAATTAAGAGACCTACTTATAAAATATGTAGAAAACCAGTTATTAATAATAAAATTGAGTTTGATTATGTAGCTTTTTTAACCTTTTAAAAGCGTGACAAAATTAGCAAAGAGCAAGAATGTGTGTGTGTGTGTGTGTGTCTGCTGGAAAGGTTTGTATAATTACAAACCTTCTGATTGGTATAGCTCTTGGCACTAGAATATTTGGGGAGAAAAAAAGCCCCAAGCATTTAAAATATGCTTGGTCTTTCTCAAGTCTTTTTACTACTCTCTGCCTTTGTTTGCCTTGCTATAGGAAAACCAGTTGGTATTAATTTTGCTTCGTACACCATCATTATGAACAGCAGCCAGATATCAGAAAATAAGGCCTGATCACAGGAATCCACTCAATTATTTAAAAAAATTAAACAACAATTACCGCTCAGTGTTCAGAAAAGCAGTAAAACGAGAGCAATCAAAAGAAAAGGCAGGAGGGAGGATGGTGTATGGAGAATGTGATAAAAATAAACTACAATTGCAGAAGGAGAAACAGAAAACTAGGTTACTTAACGGTAATCAGACTCCTCTAAACATATTGTCCGCCACAAGCGAAGCTTGGAGATGTCGCAGGCTGGTGTGGAGCGGGTAGCCCAGGTCTCAGCAGGTGCCTGGCGGCAGAGACGGTGCAGAAGTGTCACGTAAGACATTACAGAGGGAAGAGATCTGTTGTATCAGCCTTTTCACCTTTCTCCCCACACTCAGTCTTAGCATTATCCCATCTGACGTCTTTTTCAGCCATACGCCAAGTGATTGCTTCACCTGAGTACTGCATGGGAGGACAGATACAATCCTGGAACTGGTACAGCTTTCCTTGCATGAAGCTATGTTGTGAAAGGGGTAGGACTGGGAGTAGGTGGGGAAAAAAAGGAATATTGAGGAAAAAATATTGGAATATTGAAGAAAAGAATATTGATTCCTCCAAAACCTCATCCCGATGGGCTGTAAATTGGGAGTCCCAGATGTAGCACTGGATCAAAGAGAGAAGCATCGCGTCTGTCTGACAGCAATTCCTCTCTCTCTAAAATGGGAAAAGAATCTGGTTATTTGCAAAGATTTGCTAAGACTTCTAGTTTAATTGCAAGAAGCATAAAGCTAAAATCTGCTCTTCTGTACGCGTCAGAAAGCAATTTGTTTGTCCCTCTTGTTAGATAAAGACACGGAGGGCGAAGATGATGGGAAGCACAATCACAAGTCAACTGATCTGTCATTTTGTGAGCCTTCTCCCCGCACCGCTTGCCAACTGCAAACATGGAAGGGGCTCGCTTTAATTAATACTGGGTCTCAGCAGACCACTGGAGGCAGTGGCACTTGTTTTCAGGTCATCTGGTCCTAATAGGCTCACACTGGGAGGTGATTTGCTGCTAACTGACAGCAGAGATCAGTTAATGAGAGCTGAGGCCTTACAATCCAATGTAATGAACCTCAGGGCTATTTCTGTATTATTTGTCATCATAATTTAAAAAAAAAAAAACAAAACAACAAAACAAAACACCAAAAAACCTCAAGGAAATGCTCATTATTAATCTAGATATTTACGACACAAAAATCACTCCCTGCTCTGCAGGATTTTCTCTGGGCTGCTCTGCGTTGGGAATCGAGCATGCAGTAAGTGCTGCTACAGATTATCAGGGAACAAGCTATTCTGCGGTAACACACACCCCAGTAGTGTCCCCAGCGGCTCATCTACAGGGGATGCTTCAGGAACATCACTGCGCAGCGACTTCATCTCATTTTCGCACACCTTATGTGCCATAGCATGCTCTGCTTGGAAGACCACCTCCTTCCAGCATCAGGAAGGGGAAAGCATCTATGACGGATGTTGCTATTCCCTGCTCCCCCAATGACATCGATGGGTCTAAGGAAAGCTCCTGCCTTCCCCATAACAATATTCTGACCCTCAGAGCACCACACCCACAAAACCACTGCTATTACAGCGCTCACGGCACTCCTCACATGCTAAGGGCACCCCAGTGTAAGCCCAGACTGGTGGGGCCATCGTGGCACTTACACAAGAAGGCAGAAACACCCTCTCAGCATCCATATCACTGAAGGAAGAGTTCCTCTTGCACAAGCTTCAAATGCTCTAAGTATAGAATATTGTGGCATCACCTTTCCTTGTAGTGCTTTTAAAGCTCTGCCGCGATGGACAGCCAAGGTGTGCAAGATCACCAGGCACTGGAGCTCCTGCTGGAGATGTACTCACAAGTTATGTGGACAGATAAATCCCAGCATCATTTCAGTTCCTGCATTTATTCAAAGCTCATTGCTCTGCACAGACTATCAGCTCCTTCACCACCAGCGAGTAAGCAGTACAACTAACAGAGGTACAAACCACCACGGGACGAAGAGTTGATCTGCCACCAGCAGACTGATGAGCCACCCATGTGTCACCAGTGGCGACAGCCACATTGCAGTAACAGCAGGCCACTGCTGCTTTGCTCTAAGTTCTTTTATCTACAAGTCTTGGTGTAGCTTTTCACACTGCTTCAGAGAACGAGTGTTTCTCACAGCACCACTAAGGGTCACCTCTGCACTCTGAACTTATCTTTCTGTTCAGCTCCTTTGCGGTCAACCTAGGAGGGACCAGAGATTTTAAGGATCTGCATCAGCTGTCCCAACATGGACACCTCTGCTCGCCGCCCAAGTGGTTTCCTTACCAAAGCCTGTCAGCTTCTTGGGGTGACAAAACTCTGCCAACATCACTTCTCCGTGTCTCCTGCCCTCTATCTGCCCCTGTTGCCAAAATGGAGAGGAGCATTAATGCCAACAACATGGAACCAGTCATCATCCCTCTGCTGCAGCTGTGCTGAGGGCTAGAAGGCAGGTTGTGAGCAGCAGCAGCACATCAAGCTGGAAAGCTTCACTTTACTAATTCACAAGGTGGAAAAAATTCTGAATTAAGGACTGAGGAGGACAGTCAAGACCTCCCATGCTAGACTGGGAAACAGAGGACAGAGAATGGCTGCTAACCAAAGCATTGAGGTCAGTGGCATGGGGACTCAGATTGTACATCAGCTGCAAAAGTGTGGAGCTGGTGTGGACACATCTTCATGGGGTTAGGAAGCATGGGAGCTCACACCAGCACAAGGCTGGTCTGTGTGCAGTCTGGGTTAATTCTGCAGTGAAGGGATAATGCAGGTGATACAGAGGAGAAGTTCGGCAACCAGTGAGCAAGCCAAGCCAGCAACACAGAAAACTATCAAGCAGAAACATATCCAACAAAACAGACAGTTTCCATCAAAACTGCAAGGCACTTCACTAACTCTACTCCCCTTGCAAAGCTGCCTGGCTCCTGCACAAGAACACAGAGACATTCTGCAGAGTTTCTGCTGTCCGTTGTGGACACGATCTGCCAAACCGCTCACTGCCAGTTCCCAGCCAGGAGCTTCTGCCTCCATAGTTCTCCTAACGATCCCGAGACTGCTCTGGACAAACATTTTACCTTGTAAAGAAACCTAAACAAGCCCATGCAGCTTTTTCCTGAAGGTGAATTGGGAACCTGGGTACAAACTATGTGGTGAGCAGGCTGAGTGTTGACCCCCTCCTACGGCACTGTCTGCAGAAAAAATGCCTGGAAAAGGATGTCTGTGGCTTGAGAAAAAGGAAAAAAGTCTTGGCCAGAGGAAAAAAAATACAAACTTCTTTAACGTTCCACCAGAAAAGGTACAACCATATGTTTCAGAGGCTTATCTGAAAACCCAGCGTAAGAAACAACTTCCCCAAGTTGCTCCTGAAAAATATACCTGCCTCCTTGGGAATGAGCTGACCCTGCATGCAGATGTACTTGTGTTTCTGGGGAATCTGAGTATTAAAAGCCTGATGACTGTACCACAATACCACAACTTCAGCAACGTTAAAAGCTCCTCTCTTACAGATTACTTCAGATACGACTTGAACACCGTTTCCAGCTTGAACACTGTTCCCTGTTGAAATGTCATTTTGAGCACTGTGGTTCTTTCAGTTCAAGGTGCTGACCCATCAGGACAGTATCTCCAAAAGCCTGCCTTTGTTCAGCATGTCAGCTGTCACACTACTACTCTGCAGCCCCAGAGTCACTCTCTTAACTCAGACTAGGCTAATTTACCACCAATTAATGCACGTGTGGATAATTTGAGTCCACCCAGCAGCAAAGCCACAGTGCAGAGACACAGGCAGTGCATGGCGCAGGACGTGCTGGAAGCCATCAGCACTAGAAGTCTCCTTCTGTTGAAAAGTTTAGGCATGCATGGACAGAAACACCTCGCAGTTAAAATATTTTCTGGTTATGTAGACTGAATTCCATCAATTAAAAGATAAACATGCTTGGCAATTCAAACAAACATTTCAAAAGCACTGCAGCACTACTGTAAGGGAGCAGTTACTTCGTAGTGAAATATATAAAGCGTTACCCACTGCTATTGAGACAGCACTTATGACAGCTCCCAAGTAGCCCTGGATGAACTTGGATGTCGGAGAAGGCTTTGGAAAGAAAAACAAAACATATTTTCAATAAACAAACTTCTGGTTATTAAAATGCAACCAAGCTTTTTTGTTTGTTTTGTTTTTGTTTTATTTGTTTTAATCCAGAGACAGGTTTAATTTTGTCATATTGTTCTGTGACACACGGTCTGTCATCTAGCAGCGGCAAAAGCAAGGAAAATTGTAGCCTCATGAGCAAGGTTAAAGGGAATGGAAAATTAATTGGCATCAGAAAATTATAATAATAGCAGCTTAAAGGAAGTATGTGAATGAAATTCAGCAAATGGTACAAAATTAGCATTCTTATACACTTGTGATGAACCCCAAACTCTCCACATTAAGTATTTGTCTTTCACACGTTATCTCCATGAGCTGGCTGGTTTCCAACTCCACTTTCCATCTTGAGCTTCCCACATCCCAACATGGGATGAATGAAGGCTAAAGCGATGGAAGAGAGCAGGAACAGCCCCACCACTTCCCGGCACCACTGCTGGTAGTGCCTATAAAGTCCTCGGGAGACGGCAGCGTGATCATGGAGCCACTTTCTGCTCTCCAAAAGCCCAGACACCATTTGCTTTGTGCTCATTTACACTTCGAATTAAACCATTTCATACCAGTTAGACCTATATACTGGTGCAGCCCAAAGGCATTGAGTGTTACTTATGTGCCTCGAGTGATTTTGAGATCCTCATGCCATTTACAGCTGAGGTTTAAAATGGAAGCCTACACAGGAGAATGGCCAATCTATAAATTCATCACAGTGCCAACTCCGGAGTTTCTATTAACAGCAAAGAGACAAGACTTATATTTCTGTGTAAAAACAGACCTAATGCACTGCATGTGCCACATAATGTTGGGTCTCCTCACCTTTGTCGCGTTGCGGTTTGCATAGTTGACGCAGGCATTGTGGCTCTGATTCAACCACTAAAGAGGAAACAAGAAGAGACAGGTATAAACACAACTCCACAACAACAAAAAAATCTATAAATGTGGGAGTGCAGTGGGAAAATTTATCTCCCTTCGGACCTGCTCACAACTTGCCACCCCTTTTCAAAGGCTCACGCATGCCCAATATCTGATTTAATGCTCTTCAAAGTGAGGGACAGACGTCCCAAGGCACCCAGTGCCCAGAGGGCAGTTCTGCTTCCCTGTAAGCTTGACATGCAACTCTTCTCCTGGCCCAGTCTACCTCCACACGACACCTTGGTGCTATTGGTCTTTATTTTTGTCAGTACCAACTCCATACTGCCGTTAAGACATAGCAGTAAGCCCAGCACCCATTTCATCAGTCTCTTATTAAGCTCCATGGTTCTCAAACAGAGGGTCATAGGAGGCTTCAGCTGAGGAACAGGAGATTAGATGTACCATCTTGTGGACACGGATGCCACTAAACTGGTATTTCCGTCCGTAAGTGGTTTGGAGCTGGATTTGTCACCAAAGCAGCATGGCAGCAGCTGGGGGTGAGCAGCATCATGCTCCTGCTGTGGTTTTACCCACAGCAACTTCTGGCAATGTAAAGAAAATTACAGTTTTCATTCCTAAAACACCATGTTCTCAGTTCAGAGCGTGTCAGAACTGGACTCCTCTCCAGCTGTGGCCAGAACTAAGATGGAAGAGGAGGAATGAAGTGAGGGTGAGGAGAGAGTGAAATGAGGGTCTAAAACACGGGGATTAGCCCAGTCATTGCTGAGTTCATGGCCCAAGAGCACATTTTTCCTGCTGACCAGCTCTCTAGCCTGGAACTCTGGACCTAGTAAACTGTGCTTCTTTGTTTTCCTTAAATAATAATTAAAAAATAAAAAAAAATTACAAAGTCAGCTTACCAGTAGGTGCTGGAAATCTGCCTCAGTTTTCCAGGGTTCTTTTTAACCCCCACAGCACCTATCTACATGAGCAGGTCCACAGGACTAGGCTAGAGCTATCCTGAGACACGTACATTTGGGGCATCAGCAACAACTGCCTCACTGCACAAGCCTGCTGTTATAGGACCCAGCGTTGCTTAATGCAGTAATATGCACTGTCCCTAAATGCTATGCTATTCACTCACTTTTCAGAGAGATATAGACATACTTGTCTTTTATTGTCCTTCATCTAGAGTTTAAGTCATCTCCAGGTTGAAGACATCCCCGCTACCCATTTCTTGACTCCATCATCTTCCCAGGTGGCTGCCTGACACCCTCCTGGGCTTTTTGGGTGATGCCTCTCTAGGTTGCTACTCCTTCTACTTGCATTTTTCAGAAAGGGGTGACCCATGTGCTCATCACGGTGGAGGGATGAGTTTGAGAACCGCTTGTCAAGCAGCAGTGGTTCAGACAGGCTACGACTGCTGGACTTGCCTGCTGTGACTTCCTCCTTGAGTGGGCTCGTTTTGGTTCTGCATTTGAAATATTCTTTCTAGTTTTAAATGGGTTATTCCATCCTTTTAAAGCCCAAAGCGTCCCCCAGCTATGCCATGGTGGTGGGAATAACAGCTCTGCATGTAAAGCCATTTACAAGGCCCCCAGCCCAAGCCAGCTATCTGGGCTGGCTCACTCCTCACTCACACAGCTTCTCCAAAACCCAACTCTTTCCATCATAGATGTCTACAAACAGATGAGGTAAGTTGCCTCCAAAAATATGAATGAGTCCAGATGTCTGCAGCCACTATCCCACTCCCAGCAGGTAAAGCCACACGGCACAACTTACAGCTAAATACACCAGACAACAAGTTACTGGCACGTACCAATATATTCTCGGTTCTGCAGTCTTTCTAACATACTAGGCAGATCCCATTCTGCTTTGATATTTTTTAACAGCATAATTCTCTATCATCACTTACACTAGACAACAAAAAGACATTCACAACTAAAAATAAGTCCGAAAATAACTTGTTCTTTCATTTCAGTTAGTGCTGAAATTATACTTAAGTGGCGTGTTTACTATGGATATAATTCATTCACGTGCACGCTTCCTCCCCTTACTCTTAATTCCCAGAATTTTAATGGGAAAAAACACCACTACCTCCCTACACACAGACTTTTTTTCCCCCTAAAGCTCCTGTAGCGCATTGAACACAGTGGTCCTTGGCTTTGCAATGCACAGCTATTCCCGAAATTCCAGGGCACAGGGTCTCCTGCAACCCTAGCCCTGCACCCAGGTTGCACTTCCAACAGGAATTCATCAAGGAAGATCCCAACTAAGGGACAGGGTGTCTTTTAAAACAGCAGATGTATGAGCTTAAGGGCTTACATTTTCATGGAAGTACACACTGTGCAATCATTTAGACCTGTTCAAAATGGGTCCAAAAAGCTGATTTTGAGATCCCAGGCTATTTTGTATCTCCCTTACAATGGCATAAATAGCCAGGTGCCAGAAAGCAGACCCAGTAGTTTGCTTATAGCCCCTTCTAGCCCTACCAAATCTTTCCCTAATTATGTCCAGCCACATCATCTCCCCATTAACTAAAGCACTGCCAGTGCAGAATAGCCATGCGTATCTGTTTGTCCTCTAGACAAAATTCAGCTGCTCCCTTCCTTTCCATCACATTCTCCACCCATTCCACCGAGTGTTACCTGCCAAAACACAGTGGATGCCAGCGTCTGGTTGGGCAAGAGAAGACCAACAACCTACAAGAGAAGAGATTTTCTCATTAGTAAATGCATTGTTGGTTTTCTCTCGGTGCTCTTCTAGGCATGCAAACAGCAAGCTTATTTCTAATGACTTGAATGAATTATCTTCATTTTGATTTTATTTCGATTTTATTTCATTACAGTTATTGAACTTCCCTTCAGCCTATTGTCTCTCAGTTTTCCAGTGGGTAACGTAGCTGCCCTTGAAAGCTTTGCATCTTTCAGTATTGCTTGCAACACACCTTGAAAAGAGCCTGGCAGCAGATACTGTCCAAAGATTAGTTCAGTAAAATGATCTTTAATCCATGTATTTGTGGAGGATAATACAAACACTGCTCGAATGCAAGAGTTCAAAGTTGTCACTATTGGCAGTGAAGGGGGTTTTTCTTATTTTCCTTTGGCACACTCACAAGAAAGAAATCCGATTTGAACATCTGAAGACAGGAGTGCCACCTGGAAGCACATGTGCTCCTGTTTGGGAGTTTGAATTTTGTTTTAAGAGAAGAGAATTGTTGATGTGTCATACTCGGAGCTGCGAAAACTCCTGCTTGGGTTATGAGCTCAGGGCGACAATCACTGTCTCCCAGAGGCTTACAGCAGCCTGTCCCGGCACATCTGGCTGGGTGCTGCCCCAAAGTGAGATGCCACAGGCTTTGCAAGGTCACCCATCGCAGCACCTAAACCACACACGTGTGTTGCCTATACAGTCCTGAGAGCATCCTTGAGACGTCTCAACACAGCGCACAGGCATACCCTCTGCAAATCTTCAAAGACCTTTTGAAGCACAGCACTGCCAGACTCCTTCCTACCTTGTTTTATGACAAGCTTTCCTCTTAAAGCCTAAGCAGTTGAAGAAGAGGAAAGGGATGCAAAGCAAAGGGACTCCAAATGATAAACCCAACAAACAGAAGATTAGTTCTCAGGTAAGAAATAGGTGAGGTGACATACTTCCTAACATCATTGTCATTTTCTCCCCTCCTGTGCATTAAATGTCTGACAGCTTCTGAAGAAGATGGTCTTGTTGCAGCATCACACTCGTGTCTTTGTTAAGAGTATAGACTGAGTAATTCCTTTTAACTCCAAATGCATTTATTTTCAGGACGTCCACGTGAACTGAAACGTCTCCAAGGCATCTGGGCAAGAAGGCTCTGAGTTCATTCCCGCACTCAGACCGTCTTCTGCATCATTTTCTTTAAGTTTATTCTTGAGAAGCTGAGAAAACTTCCCTGTTAGGGCACTGAAAGCCTGCCGCAAGGAGAGATAAGCTAAAGCCGTCTCTGCACATCTGCAGCAGCATCAGTTGAAGAGGAGGTAACTTCTACGCTTAAGGACATAAGAGAGAAATAACAACAAACAAAAGGGTAATAGGGTTGGGAGGCCTGATTTCATTTACATCTTCTTTCCTTTCTCCTCCTCCTCCTCCAGCTTTTCCTCCTACAGCCTTTCGTGAAGTTACAGCTACTTTGTACGCTGGCCGAGCGCCAATCTGTGCAAGTTACACTAATTTACCGCTTCCATTCAATATGCAGATCTTGTCATTAATTACTCCGTTGCCGGTATTAGCCAAACGAATTCAACAGGCGATGAACCTCCTCACCCCAGGACTGACTTACGCCCCTGAAGCCAGCGGGCTAATGAGGCTCCGGAGGAGAGGGAAGACTGCAGGCAGCTACTTACATTGTCAGCTGAAGCTGAGCGCCGAGAAAAATAAAAGAGGAAAATAAATAAATAAAAAAGAGCACCCAAAATCTGTATGACTGAAAGAGGCACGTTTAAATGCAAACTGTCCATATGTGCAAGAGTCTGTCAAGAAATGTACAATTTCACTTTTAATTACTGTCAGGGGAAAAAATAACTAAGAAGGAAAACAAAATAAAAAAAGCTTCTAAACACTAGAAAAGTACCAGCTACAAAATTTAATTGCTTCTCAGGTGTGAATGGCATTTTGTGGCCCCAAAGTCAGGGCTAAAGCTGCCGCTCAGGCATCGGGCAGCTCTGAGCAGCCTCGCAGAGGGTTTGCATTAAGAGTTCTGCTCTTGCAGCCCCCACTCCTGCTTTGTGTCAGCGAGAGTCATCTGCAACCCCCTATTAACACCCAGGTCTTCTCTACGCACTTCAAAACCTCAACAAGACCCCCCATTTTTAAATGGCTGGGGAAAATAAGGTGCTTAAAGCTGTGGATGGGAGCTGGGAGCAGCAGCACGGCTTCTGCTCCATCTTCACTGCCCGCATCTTGGGCTGAATTTCCTAAATGCAGATAAATCTTCCTCCTTGGAGCCCTTCATCCCTGGGATGAAACACAAATCCAGGGTGAAAGGTTACAGCCCAGCAGCCGCCTTGCACATCTCACCCCTCCAGCAAAAGGAGACAATGTGAGCGGCTGGATTTGTTCCCTCCTGGGCTGAAATCTGCGTGGGCAAACACAAACTCTCCCCACATTTACACACACCCCATCCTGTACCCACTCTGCCACTGCAACCCATTCTGGGGTCGAACCGTAAACCTGAGGAGAGAAAGGATGGAGGCTACAAAGAAAAGCAACTGATTGCAACTTGGGGCAAGAAAAAACAGCCAGAGGATTTGGTTGTGTCAAGGGAGTAGCTGCTTCGGCCAGAAAAGAAACGATTATTTTCAGCAAGACCTTAATCTCTTTCACAATGAGCTAAATCATACTGAATTATTTTGCATTAGCTATAGGGGAAAAAAAAAAACCCCAACATGTATATAGGCAGCATCGGGTATTGACTGATAGGCAGTAAACCTGTTAATACGTAATCTGATCACGTCTCTGCCGGTATCTAAGCAGGGTGTTTTTAATTGACCCCCCGAACACCGGGACAATTAGCGCGGGTGCAACGGCACGCCAGCACGGCTTTGCGGGCGAGGACAGCCACGCTCGCGCAGCCAGAGCCCACCGCAGGCACATTAAGTCTCTCTTGAGGAAATCCCATCCCCCTATGTGAAATGCAAGACTCAAACTGTTTTTATGCTAGAGCAGGCTGCCAATTTTGTCACTAAATTTCACAGATCGATTGGCATAAATGTTACATTTTAATTTTAACATTTGAAACGTTTGGGGTTTTTTTTTTTTTTTTAAATGACAAGAGGTTCCAGTTTATCCTTTACAGCTAGTGAAATTGGGCTCATCTGACAGCTCTCGGCTCCTCTGACAGCTCTGGATTTGGGCCGATTTCATTGTCAATTTGATCGTTAACTCATTTTTGTTTAACCTTTTCTTTTAAAATGCCCCATACAAAGTTACCACCAAACCTTTATACACGACAACAAATAGTAACAGCCGCAATGATTTCTGCTTTCAGGTGCTAGCAACCCTGCTATCGCCATTTGGGAGGGGATCATTACCTTTAAACAAGAACCATGCCACGGCCCGCTGGGTTTAGGAAGATTAAATTCAGCAGATTTTGCTCCTTCAACCATTTTAATATCCGTGATCTAATAAACTGAGCCAAGAGCTGGTGGCCAGGAGGACCAACTACCTTCTGGCACCAACTTTGGCAAAACTCTGTGCCTCAGTTTCCCCACTCGCAAAATGAGGTTAATTAGTCATTCCTGTCCCTGAAAAAGAGCTGAGGTTTCAGCGTTAGGAGGACAGGCAGAATTATCTCCCTTCTGGTTTTTGCTATTGAGAGCACCCAAATGCTTTACAAATTTCACAATAACAAGTACAAACTAAAAATGCCCTTAGCAATAACCCCATGGAAAGCACTTGCCGTTTTAATTAATCAAGACGAGAGCATACAACACCGGCCTCGCCGTGCTGTAGCTCATCATGTTCAGGAAGCTACTTGTAAAACATGTAAATTAAAAAAAAAAAAAAAAAAGTGTCCAAAGATGAAATCCGAGAGTTGCAGAAGTTGCATTTTGCAGGCAATGAGCTCATCTTGGTCTTGCCTTTCCAGAAGGAAAAGATAAAGCTGAAGACATTGCAGGGGGCTGGGCAAATGACATTAAATAGATAAATAACCTCAAGCACGATGTCCATAAGGCAGGGATTACATGACAAAGCCCTTGCTAGCGTGCAATGGGAAAGGTGGGAACCCTGTGCAAATGTGTTGCGAGGCAGTAAGGTGGAATGGGGAGAATTGTCTGTGAGTGCTAAAAAATGCATTTCCTGGTACACGCAAACAAAACAGGGAGAGATGCTAAAGTACTTACGATGGGTGTTCCAAAGGGAATGTAACCTATTGAAAAAAAAAAGAAAAAGAGAGAGATGTATGCATTGTAATACAGTTTTGGGATGGAAAAAAATAACATCTAAGACATCTATCAGTTTAGGGTAGAAGCCACACCTGGCATGACAGGCTGCACTCGTGTCCACCAGCTCCATGCCACCGCAGGGACGTCTGTGGACCTACACCTGATGCACCAAGCATCAACTAGAGCAGCGTCCTGATTTTTGCCCAGTCCTCTTCCCATCCTCTACTGGCTTCTCTTGGGTTGCAGTTTAAGAGTTTCCCTGAAACTCTAGTAACATCTAGACCCTGAAGCTTACTCCAGTAAGCCTGGTCTGTGCCAGCACGTGGTATGAAGACTTCAGAGGGCATCGTGTTGTTGAGCTGGGCTAGGCAGCCAGCAAAAACTCAAACCAGCAGAAGCGAAGGGATGATGGCTCAGACCAGGAGCTGCTCGGTACGGACCAGGAGGAGATGGGTGCTGCCACGATGGTGCTAACTGAGCTGACCTAGTGGCTCACTGCCAGGGAAAGGGGGAGATCCTGTCCCCCTTCCCAGGCTCAGTCACGCAATCTGTTCCCTCCCTCATGTCAGCTACATTGCTCATCAGACCCTACCACAACCTACCCTCACTAACCCAGCAGAAAACTCTCCAGCTTCCCATGCCCATTTCCCTCTGGCTGAGCCCAGTCCCACCAGGACAGCAAGATGAAGACATTCATGAAGCCATCTAACAAGCTGCAGAGCCTGTGCCAGTTAAGGAGCAGGACCATGCCACCATAGGTGAGACCTCCCTCTTTCACCACCTGCTTTATCAGCATCTCCACTAGTGATTTTATACCAGGAGAGCTCATTTATTTCTAGGTCAGTAGAAAAAGGAACAGAGTATAAGCTGAAGAAAGTATATTTGCAGCATGGAGGAGAGAGGGACTATTTTAATCATAGGTGTAAGTTAAAGCTCTCTATATTAGAAATAAGCCTTTACCCCAAATCTTATTGAGCACCACAAAAATCAAATGCTTCACATTTTTCCCCTGCTAAGTCTGCCAATTTTTGTGCTAATTATAACTCATCTCTATGACTTCCACTAGAAGGTCTTGGAACATTTTACCAATATTACTGAATTAAGCCTCATGGATCCAATTTACAGTCGGAAAGGGCAAAGACCCGAGAGGGAGAAAAATTAAAAAAAAAAAACAACAAAAAACCAGAACAAGGCAGCAAAGTGGTGGGTCCTGGCTTTTCTCCCTCCACTTCACCCTCAACATCATCCTTCTTCAAAGAACTGGAGAACAAAACCCACAAACCCTGTTATTTTCCTCTGTGCCCAGTATTCAGGTGAAGATGTTCCCACAAAAAAACATGGAAAAGGTCTTATTTAAATAGATCCTTTGGGAAAGGACCAAGGCTGCCCTTGCATCCTCAAAAGAGCTGCTATTCAACCCACAGCAGAGGTAGCTGTGGACCTACGCATGGCAGAGGGACACCCCAAAACGGGAAGGAGGCGGCAATGATTTCATCATTAAGCAGCCCAGTTACGCCACGAGGGAGCTGATCCTTTCTGGGCTCCCAATGCCATGGCTATTGGGTACCACCACACACAGAAAAATAGGGTTCATCCTATTCATTCTCTCCTGGAGAGTAAAACTCTAAGCTGCTCGTTGGGCATCAGGCTTCACTGTTTACTACAAAATTAAAATGCCCGTTCTAGTGATGGATACCTCAGAAATGCCAGAAAAGACATTAGCTTGAGTCCACATCGAAATACCTCAAGAAAAGGAAAATATTAAGCACTAGAGCTCTCATAGGCATGTTGGATCTTAATTTTCCTCACTTGCAAAGGGATTTCAGCATTTAAATTACTTTCTGATGTCAGTCTAAAGATGCACTTGAAAAATAGGAGGGAAAAAAAAACCATTTTGTACAAGTTCTCAGTAAAATTAATGATTGCCCGATTGGGACATACTATACCTGACATTCGGAAAGGCATGAAGATGGTCTCATTTGTATCGGGATGGATGATGGCCTGTAAAACAGTCAGCAAACAGACACAGTGAAGGCACAGCAACAGTTGGCAAGGCGCAGCGAAGCCAGCGCTCAGCCTCTACAAATAGCACCTTCAAGCAGAGAGTACGGGGGGACTTCACGCGGCTCGGCACCCTCCTTGCTTTTGCAGCTCCGACCAAAGGCAGTTATTGTTCAGCAACCTCCAAAAAACCTCCTCCTAATGCTGCTTTCCCCTCTCCTTCCATAATTTAGCATAGGTTAATAATTTAGAAGTAAATAATTTAACCTGAAATACAGAAAGTGGCTCTTTCTTGGTACTGTAACGTCCCTAAGGGCAACGCACCGCTGTACCTTAACCTCAGGGGGGTTAATGCAGATTTAGAAGGGGAAAAGGGAAACCTATTTTCTGTCCCTGCCTGTTTTAAGCATCTTCACCGAGGTGCGGTTTAACGTCCTGGCTGAAACTCTGCCCTGTGATAGAAAGGAAAAGCCCTTGCTGCAGCAGAGGGATGGGGAGGGCAGGGCTGCCTGCTCGAGAGGAAACGAGGGTGTAAATCACTTTTTGCTGCTTGTGACGTGAATGGGTCTCAGGAGATTCCTGTAAGGACTTGTGTGGCTCAGCCATGATGGACGGATTCAGCCCGAGGAATAGTCCTCATCTGCAGGTATGCCTGCATGAGCCTGCACAGCACGCTGTAGGAAGCCTGAAATGCTGCTTCAGGATCCAGCTGAGCTAGGATAAAAACACGGAGGTATGGCCCACTCTGGTTGTCACTCTAAGGGTCACCCAAATAAAATCCCCTCAGGTGCCATGGGGTTTGGATTTGCCATTTAATTCAACCCTTAAGTGTATCCACAGCTTCTCGGCCAACGCCGGTGGCTGTGGACAGCCCAACCTCCACGGAAATCTGAAATCTGTTTTACTGATAAACAAACAAAGCTCACTTGACCAATTTTTACCAAATTTTACAATTGGCCCAGGAGGTTGCACTGGCATTAACTGGCTGGGGATGAAAAATCAACCCCCAAGCGATCCGGGACTGCAGAGGAGGAAGGTACAGCACAGTTACAAGCCTTACCAAAGAACTGTCAAACTATTTTCAAAAGACTGGAGACAAGAAATCTCTTGACTAGACAGGGGAGAGAAAATGAAGACATCAAAATATATAAATACAAAAAAAAAAAAAAAAAAAAAATCAGACTCTTTGGTGGCAACAGTGTTCTCTGCATTTACATTTCTGTGGCAAGACAAAACAGCAACTGGCAAAGTCAATAACGGAGAAGAGGACAGCATGGCTTAGCAAAAAGGGAAAAAGCAGCAATAGTTGAAAACAATAATGAAATATAAAAAAAGTGTTATTACCTGCTTTATTTTTTGAGCTCCCCACAGCTACAAAAATAAAAGAGAACATTGCATTTAATAATAAAATAAAAAAAAGAGTGTAGTTTTATATCAAACCCCAAATATTCATCTTTTAACTACTGTAGTAAACGAATGCAAGGGACTGCTTTAAAACAGACTCGTTTTCTGCATCCTTCCAGGATGTATTTAAAGATCCTTTACACACACTAAGCTCCTTCAATTTGTGTGGCCAGTAAGACCAGCAAGGCAGAGAAGATATTCTTTCTTATATTGAATGGTAAGAAAGAATAACAACAGCCAGACTTCACGCTCTGCTATAAGCTTTACGAATTGAGAATTATCTCTGTAACTCTGCCGCACGTACAGTTAAAGGTAAATTTAGCACAGCCTTTCCTTGGACGAGCTTCCTGCGGAAATCGAGGCTTGCTGGGGAACAAAGGTGGAGCAAGCCCTGCAGGGAAATACAAGAAATATCTCTTCAAATAAAACCTGGATTCAAAATAAACCACCACTAGCTTTCACTTTTCACACGGGAAACGCACCGAAAAATGTTCGTGAAGAGGAAAAATCTCATTTAAAACTCTCACGAGCGCCTACTGTTATTTACCGACTGTAATTCAGCAACATTAAAACACCTCAAATCTGGCTCAGACAGCAGAGATCCATGAGCACCGAGAAAGAAACATCCTACCTGAGACGCAGGTAGAGCTAATGAGTAGGTGCACAACATCAAGAAATGTTCTGGCATATACATAAACCCATAGTTTGCCTCCTGCTTAATAAAGCCAGAGGTCTTTCCTCCACGAATTACACCTAAATGCAAATTATAATCTCAACAACAACAACAAAAAATTCTCAATTTTTATGTATATAATTCTAAAGATGGATGAAAAACTAGGGCTCCCGTAAAATAACACTACAGATCATTGCTTTTACTATTAAAAACTGTTCTGTTAGGCTCAAGTCTGGCTTCAACTTCAGGCACTGGCTTGTGTTACACCTCTGTCTGACAGCCTCTAGCGCTGTCTATTTTTGTGCTTCACACAGGTACTTGGAGTTGCTAAAGCCACCCTTTAACCTTCACTTAAAGAAAAAAAAATAAAAAATTCATCTGAGCCAGGAGACTGGCTGTTTTGTTGGCAAGGCACATTTGCCAATCTTTTAACCACCCTCGTGGCTCTTTTACATCTTTCCAATTTGTCAACATCCTCTTGAATCGAGGACGCCAGAAACCAGACAAATTATTCCAACAACAGTTGTACCAGTGCCAAACCAAGGGTAGGCTAACCTGATGAGTTCTGCTCTTGCTGTTGATAAATCTGAAGACGGCGATAGCTCTTTTTGCTTGGAGAGCTCACGATTACCCACCAGAATACCTACCCAAGCGCCGTGCGCGTATTCCGCAATAGAGGCTTTCACGCTTAAGATTTCATCGTTGTTATGGTATAAATTAAGCCCCCTTCTGCCATTCTTCACCCGAGGTTTAGTGCCTTCCCCAAATATAAATCCATTAAAATACTGTTGGAATAAGGCAATTACTCTACTATAAATAGCATAAATTGACCCGCTGATAACAGCAACCCCAGTATTTCACTCCAAATTCAGCTCTCACTCCAGAATTGAAGCCCTTGTGATGGACTCTGCTGCATGCGATGAGTTACTGGAATATCTAAATGTCACAGGCTGATGCATATATCTACAGGGTTCTTTCCTGAGAAAAACTTTCCTGTTTAAAGAAAACCATTATTTGCCCATCTTACAATTGAAAAACAGAGATTGAGGGACACAAAGAGAATCTTTACAGCTGGCAGAGACAAGATGCGTCTACCCTCACCAATGCTAAAATCCAGAGGGTGGGAGGCTGCACACCCAGACAGCTACCAGGACTTTTCTGCCCCTGTCCACCCACCAGCTCGAGAACTTCCATGGGACAGAGGTGGAAGTCCTTGAGCTGCAGGTGTCCCAGAGTGTCCCAGCAAACCTGTGGCTGCCCAGGTCTTGCATATCTCAGATATGAAACAAAGCCATGGGATTTTCTTCTCCAACTGCAAGCACCAAGACTAGCAAAAAGGAAGAGGGATGGTTTCTGAGCCAGCACTATGGCTTTTTTGGTCAAATTATCTAATTTCATTAATTGATCCCAATATTTATGCATTTTCCTGCTGCAGTGCAAATATTGTTAGAACATGCGATTTCATTACTTCTCAGAAAGAGACTTTACAAGATGCACCTGATGAGTCACCTAAAGATTCTGCCAGCTCATTTTCACTTTTTTATCCTCTAATTCATTTTCTGTCTGCAGCATTTTTCAATAGCTCCAGTACTCTGACAAGTCTTGCCAGCTGGGGGGCTCGTTTCTGAGAGCAAGTCTCTATTTTTGCTGGGGATTTCATTCACGCTCTCTCCGGCCATCTTCGAGAAGCAGCCAGATTTTTATGTCATTTACACTAGCGTGAATCCAAATCATCTTCACTGGAGCACGTGGAACGACTCCAGATTCGTGCTCAATTTATGTTAGATTTAGGTCCGTGATCTCTAAATATAGTCAGCCTGTACTGGGTGGGTCTCCTGGAATAGATGATCTTCCTTTACATCAGCTTTGCTGAATATTACTCATTCAAAGTTACACCGGGGTTTTGCCACCATTCAAATTTGGGTGCAAGAGCCAAATCTGCTCATACACAGGTTTACAGCAAAGGAGCCCGGAGGACAAGGGGACAGGAGCATTGGAGCACTGTTAACATATTCCATTATCTGCCCAGCAACCTAAGCAGGCAGTAATGGACAAGTTTCTCCAGCCTGTGCCATTGCAACCTTCCACCAGCACAGATCAGGCTCTGCTTCATGGAGATGTCCTTCATGGTCATGGAGGAATCAGCTCCAGGACCATTTGCTAGTGCTCTCAGCACCAGCACTTCAAGACACTAGACCCATGGATGAGACTTCCATCCATCCATCCTTCCAAGGATTCTGGTTTTTCTACAGTTTTTTGAGGAAGAGATACTCACCACTTTGCTCACCACCTACAGCAGATAGCTTTAAAACCCTGAACTCAGGAACTGAACTCGGTTATACAGAAACATTATGTGCTTATGATGTTTAAGGAAGGGTATGAAAGACTGCCACGATCTAAAGAGAACCAAAGCTGCGGTAAGGAGCTAGAGACTGGAATAAATCTTGGGGAACAGATATGATCTTTGGTTGACAGGACATTCATTAGCATTCCTTATTTAGCAGCAGAATCACAGCTTAGAGATAGTTTTCAAAAGAAGTATTTATTTAAAGAATATAACCAGCCCAAATCTATTAGCTAACACCTGCCACTGTAAAAACAGTACAAAGGGTACCAGTTATTCTTAAGAGATTAACCTCCCTCCTATTAAATACAGTAAGATTTCATGGTCCTTCTGGACTCAAATACGGGAATTTTTTCCCCCTCTACACAAAGCTTCACCTAGATTAGAAAACCATGTTTACAAATCATTCATCCATGTTTACAGCAGGCTCCAACACCGCTAAAACAAGTGGCCAGCTTCACCCTACGCAAGCACAGTTGGCTGTATCCAGACCACCTACTACACTGCTGAAGTTGGCCTCTGGTGTCTAAGGTCAGGAGAGCACTGACAGATTCACACCACCTACTCCCTTGTGTTGCCAGCAACCACCTCCCTACCGTCAGTGGAGACACAAAGGCAGATTTGATGTCGGAAATCTGTAATAGAGGCTCTAACACTTCCCTCCCTCAACTGTACGCGCCAACAGGAGACGAGTCCCTTGCACAATACAGTAATAGACACTGAAATGATCTCAAATCCACAGGTGCGTGCTCTGGATATGCCACGTCAGGAATAACTCTATGGAGAAAAGCCCTTACTGATTAACCACACGTTAAACACGCATAGAAATACAGAATTGTTGAGGTTGGAAAACCCCTTTAAGATCAGCCAGTCCAACCATTAACTCAGCACTGCCAAGGCCACCACTGAACCATGTCCCTAAGCACCGTATCTACACGTGTTTTAAATACCTCCAGGGACGGTGACTCCTACACCTCCCTGGGCAGCCTGTTCCAATGCATAGTGACCAGACACAGTTGTTTTCAAACAGCTGATGAGGAGTCACATGGTAGATGAGCCCTGCGTGCAAGAAAAAGCACAGCAGCTGTTTTGCAAAGTTCTGCAAAGACTAAGGGGTCTACTCATGTTAGGCTTTGCCCCACCATCACTCACAACAGTTTGCAAAACTCCCCTAGTAAAGACAAGGTCGAAGAGGAAATCCTCAGAAGAATGAGTATTTTTAGCTAGTTAATTTCATCTGTCCAGTCAAACGGAGACAGAGTTCCGTCTCAAAATCTGCTCAGCCCCTTTCCTGCTTTGTCAGGGAGGTTCTCACCCTTTCACGAGATCCTGCCCGCACCCACAAAAACTTGATTTTAATAAGGTAACAGCCTGGAGTTTGCACCCCATCAGAAATCATCAGTAGTTTCACACTCCAGGAGTTGCAAGGTTTATTAAAGCAAAGCTCAGATTATCTATCCCACACTGAATTCCAAATATTGGGTGCCAGGAGTGGAACGTGTGATGCAGCAAAGCTTATTCTGAAGAAGAGCAAGCTGCTTTCACGTGCGTGGCCATTCGGAGGAACAGTCTCCAAAATCAGATGCGCTTTCCAGTAACCCCAATTGCCTAAATGACATGAAGCCAGAAGAAAAAGCAAACAAACAAACAAAAAATATAAAAGAAAACCTTGCTCAAAAGGCAAAACTTACTGTGCTTGGAAAGTTCACTGAGGAACTATTCAGACCAGCAACAGAGATCTGGTATTGCTTTAGAGCCAAGCAATAGTGATGACTCTAAACAAGTTTTAACTTCGTTCCAGATCCCTTGCCTGCGAGCTGAACAGCCAGAGTAAGACACGTTACAGGTGGTAACTGATGGTGGGACTCATCTCCTCCAACAGGCACCTACAACATAATAAATACCTACTATGGCAAATACTCTGGATTTCCTTTATGTCCGTGGTTCAACTCATCCTGACTAGATGACCGGTACAGCGGTGCTTGCTTCTCTCCGTTGACTTTAAGATGGGACCTACACGGTTAGTTCAGGCTTAAATTGGGTTTGGCTCAAGCCAAAGGACCAAGCAGCTCATATGGACTTTAGCATGGCTTACAAAGATACTGTTTCTTTGGATTCCAATAGGAATTTGATGACAATTGAAGATTTTCTACTAGAACATTTAGGAATCTCAGACTTAAGCACTATACCTTTTCCAAACAGATCTCCGACAAATCTACCTGGGCACATCTGGTCCTTCCCCAGGGCCACCAGCCTGAACCAGAAGCACTCAGCAGCAGCTCCACCACACCTCATGAGCAGAGTTAGCTCACATTAATCTTCATCATAAGGTTAAACATATTGGAAAACTCACATGATCCCTTTTGCCAGCAATACCGTGGGACACTTCCATTCGAAACTGCTCCTCACAGCCCTTTTGGCAAGAAGGTGGAACCTGCAGCGAATGCAGCTAGAGAAGAACATCCATCCATGGCCTCACCACTGAAGCCCCACTTGCTGAAATAGGAGGTTCATGCCAGACAGCAGGTGCTTCTTATTGATATTATTTCACTTTTTTTTCACTATGCTTCTGAGTTTTTTTCATTGGTTGTAAGTTTACACGGTTATGGATGAAGATCTCCCAAGCGCCCGCCACTCTGCACTCTCCAACATGTCATCCTATCTTACACATTCTTCCCTACTGCCTTCCTAGTTATTAAAGGCATTTATGGTGGTCAGTTCACTCCAGGCAGCATCCCCAGAATCTCTCAGCAGGTAACATGAAAACAAATAAGTATCTATCTATTTTTAGTATTTCACTAAAACTAAACACCAGTGCCAAACTCAAGGCAGTTTGGTGCAGCTGAACAGCTACAACGCGTTCTGCTTCGCTCTCCACCCGTACTTTCTCCCCCAGGAGTGCGATCACTCATGCTTTGCATGGCTTTCTCCCACTTCTCTCCAGTTTCAGTCCCAAAATCCCACTTCTCAAAAAGTGATATTTAACACAGAGACAAATGCACACCACAAGCTCCAGCCAAAGCATTCGGTTAGGGCTGAATGCTTTTAGCAAGATTTATAGATTTACGATGGTGGAATCCCAGACCTTCTGGTTCCACATTTAATATCACCTGAATGTCTGAAAACCTGGCTGATGTACCTAACCCTACCTGTTAACAGATATGGAATCTGATGTCTGGCTTTACTAATAAACATGGAAAACAAGGTAACATAAACCACTGTCCACACTTGCTTCTCAGTAGGAAATCTCACCAATGGACCTTTTACAACCCTGGTCCTAATAACCTTTACATTAAAAAGGTTTTGGCTTCAAGGAGATACAGCTCAAATGACCCAATGCATGGGATAAATCACACAGGGTATCTACGTTTTCTGGCCTGTACCTGGCACTGAAATAAGTCAGCAGAAGAGGCATCAGAAGCCACTGCTCTTCTTGGATGCCAGTGGAAAACTCCTTCCCTGTCGTAAGGACCATTGAGTCCCAGTGTCAGGAGCTGTTGCCCATCTGCAGAACCACAAAGCCTTCTAGCAAATGCACGTGTAGAAGAGCATCAATTGAGATACCTGTCTGTACCGCAGCACGGCAAGGCAAGCACCTCGGCACTGGGAACCGGATTGGAATCCATGAGCGATTCCAGTGCAATACACAGATTGGCACAGATATAAAACCAAGTGTAGGTGGAACCAGAATCAAGTCCTGACTGATAAAAAAAGATAGCGCTTAAGCAACACTTTGCAGCTTCACAGCACTCAATAAATATTAACTAATTAATGCTCACAGCATTCTTCTGGAAAGATTTACGCAGAATAAGAAGCATGCACTGAAAACCATTACTTGCACCAGGGCTGGAGGAGAACTTAGGTGCCATTACATGGTTTAAAGTACAGCTTTGGACACCAGGTTTGCTAATCCAACTAGGTTGCTCAAGATCAGATTTGTTTCAGCTTATTTTAGCCATACAGAGCTTGCAAATCTAATCTGATTTGTAATCTAGATGTGACTTTAGATAAACCCTCTTAATCCTCAAATGATGAGATGAAGCAAAGCCAGTTTGTAACTGAGTAAGAGCATCAGCAGTAGCATTTAGCATGGTTTTTCTAAGGTGCATTAACCTACAACACCTCTGTCCAAGCTCCCTAGGGGCCTTTTGTCCTCTGACAGTCTGGAAATGACGCCTAAAATGTCTGACCCATCTTAGACCACCTTAGCACCACAGAGAACATTTAGATTGCAGAAGAGAGAAGGTCCAAGTTCAGCCTTTGGACCAGCCATGAGGCTACTCTCTTGCAAAGAAAAGGGAGCAGCAGGACAACCGATATATCTACATTTTATCGTATCCTGCAAGAAACCAGAGGGGGAAAAAAGTACAGTTTACTGCAAATGGACCTCTTCGCTCTTCATCAACACTGTTAAGAAAAGCTATTATTCTCCAAAAGGGATGCTGTTTAGACTCTGATAGATTCATTGTTCTCTGCTGTGTCTGGGACAGCATGAGCGGCTCTTCCCGCTGCTAACATGATTGAAGGAAGAACACAGTAATAAATACATGCCCATTAAGCTGGTGAGCCTCTTTTCACTTCACTGATACTAATGGAGAAGAAATGAAACAGTTTCAAAACAGCAAGTTGCCAAAACTGCATTTGGAAAGGCTGAAGAGTGAGAAGTCACAACTGACACACCACAGTTCATGCTCCGCCAACGCTCGCAGGAAGGGGCTGGCTGGAGAATAGCAAATGTCTGTCTCCAAGGGACAATTTCAAAAAGCTGCATTTTTCTTCTCACTACAGATCATTCAGTTTGGGTTTATTTTTAATTATTATTTTTTTTTCTCTCCAGCTGAAGAAACCTTTATGCTGAAGGGGTGAAGCTTTCAGGGTGGAGTTTCTAAGGGTACAAAATCAGGTAATGGAGCTGTTCCGCTGCTGTCTTGTTTTCTAACAAATAAGATATTCATGCATCTTAACACGCATGTGTAAGTAAACATACAGTCAAATGAACAGACAGATTTCCGACAGTGAATCTAGGGACCTGTCTTGGACTCGATGACCTCCCGAGGTCCCCTCCAGCCTGAATTAGCCTACAATCCTACAGCAGACAAAGAGGAAGATCCAGATGGATCAAAAATCTCAACACCTGGTGTCTCTGAGCTACAAGGATTTTAAGTCAGCATAAGATCCACAGCTCAAGATGTTTAGCCTTGGTCTTATAAAACCTGGATTAATTTCCTACCTCCATCACAGTCTTATCTCATCTTCAGCAGCTCAAGGTGGTATATGTTTATGGTACCACAGCCCCACCACCCCTCCTCATCCTCAGCATGCACTCCGTGTGTGGTACAGACAACACAGAGCAGACAGAAGATATAGGGAGCTGCTCAAATCAAAAAATGAAGCATTTTGGGAGTGGGGGAAGGGAGCTTTAGTTTTTATTAAGATCAGCTCTCTGAACCAGCTGTGCCAGTGCAAGCCAGCAAGGAGGTGGGAACACATGGCCGGGAGCAGAGGAGGCAGAGACATGGCACTGCTGACTTAGATCAGCTCACGCTGCCATGGCATCACACTTTCCCTTGCAATATTCTGGGCACAGAACAAATTTGTACCCGCTCACATAGAAAGTTCAGGGAATGATAAATTTAATAGGTAACATCTTTATTGCGGGTGCACATTTAAGGACAGAATCATCTCTGTAAGACTAATGGCTGCATATGTACAAAGGCTGCATTTAGTTAATTACACAAGTTTTTAAACCTCTTATTGGCCACATCCTGGCATTAAAAAATAAAAACCATGCACAAAAAAAGCATCACTCATTCTCGAGAGTCCTTGTTCAATGCACATGAAGCACCCTCAGACACTTCTGCTATTCTGTGGCTCTTTACCTCTCTCTGCTGGCAGGACCATAGGGAGAAGCCAGGGTGCCAGCCTGAGATCACGACCAAAGGGACAGACAGGAGGTAGAAGAGGACAATGAACTTTCATCACTGTATTTCTTACACTGTATTCTACTTCTTGTTTAGATACTACATTTTTAGGACAGAGTGGTATGAATCTACAAATGGGGCAAATCAGGGCTCTGATCCTAACTTGCTCATCAGCCTAACAACACTCCACATATTGAACAGCAGCGCTGCTCTTCGGTATTTGGAGCGGTATTAGGCTGATGAGCAGTGATATTAGGCAGTGATATTAAGCTGATAGCTTAGCAGCTATTTCTACCCTAATTTTGAAGGCAAAAATGATTCAGCGCACGACGGAAAGGACACATTTTGCTGGGCATGCCAGCAGTGTAGTTCAAAGTGTAGAATTACTGCAGGGAATTTTAGCAAAGAAAATAAAAGTATAAGGCACTGTGGGAGGAAATGCTGAAAGACAAGAGCAGCCTGAAGTTCACAGTGAAACCTCCCCGGCACTGACACCTTACTGCAGTCCTTCCAAAGCAGATCTTCAGTGACTGAACACCCTTGTCCTCATCCAGTGTTCACCAGCCCTTAAAAGGGCTTTTCTGCCGTGCACATTTCTGCAGCACTGAGCACAAAAATCACACAGTAAAAAGCAGCTGTGTCGTAAAATGGGAGTGATTTAAATCTGATAGCCGCCGAGTGCTGCTTCTCTTAACTTTTACCACTGCTGACATGCCAGCATCAATCTGTTCCTCCAATCTGTGCTGGTCTGTTGGACAGGTTGGGAAAGGGACTCACACACACAGAGGACACAGATGCAATCCTACAAATTAGTGAAAGAAGCCTGAGGATAAAGGACAAAAGCCACATCATTATGCCCTGCAGTTGGTACAGCCTTTTAGTTTGAGGCTAAACCTCAGTACCGACACTCCCAAGCTAAAGAAAACGTCCGCTTTTAAGCAAGCTGGCTCTTCATCCATGTTTATCGGGCTGATATTTTACAGCCCTTGTCTTTATAGGAGAAAACTATTCCCTCAAATGAAACCTTTTTACTCCAGCGGAGTTTCCCTCCAGGAGGCAGTTTGGGGAATTGCCTGCCCTGTTTAGAATTGGATATGTTACAGTCTATACCTTCTGCTGCAAATTGGCTCCCAGTGCACTTGTGTGTGTCATTTTCACCTACCCACTCGCAGATCGCACCAGCCACCGGAGCTTCGTGCGAAGGGCCGGATTCTGCCAACCCCAGGAGCCGCCGGCAGAAACCATCATTAAAACTGGCTTGCGGCAGCGGGCCTTTTAACACATCTCTCTCTTGCCGTGGAGCAGTCTGTAAGGAATGCAAGCTGAAAAGGTTGCTTAAGTATCATGAGAGGCCACTTAAATGAGAAGCACAAAGTGCAAAGAATGCATGATCAAGACGAAGGAATACTTACAGAAGGGCAATAATACAACAGTACCTACGGAGCTGGAAAAGATGGAACATAAATGACAACTGAACCAGTTTCTTCCATCAACATGAATCCCACACACTTCCTTTTCTTCCCCTGCTTTCTAAGGATCCTGCTAGTTTCTACCTTCCTCTGGGACGGGGAGATGAAAAGGGATACATGCCATCAGATGACATGTCGGCACTTCAAATGCGCTTAACCTTTGCAGAAGGAGCCAAATGAAGGACATCGATGGATGCAGTCACCAAACAGAACCAAGCAATGGGAAGTTTACTAAACTTAGCAGTTCTCCCGATGTTTCCACAGCAAAATTTTGTACTTCTAAACCATCATAAGAAACAGCTGTTTCTTCCATCAAACTCTTCTGGATCCATGGAGTTCTATCACCCAACACAGAGACACGCAACCACCCAAAATCTCCCACCAGGAGACCAAACCTCCCCAAAGCCTTCAGGGAGTTTGTTCTCCAAGCACGTTCTTCAATCCTGTTAAAATACCTACCCCAAATGACCAAGAGAACAGAAATAGAATCATATAATTGTTTAGGTTGGAAAAGACCTTTAAGATCAACCAGTCCAACTATTAACCCAGCACTGCCAAGGCCACCACTGAACCATGTCCCCAGGCACCACAGCTACGGGGTTTTTGAGCACCCCCAGGGACGGTGACTCCCCCCCGTCCCCGGGCAGCCTGTGCCAGGCCTGACAGCCCTTTCGGTGCAGCCATGTTCCCTCACACCCAATCTAACCCTCCCCTGGCGCAGCGGGAGGCCGTTTGCTCTCGTCCTATGGTTGCATTATCAAGAACACCTTGTTATTTAGAGAAAAATTACAGTATCGTAAGAACCTGTCAGAGAAGGGGCTTAATTACAGTGTGACGTATTTCTGCAACACAGAACGTTTTTGGTTAGTGGGGTTTTAATAAGTGGAATGTGAAATACTCAACTTCATATCTAATAAAAACGAAGTCTGGCTCTTAAATATTCAGAGAAAAAGTTGAGTAAATAAGCTAAGCTGAAGAAGTGGAGACTGGAGCACGTTTTCTTGCTCCAGTACATAGCACTGAATGAATACTTACCAAGCAGCTATTTGTTCTGTTTTGCTGACTACATAATTGATATACCTATGATAAAAATCGTGCTTTTAAAACATTTTTCTAATGTAGGAAAAAACCCTATAGTTTTTCCTCAATAAAGAGCTATCAGCAGTCTAGCAGCTATTGACAGTTAAGAGATCAATTCTTCGTTTTTGCTAATGATGCCCATGAAATAGGTTTTTACCACCCTGAGTTAATGGTCATTTTCCCTAAGCCGTGAAATCACTCCAGTTCAAGAGCAAGTACAAGAGCTACTGGATGAGTGTGAGAGACCTGAAAGTGGAAGAAACGTAGGTGTTGGTAGTGTTAGTGTCCATGAATCACGTCAGAGAGAGTAACTGAGGCAAAGCAGCATTTATTCTGGAAGCTGGCTTAGAGATGGTCACAGGGAACTGGAGCGAGGTACAATTATGGCTCTTTGGAGGTTTTTTTTCTTTAGATGATCATGGCTCTTCAGAGGTGGTGTTTTTTTTTTTCTTTAGATAATCCATAATTGTTCCATTTCAGCTCATTTTGAAAAATCTGCTCTGAAAATGCAGAAGAGAAAGACTCGCTCTACAAGAACCCTGTCAAGAAGATAAGTGTGGAGGAGATACTTGCCGTTACATAGCTTTAGGCTTTTATATTTTCCATTTTTCATGTGGTGAAACCATTTCAGCAAGCAATATAGATTGTGCTGAGCTGTTGTTATGCTTTCAGCTACTGCCTGCCATCCTTCATGAGAACCACAAATTTCTGAATGAGGAAAAAAAAAGGAATTTGAACACTGTCAAATGTGCCGTACCACAGAAGTGGATCAGTCAGGAGATTAGTGAAACAACTCTGTCAAAACAACTTGTCTTCTTGATCTCAGAGCTGATATTTGGCGGGGGGTGTTGGATTCTTAGAAAGCTAATGCATTAAAACTCTGGCCAAACTGTTATTTTTAAAGGCTTCTAAGGTGATCATTATTTTAATTCTGATTATGAAACCCAGAAGACCATTCAGGCTTCTCTTCTACACACGTGCCATACCCGACCCACACCCAAAGAGCCTGTTATAAGGGTACAACTGCATGTCTAAAGTTTTCCAGCAACCAAACCTGAATCAGCTCTTAAACAAAGAAGATAAGGTTGAGTGGTTCTCTCCTGAGCATCACATGAAGGTCTATCCAGCCTTTCTGACGAGTAATAATAGTGAATTAGCCCCTCTCAGATACAATTGCGTTACCATGTCAGATGAGCCAAGTCACCACTCCAGTATACACTTCTTACCCACAGTGAACATGAGGTGATTAGCTCAGTTCACAGCCAGAGGGGTTAAAAAAAAAAAAAATAAAAAAAAATCAGTCAAAAATCAAATTACCTCTCATCTGCTGGTCTTCTGCCAGCATATGGCAACTTCATCAGTGCGTTAGAGGTGTGCGTGACACTCAGCTATCAGCTATGTAAAACATCAGACAGCTCAGTCTTTTATTCCAACATCAACCCATGCACGTGAGCCACAGAGTGGGCACCTCTCCAGAGCTGCATCAAATCCCTTTCCTGAATTAGCACTAGAACAACTGCAAATTGTTAATGCCTTGTAGCCAGAGCCCATCCTGCAGATAGTGGTGCACGGAAAAGCTATTAAAATGATAAAACTTAGCTTGAGGAAAGCAAAAATGTATTCTCCGGGTGTCTTTGGTTAGCCAGTAGAAAATTTGGGGTGATATCTATGCAAGCGAGATGCTTCCCCTCCCCCAAAGCAATCAACCATCACATCGTATGTTCTGCAAACGCACCAGCAATTAATGAGACACTTACAGCTGTATATATCTGGCACACTCGTATTTAATTCAGCACTGGCAAGCTTGCCAGCTACACAGATCTCCCTGCACGCTCCTCTCCACCTTCCCTGCTGGCCATGGAGTTAGAAAACAACTGATACTCAGAGCGCAAGTTCCGCGATGCACACTGAGAGCAGTGTCCAGCCCTACGTCCTCCATGCAGAGACAGCAATCACAGCCCTGTTTCCATCAGACTGACTGTTCGATCTTCCTCTCCCTCTCAGAGAAGGAAAGGAGAATATTTGGCTAATGAACACGAGAAGCACCCAACGTCTGATGTCACCACATCCTTAATATTCAATGAAACCCCATTTTCATACAAATCATCTGGGCCTTTTAGTTCTTCGGTAGAAATGGTCATCATTGGCAAAGCTGAACACTCAGTGGTATTTTGTGACTGCAGCATAGCAGCAAACACAAAGGCAGAGTGATACCACGTGAGCTGCATGACAAGAAGATGCCCCAGGGGATGGGAACAACTAATGCCAATAAAAGACTACAAAGATCACCTTTGATGCAAAGAGAAAAGCACATAAGAATATCCACGTGTGCAATGATTAATTGCAGCATGCAATTCCACAGCTTAAAACTGAAAAAGTAATGCCTTCTTACAGGAGAATTTTGTCTCCGAATTGGTGGTTCTGCTTGAGAGGATGAAGATATCCATCTATTTGGCAACAACCATGCTCTCACACAAGATAATCAACAACCACATCTTGAAGATTTTCACCTGCTTCACTGCAATCACACACAGGCAAATGGTCTACTCAAGTCCACTCAAGAGCACGCTTGGGAGAAGAGCATTCAGACAAAAGGGACTCGGGGTTTTCAGGGGTCTCTCGAACATCTCCATCATGGCCCAAAAGCTGGCCAGCCCATCATGCTGGTAAAGCTTCACGCTGGGAAGCTCCCAATTAACCCAGTCAGAAGTTCCCATTTACCTTCACCCAGATGGATCACAAGAGTGCCAAACAGCATTTGGCACTTTTATCCCCCAGTTTACCTCCTGTTTCATTACAACCAGCTGGCTCCAGGAGTAACGAAGGACTAACACCTGCTGGCTTCATGAATCCTTTCTCCAGGTTAACAAGGCAGCTTCAGCTGCTTCATAATTGTGGTTGCTCCCGTCCCACTGCAGCCCAGGCACTGATTGTCATCCGCTTTCAGGTCCTTTCCATCTTTACCCTTTTTGGAGTGGTTGTGGTATCCTGGGTGAACATTCAAGTCTCACAGCCTTGCTGGGATCTACCCATAGCTTGCTCACCTCTCCCTGTGATTTGGTTTAATTAATGCAGCACAGCACAGTGAAATACAACAAGCACATGCTGCAATTCCACCCCAGGCTCCTCCTGGGAGTGCTACTTTATCCTACAGTCAGCAAAACTACATAACCTTCAAAGAACCACGGATCAAAGTGAACCGTGTCACTACAAAAAAAATATTATTTTTGACACTGATGTGCTAACATTACTCCAGGAAAGGCATTTTTGGCATCATTTGCTCTCTCCTCCTCTGCCCCATGCTTTTATTTTACACTCTGAACCCTCCAACGTGCATAACAAGGTTCACCTCCTGCATATGTTGCCGTGACTGAGGGAAACAAGAAACACAGTACTTTTGTTTGTGCTCTCTCAATGCAATTCTGAATGAACTCTGGGTTTATCCTCGGTCTTTCACTAGGAAAAGCCAAAATGTAGGTCGAAAGTCCATGTGGTTTGCCATGGTGAATGACTTAGTTCCCATCTGCCTTCAGGCAGATGAAATATGAGTCATCTGCTGCTGCATCATTCTCTGCTCTTCTCCTTTCCTCGACCCCAGTTTCTTTTTTCTTACCATGAGATTATGGTTGAAAGAATGCAGTGACACCAAAAGACCAGGACAGCAATGCTTCATACTGCACATCGTGCAGGGAGGTGATATTTCCCATTGATTTTTTGTTCAAGCTATGCCTCTCTCCCAACACAGCACCTACCACACGAGTAGCTACTTTCTAAAATAAATGTGAGTTTTAATTTTCTTCATTTACCTGCTATACTTGTCTTTCATGAGAAGCAATAATTATATGTAAACAGGAGAAAACCAAAAGAGGTTATTTGACATACAGGGTGCGGGAGAAGAGCTCTCTACCAGTTCCATCACTGTTTACTTGGGAGGTGCACTGGTCCTTCGGCATGGTTGCTTCTTACATCTCCTTACACCTTACAGCAGGTCTGCCAATCAATTCATGTTGTTCTTTATATTGCATTAAATTACATAGGGCTGAAGTCTTTTGTGTTAGATGCGCAAATACGCACCACAAAAAAGCCCCCGTACTGGTGTTACAGTCAGGTGGCTACACACAGACAGGTAAGAAGAGTTTGAGATAATACCCACAGAAAGATTGATTTCTGTTTCATGCCACTGATTTAGAGGTAAAAGCCTCAAAAAGCAGTCTAGCCCCTCTGCAATACTCATCTCTGCTTCCACAAATTTCTTGTGTTCATATAGATGAACATCAGACAAAAGTCCAGAAAATAGGACTGACAGGGGTTTGGGAGAGATCACCCAGCCCATCCCTCTGTCTCAAAGCAGAATCAAGTTCTACCAGAAATGACCCTTTTCTCAGCAGCTGCCTAAACCCTGCTAAGACCTTCGCCATCAGCGGGGTTTCCACAACCTCCTTCAGCTTCGTTTCCTACAGCAGGAACATCACCCAGCACACAGTACCACTACTGATGGTATAATCTACAGCAGGAGGCCATCCAGAGGGTTATGTGCAGCCCAAACAATATTTATTTCCAGGAAGAAATGGCAATTATTATAACCGACAGGAACACAGCAGGAGAGGGGGCTAATGCATCACAGTTGCTGGTACAAGAACCTATAGGACTAGCCTTCAGCTCAAAAAAGAAAATCACTTTTTTTTCTTTTAATAGCACAAGCACACTTTGCAAGGGAAAGGGAAACAATAGCATTGGCCAAAGGTAATCGATAAGTCTGCAGGTCAGAAACTGCTAACTTTACTTATTCTAAATAAAAGACTTGTATATTTGTACTGCAAGCCACTTGCTATCACTTCTGCTGAGCAACATTTATAACGTGGGAACTTCAGAACGACCCAAATTCACTATAACACACTGGCAGTTGAGCTGCAAGGGCTCAGAAGCACCATTGCAGAAGTCAGCAATCAACTGAACAGAGCCAGTATGAGTTTTTACCAGTAGAAACACCCAAAAGGCCCTGCAGCAGTGCATTTGACTGCAGACAGCCTAAAATGCCACCTCATCCTCCCCACTTCAGACTGCAGGAAGAAGCCGAAATTTAACAAAGGTTTTCTCCTCTTACCTCTTTGTTGGTGATTCCCGGGGGTAAAGTCCCATGCTTGTAATCCTCCAACAACTGCACAGCTTCCTTCAGACGACTCTGCAAATAAAACAGCAGCGTGGTCTGCGATGCTTGTCCAGCACTGTATCGTTTTAGTGAAGGCAATGAATTTAAGTTACAGAATTATATCTTCTTTCATGCAAACCTTATGATGGGTCCTTTTACCCATATGATAGAAAAGGAAAAAGAATGCAGGGACACTTGTTTTGCTGGTTGGCACAGCCCTGCTGTTTTGCAGCTAACTACAGAAGTGGTATAGAGGAAGAGAACAAACAAAAGAGAAAATAGAAGAAAATCCCCCTCACAATGCATCTATAGAAGAGATCATAAAAACCTGAGTCTTCAGTGTGGTACCAGAGATCTAGTAAATCTTGGAGATGAATGAGTTCTCGCTAAAAGGCAGAAAATAGTTTAAAACAAAATGATACGTTCAGGTGCAATGTAGAACTACCCGTCTCAGACACCGGTATCACTCCACATCACTCTCAGATCATTATCTCCCAGTGATGTCAACAGGGCAACCGTTTAGATTGAAGACCTGACCTTGCCCCCATACCCTCTCCCAGTACATGCACTGGCAGGGGAAAACTGAAGGGAAGAGCAAGGCAGAAGCCTGCACATATTAAGTATCACCATTAAGAACTCAGTGCCCACTAAAAAGTTACAATGCAGCAAGTTTCAGGCTGATCTCAGCACAGCCATGTAAAGAAGAGCAGCTCCCCTGGACCTAGCATTCGCAGCATGTAAGGCAACGTTAATAGTACTGCTTTGTAACTGCACATTGAAGTCCAAGTCAAGTTAATTTATCTGAAATACCGTGATATTTTCATATACTTCAGATGATCTCCGAACGCCACAACGCTGAACTGCTGACCTGTGCTGCTTTTATACAGTGCCTGTTACACACTCATTCAGACGGGGGTTCTGCAATCAGTTATATTCTCTCTAAAAATACCAAAGTCAGTCATCAGTGCAGTTAAAGTTGGAATCTGACTATCACCAGTGATTCAAATACATGCATGTGTAAATAAAGATCTTCCTCACATTGTGATGAAATAGAAGACTAAATACATTTCATGTGTTCTAGGGATCACGAGCATCAAGCCATGCTACCAGCCTGTCAGAATCATCAATTTACTCCCAGAACAGTTATTCATATATATAGAAAAGTGTTTTGCGGTTGAAGCAGTCAAGGTTTATATGCACATATAATACTTTCAAGAACTATATATATAATAATTTTTAAAATATATATCTAGTGTGGATAGTGTACATACTTGAGTGTATACATATATACCCTATATATGTATTTCTTGAAATTAAAAAAACCAAAACACCAACCCACAGGGCAGAAGCAGACAGGTAGAAAGATTCTTTGATTAGGTCAAGCTAAAGAAGAACAAGTCAGGATATAAAGAGTGGCTTCGCTGCGGTTAAATCTGCTTATCCAAGCCTGCAGAAAGCACCAGATCACCGAGTAATGGCTCCCAAATATTCGAAGCCAAAATAATCACTCAAGTAAACATTCTCAAACCCCTCCTGCAGGTTATCTGTCATCCAGATGAGTAACATCGACTTCGGCTTGACATTTCTGCACTAGCTGTTGTTTTGGCAGCTTTTCTAATATTATGCTGGAGGACATTTCATAAATAGAGAATATTTTCTCTAAAATAACACGTAGTGTGATGGTGCCTCATCTAAAGCCCTGTGGTTTTAGTGTAATCGTGTCAAGGCTCCTTGTCGTCACTGTAAACTCCGCTCTCACAACCCTCCTGTAAATAAGGCGAGCGCCCCTGAGCTCATTACGAGCTCGCATCCATGGGATCGGTTGCAAGGAAACTACTTTTCTTCCTTTCATGCGAACATCAAAGAGTACTTTGTTGTTTCCTTGGAAGCGCCAGCAGTTATGCCAACCTGAAAGCAGCAATTAATGAATGACTATTGTCCTTAAAACATTCAACATGCAAGACATATGGAATAGTGGCAATTCCTTCACTTAGCAGAGCAAGCAGGTTGGGATCGGATTCACGGCTGTTTTTACACTGGCTGAGCTCACATCATCAGCGTCATGTTATTTCCAGCCCTGGTATTTTATATATTTTATATATTCTTGCACTGATTAGCAGCTACTCAGCAGAACCGGAGAGTCTGTACAAAGATGCCAAATGAGGCTTAGCATCAGATAGAAATCACCTCCGCAAAAATCTATATCTTCTCAGCAAAATGTGGGCTCAGAGATGGAGTCTGTTCATGCTGAGTGATAAAGCTGCGGTCAGTGCTACCAGCCGAAGCTCATAGCCCTGTGTCACTACACATATGTAACAAGTGATAATTTTCCTGGTTTCTGCCATATTTCTGGCTGTGTTGGCCTGAAATTGGCTCCCTCTGACTCAGCCTGTTCCATGCTCTGTGCCTGACATGCCCCTGCAGAAAGAGCTGCCCATTGTCCTTCTCGTACTTTGCAAAGCCGCTTGCTTGGGACTTCTTAGAGCTGCTCTGGATTTCTCCGACCAGATGGGGCTCAGGTCCACTTGCAGATTCAGGCACCACCTTCGGCTGCTGGTGCACTCATTCCCCATCCCAAAGGGGACAAGGATATGTTGAGAGCATGAAGGGTCTCAAAGACAGACAGTTAAGGCCAACACTGGACTATATTTTAGTGCTAGGTGCGAGTACTTTCTTTTGCTCTTCTATTCCCATTTTATTAGGGCACTGTGAAATTCAGAAAATTATATTCATCAGTTTTTACACATTTTACAAAGAGTATCAAAGATGAAGGATGATAGAGTGTGTTTAAGCATCTCCCCCCCTTCTTCAAAGACTAGGCAACCACTCATTTGACCTAGAAAGCTGGCTGTGGAAACACTGTGCCTTGCTCCAAAAATCAGAGAATTACTTAACATATAAAAGTTTTCATTACTGATTCAGAAAAAACATCCACACAACTCAAACTTTCCCCAACAGTGGCCACAAGCAGGTGCACAGGGAAAAAAGCAAGAAGGCAGCAAGCAGAAATAACGTCTCCCCTAAGCACCTTCCAGACTCCCACTGCTTTCAGCCAAGCCTGATGAGGTTTCTGCGGATTCAGCGATCTCCAGTGGACCTCTCCTCCAGCTGCTTGCTTTGTACCCCTTTGAACCAAACTACCGTCATCCAAGCAGGCATAACAGACAAGCTGTATATAGCAACAAAAATTTCTGTCTTAACTCTTAGCCCCCTTCCCTTATGCATATGTATGCTAAATCTGTCTTTAAATTTAAACTTATCTTAATAAAAAAATAATATGTGAGTGATAGAGTGAATACATGAGTACTTTCCTGGAAGGAGCTTGCATTCTTTAGGAGCGTAAGTGCATTCTGAATACTTCAATGGATAAGGCCAGTCACTGGCCATACTCTTCCACATCTATCCAATATCCCAGACAGAGAAGTAAGTCCTCATTATTTAAGCCAAGCCCTCTTGACATTGGGCAAATAGGAATAGTTATGGATTAGGACGGTATTTTCTGGTGATGGAGCACTGGGTGACGTGCTGTTCCTCCAGAAGGGCTGAGGATGTGGTAGAGAAGAAAAGTTGACCTTGAGAAAAGGGCACACGGGATGAAATTCAACAGCACGGCATGTGGTCATGCTCTTCTGGGCAGGCTCAAATTTCTGCAAAACCCTCAAAGCTCTGTAGCTGGAATGACCAGCTACAAGAAAGACCAGTTAAGAGCGTTGGTTGATCACCAGATAACTATGAAGCACTACAAGCATGAGAAACAAATGGGATTTTTAGGCTGCTTCAGGCATTTCCAACCTGTGAAGAAAAATAATCATACAAGATCACAACCGGACTTGAGCCTCTGAAGTTGCTCTTGACAGCTCCTTCCCCTGTTGGCCTCACGGTTGTTTAAAAATATCATATTAAGAAAAAGCTATTGCTCAGCATGAGTATCAATGAAATATAATTGTATGATATTGTAGACAGCCCAATAATCCAGAGGTGAAAAGCCAGACAGCTGAATGACTAATGACTGCAGATCCAGGGAAGACAACCCTTCTTGCCTCCAAAGCTAGAAAATAACCCAGGAGTGCCAGCACAACATTCTGGAGAGCCATTTGTGCTCATTACTGGTATGTGTTTTTGTCACTGAAATTACCTACACTGTGTGTCTTGCAAATTATCTCCACAGAACAGCATGTAACTCTGAATGAAAAACTGGAAGTAATAGATGAATGGGTCTGTGTTCTATTTTTTTCTCCTTCTCTTGAGGAAATCTTAGTAGTTACTATAACAACCCTGGCCAGATCCCATCTTGTTTAGTATGGTAACAAACAGAAAACAAAAAAGCCCGATTTTGCTTTTAAAATTGCACTCTTCATGAATTTCCTCTTTCAGCTCCATGGGGAGAGAGGGGAACTTTCTCAGAGAAAAAAAGTCGTAGACCAACACTGCTGATGGTTCCCGAGGTTGACAAAAGAGTGGTACAGAAAGCGAACAAAAGTGTTAAATGCAAGGACCACATTAAGAAGATGCCTTTCACATGGCTCGGAGGTGTTCAGGTAGTTCTAGCGAACGACCCACAGCCTCAAAATTTTGTTGGCGAAAAGACACAGTTGCCTTGTATCCCTTCTAGAAAAGTCAAGCACGCTCTTTTAAACCAGAGCCTCCAAAAAAACAGGAAATAACTTTTACAGCGTGCAACAGCTCCAAATGCCAACCAGCTCCACTCCTTGGCTTTTAGCACGATACAGCATTATTATAGTAGTTGATAATGTCTAAGATTACACTTCATTTCCATTTTCACAGGGGGGGGAAAAAGAGGTCTGTCTACAAGGTTGTGCTACTGTTTCAATATTTATTGTTGCTTGACTTCTCTGCTGCTATCTGTAGGAAGAAGTGTCACGAGTTTTTACAGCATCACTTAAAAAAAAATACAACCACAGTTTTTACTAGTATGTATCATTTCTTTCATACCCCTTTTCTCATAAAAACTAGAGCACTTCTAGTGGTGGATGATGGGGTCTCAGCTATCACAATAGGGTGCTAGACAGACCATCTGCACCCAGAGGATGTTCTTACAAACCTAAGCCCGGAAGCAGTGCCAGGGATCTACTACGCTCAGCGATTCAGAAGCACAAACTCCAGACTTGGTCCTCCACCACAGCAGCCACATCCACCTGGGAAACACTACCCAGGAACAACCGTCTTTGGAAAAAGGCTCAATCATTGCCTCATGCTGGACACAGCTGGGAAACACTCAGCTTTTGAACTACAGCTCAGTTCACTAAGCCCATGAGAAGTATGCGGTGGGCTACCACTGACCCACGAGCCTGGGTGCGATCGTTGCGGCTGCACTATTAAACAAGCCAGAGCCCAGGCATGAGCCTGTATCAGCATGATCTCTGGCATCATTTTGATTCAGACCATCCAGCCCTCTGTCAAGTGATTCCTGGTCACAGTCAGAAAGTTACCATGGGCCAGGACAGCTGCCAGCAGGCACCTTTTGGAGAGGAAGAGCACTCAGCTGCATGGCACAAGCCACATCAGCTGGCCGCATGGCCAAAACCCACTACCTGACTCAGTCTGAACAAACCAGCTTAGATTTAACCCACAGGTTTTAGCACAAAGAGCTAATGCAACCTGCTGAGCCCTGGCTCAGGCCAACAGGCGTTGACTCAGAAGGTCCTTGCCTGGAGCACACTTACAGGACTATATCAGCAGAATGTTTCAGCTTTTGTAGAAAGATGTGCTGAAGGATTGTGTTATTAGGGGCTTAGTTTGGCACGCCAAAGAAAGGAGAAAGAACGAAACCAGAGATGCCAGCAGGAAAGTAGCCCACATCACACTGAGATGATGGCCACCTCCAGGAACCCCTCACTGGCACTCTGTGTCCCTCACGGCCATCACTCCAGCACCCTGGTGGGTCAGAGGACAACCGCGTTGGGTCCCACAGATGACTGCACACATGTACATGTGACACCTCCATCTAGCACGTGAGCTCTTGTACTGATTTTTCACCTTGTCCTCCTCGCTCAAGGGCACACTGTTTCTGTCTGAAAGATCTGTGCCTTGCCTTCTCTTGGATCTCAGCTGATGCCTACACATGGCTTAGAGCTGCCTCCAGAAACCCATATGTGCACATACAGACCGTAATAACAGTCATTGTGCCAGTAGCACAACAACATTACTGTTACAGAATCAACAGAAAAAAGAGTCAAGTTCTGCATTCGAGGCTTTTAAGAGAAAATCCACTGATGGGACAGGGCATGCTGGAACAGTTTGAATCTCACTCTGCTCGTACAGGGCTTGTATCGGGGTTTCGAGGCCACATTAGCCCAGTGATGATGCGCTGAGTGCCTGCGACTCACTGGTTTCAGGTTCGGACCAACAATGACTTACAGGCACGTGATCTAAAGCAAGAGTCTTCTGGCCAATGGCACCTCAAATTCCACGTGGGGTACAGAAATCCAGCTGTGCTCTGCCATCAGTGATTCAACAGTTTCCGATTTTGTCTCACTATGCTACGGATGATACATACGGCAGACTTGACTCCAGCTGGCCCTATTGTATTGGATCTACAGTGACAGACAACAGGAGCCAGAAACTTTTTGTTCAAGTAGAGCCAGCAGATGTGACACTGAATAAACACAGACAGTCAATCTGCTGAGTAAGAAGGTATCGTTCATATAAATAACATACATCTAATCCTGCTTCCATTTTAAACCCAAATATGGGAATGCAAGATGCTCAGTGCTCTGCAGATTTATGCTTTGAACAATGAAATAAAGCAAAAACAGATAACACAGCCCCTCTGAGCTCAGTTTAATTCTTATTTCACTTCTGCTTTGAATTATTATCAGATCCACAGCTTTCTCCATGTAGAGCTTCCCACAGAGTGTTAACAGTCTGTCCAGGCTAGTGTCAGATGGGATAAGTTAGCCTTATCAAAATATCTGCTGGACCCTACTGCTACTCTAGATGAACCTTAATTACAGAGCAATTAAAAGTATTATTTCAATCATTTTAACCTCACACATTTTGAAAATAGGCATTACACCCACTGAGGGGGTTCTCATGGTCTTGGCGACAGGACTTGTTGGGCTTGACCTCTGCAGTGACACATTCCCTGCTTATTGGAAAACTTTGCACATTTGCAGCTGCCAAAAAATTATTTCATTAGAAAGCCAGTAATGATATAAATTAGCACACAAGAAAACCTCCTCTTTGGAGGTTACATGCAATATTGACATGAGGTCGGTGCCTTGTTTCAGTATCATATGTGCTCTGAAAGCAAGTAAAATTGGTAGGTAAGTTTGATACAGATAATTACTCTACCAGAACCCACTGAAGATCAAACTGGAGCAGCCAGTTTCCAACTGCCCCTGCCGTGTGCAAAAGCATAAGCACACGCTTTCTTTCTGCTAGTTCACAGACTGCAAAGTACAGCTACAACATAATCCAGTACTCAGTATGCATCCCTTGAGGATTAATGCTTAAGAACCTCTAAAAGACAAGGAAGTTTTTAATTATGTTAAGAATTTGCTTTATTGAAAAATAAATGAGTAAGAGAGGACTGTCACTGAAGCTAATTATACTTGATATCACTGTGCTTGGTTTCCCCCACTCATAGGGATCACTGCATCCTTCCTCCAAACACAGCCACCAGTAGGACGCAATGATGTAACACACAGCAATTAAAAAAAGGATGTAGGAAAAAAAATAATATTACATTTCCCAGCATTTTCCATGGGATTAACCTCCATTCTCATTAGAGGCTCATTTATCTACTTTTTTTTTTTTTTTTTTTTTTTCCATTTGCTAGTGAGCTCCTCCAAGACAAACAGCAATTTATTTGTTCCCTGAGAACCCCAGGCCTGAAAGATGCAGCCATCTGTCAGCGGGAAGGAGCAATCCATAAACGGCTGCTTTCTCATCAAACCCTTTCTAGATTTTAATTTGCCACCTAAATTATCAAAGGAAACCAAACAGCTTTTAGTTATACATATACACGCCCAAAGTATATTAAAGCACAAGATCAGATATACAGAGCACAGCAAGTAGGACAGTCAACAAAGCAGCTTTGGTGCTCTGCAAAGTGCTTCCCATGACCTCAGGTGTTCATGTCTATTCTACCAAGGGACTTCTCTAGGGAAAGAGGACTCGCGTAGACTTCACAAAGTGTGCTGCAGAAGGTCTGCTGAAGCATCACTATCATGTAATTCAAACTCCCAAAGAAAATGCTTGGAGGCCATTTCCTTCCTTGGAAAGCCACCAAGCCATTCCTGAAGACCATGAAGTTCAGACCTATGCTTATCAGACCCTATAGAAGGACACCAAACCTCCCTCATTTGCTGAGGTTCAGTTTGGGGTCCAGAATTGCCTGAGGCACTCAAATCTTGACAGCCGTCTCCAGGGTAAAATTGGGCCACTTGGATTTTGCTCTTTTTTCCCCATAAGTTTCACCTTCTAAGGACAACCTTGTCAAAAGGTGTCTGGGAAAATTGTTACACCAGCTGACCACTCTGTACCTTCAACCTTACCAACCTCTTCGAAAACTTGTAACAGTTTGAAAAGACGACAATAGGAAGGTAGAAAAGCATGGGGCTGAGCTAAAGGAGGGATCATCTCATCCAAGTTCAAAGCAGGTATCCAACTCACAGATAGCTTACCCAAGAGTCTAGCCATCCTCTATAGCCAATGGAGCATGATGAGCAAGGTGAGCGTCCTCAAAGGGCAGAAGAGATTCAGCCCTTAAAAAGTAAGGCGCTCACAAAGAAGGGGAAAAGTGAGCCTTTCAGGATCTAAAGTACCTGTTTTCATTACAGAACCAGAACTGTTTGCTGCTGGAGGTAACAAAATGGGAAGACAGAACAACAGGTTTCAGAGCACACAGTGAAACCAAACAGGTTGTAGTCCTCAGTTTAAGTTGTTTCATTATACTGCCATAACCATAGCGTGAAAGAGCTTACCCCATCCCCGCTTTCTTAAAGCTATTTTATAACTGCAAAAACATAGAACCACTAACTCAGTCAAGGTCACTCATATTCTCCGACTTGACCAGAAGTAGGTTGGAGAATTCTCTTCTTTCTGTACTAATGTCACTGTAAAATTGAATAGTTTGGTCCTGCATTGTACACGGCAGGTTATCCAGCTTAAAAAAAAAAACCACAGATACATACATACACACGCTATAGGCTTAAAAGGAGATTTAAGACAGGTGAGAATTACTACTAGAACATGGAAACATTCCCAAAGGAAGAGAAATTTTAACTAAACAGAACTGGATGGATGGTATACACCCAACAGAATTTTCCTCCAAAAAGAGGAAAAGAAAGTAAGTTGAGGCATAACAAAATCCACGAACAAAATTCGCAATCATCTGCTTCTATCACACCAGAATAACCTCTGTCCAAGTGACCTTGACTCAGGACCACCTGATGCAACTGCCTGGAGCCCAGAACCTGTGTTCATCCTCAAATATCCCAAGCATATCCTGTCCCAGACATCGTGCCCCAAAGTAGTAGGCTGGAGAGCACAGGCTTACAGAAACCCACCAAATACCAACTCTGCAAAGCTTTCTAGTGCAAATTCACCTGCTGAGAGAGGGGCATTTCAGTGTCTGTCTGGATCCACTTCTGAGCATTAGTTTCCTCACTGTCTTTACGTGTTCGATTAGCACTCTCAGTGCCTGACAAAAATGGACAAAGACAATCTCATTTCTCCAACACCCCATTTCCTTTTGCATGCAAAGTATCCTCCTCTCTTTCCCTCCAAGAAGCATCATTAGGTAGTGAAGGCCCTTCCCACCCATTTATGAATTTCAGAATCAAAATTATGAAATGACATAAAGAGAGCTCACGAACTTCATACAACAGCCTCTGCATCACCACAAATGCACACTGGAGGATTCCCCACGCTGTCAAACACACGCCTTCAATACACTGCGTTGCACTGAACACTAAATCTCTGCTAAGGTAAGAGCAGCATCAAGCCTTTAATGTGTCGAATTGTTTTTATTCTGGTATATGTGCTTACATCCTCTCTAAACAGCAGCTCTAGCATCTGCAAAGTGCACTGCATCCTCAGGTAATATTGTGATTTTCATTCCTTTTATCATGACACAACAAAGCCTCTTTGGAATTGCAACGTTCTTTTCCTAGCAGGTTACATCCCCAGGCTGAGCTCCATATCGAGGTTGGTGGCTTTTGAAAATTGATCTCAGATGTGATCTGAGTCTGTGCTTTTACAAGGGAAAGTCTAATCTTCAACTTGATGGTACAAGAACAGCTGCTTTATCGTCTGCAATTCTCTTGGGCACACATACAAAAAGTACTCAAAATAAATGACACTATACAACTTAGCCTCATGTTTTTGAAAAAGCTAGCTGATTTAGAAGAAAGATTATTTAAAGTTGCATCAGGTCTTTTTCCCTCCCTGCCATCACAGGGTGCAAGGAACTGGACTCAGTTCACCACTAGCTATAACAAGCAGTTCAGCTCCATGTGTTTTGAGAATTGCTTGTACATATATTTTCATCTTACACTACCCCGCCGAGAGACAGAGAGAGAAAGATGAAAAAAGAAAAAGCAGCTGCCCTTCACTGAAAGCAAAATCCTAAGTTTTCTGGCCAACAGGCAAAATTTACAATCACCAACAGAAATATTTCTTCTAAAGGATTCCCCACAACTATTAGTCACTATTTTAGAAAGCAGAGAAGCGCAATAACGCTGGACAACACTAAACTGGACTCTGTTATTAACAGGGTAATAACTACAGAAAAACTACAACACTTTGCTCAGAAAAAGTCTTTGTGAGTGCAGCCACTGAAAAACTGCGGTGCAAACCCACCCAACTCACTTCCTCCATGAGAATTAATATTTGCTCTCTCACCTACTCACCTGCCTTTTTTTTTTTTTTTTTTTTTTTTTTTTTACATGAAGACTTGCAGGAATTTTCCTTCTGAGAAGACTACATCACTGGCAAGTTTGACTGAAATGAGTTCAGGGTCTCACCAGTTACTAGATGGAGAAGGGAGACCGCCAGGAGTAGATTCACTGATGTCTAATAAAAAGCAGGTTTCTGCTATGGATTTAACAGAGCTCAGTTGGGCAATCAATCAACTGTGAGACACAAATCCACTGGAAACCTGGCTTCATTACTTCTGCTGTTCACAGAAGAAATTGTTTTTAATCTAAACCTGTCTAATAAACAGTACTTTCAGAAAACAAGGTGCTTATACATTACCTCAGTAACAAAGAGAGTGCGCGGATCGATGATGTCCAAGAAGTGCCTGAATCTGCCATAAAATGAAGTCTGGAAGACAGGGAAAAAACAAAACGTGTTCAGTTAGAAATTGCCATTCACCTGCTGTAGAGAAAGGTTTTCTTTCCTCTGCAAAACTAAGCAGCAACTAAAAAGTAATAAAGAAGCTATTCACTGGTGATTTGTGATAGGAAGTCTGAAAGAAAAAGATGAGGACTTGGACCCTGCTAATAGCAGCGTTGCTATTAACAGGCTACCAATACAGATGCTTTAATAAAGGGATACTATCAAGCTGCTAAAATACCCTTTACTTTTTCCCCAAAAATGAAATACTGCCTGCTTCCCTATGGGACTCCTGGGAGATGTGTCTGAAGCCACAAAAACCCAACTTGCAGCCAGACCTCCCACACCAAGCAATGCAGTCAAAGGAATTCCCACCCTACAACATCTTTAGCGCGGTCCCTGTGTGCTGCCTGTCCTCATTGCCACTAGCACCCATCTCACAGGGCCAGCAGCACCACAGGGTCCCCAATTTTGGGGAGAGACTAGCATGAAGAAACTCTTCCACCCATACGCTGCTGGAAAAAAAAGATAGGTTAAATTGTATTTTCAAATGCTCTAAAAAGACTTTAAAGACTCAACAAGGGAACAAGTAGTTTTTCCTTGATGGGAAGAATGAGAAAGGTAAAAGATGAGACCAAGTACAAACCCACTTTTATCTCTTCCATTCATTGCCAAATTGTCCAGGCACTAAACGAGGGCTGGGTTTCATTGTGCCAGTCACTCCACAAACACAGAGCAGAAGATGGACTGTGAACCTTAACATATGTAAAAGAAACCATAACTTTGTGGTTTGGGCTTGTTTTTAGTGGCACATTTGGAAAAAATCCAGTCTAGATGTGCTTGCATAGGGATAACATTGTGCAAAAGCTGGGGTGAAGATGCTTTCACCAGGAGCAGCAGAAGCGTCTGAAGGACCAGAAAGGGATGCAGAGAACAGGGAACAGTCTGAAAGAAGGGGGAGATGTCTGTGAAACAGGCTGCAAAGATCACTGGCAGCTCCAAAGGAAAAGAGAGCAGTTTTGACTCAGTATTTAGAATAAAAATAAAAATTTAATTTAGGCAAGCTCAAAGCACTGGACCACGAAACAGTGATACATTAGGAGTATTGAGGATACACGTACATCATCACTCAAACATGGGTCTGGATTCTTTCCTCCAGATGCAGATGTAGGCTGAGTGCCAGCGCTGCCCTCCTGCAGCCTCAACTCTCATCTGGAGATCAGCAAGGCCAAACGGACCCAGGGCAGCCCGGTCCAGCAGCCGCTCTCTCCCCCGTGGCCTCTCCCCAGCAGCATTTGCAGCCCATCGTGGATGCAGAAGGGACACAGGTCATGGATCTCCACGTGACTATTGGGACCCCTTTGCCCTGGGTGCTCTCCAGCCACGTGCAGGCAAATCTCTTTTTGCATTTGTCATGCAAAAACATGGGATAAGTAAAGGAGTGGAATATGGATACAGCAGTGAGAATGGCATTTAATCACAGCCTGGCATAATTTTATGAAACATGCTGGTTCTTCGCTGCTGAATCCATTGAGCACAGAGAAATACCAGTAATATTACCAGCTTATTCAGGCAGAAATCCCTCTCTAATGGCAGTTTCCAGCAACACTGCTGTCCACCACCTCATGTTGCAACACCCCGTTCTCAGCTGCTTACAAAACTCTGCTGTTATTTTTCCATGTTCTGCACTAAAAAAAGAAAAACCCACAACTAAACAAAATAGCTTCACATAACTTCCAAAAAAAAAAAAAAAAGCCCAGTGGTTTTTAATTAGCATTGATTTAATTAACACTAATTCTGGTACTTTCTAGCTTTTGTGAGCTTGATATTTTGCTGCCTTACTTTTATTTTCAGTATAAAGATCTCTGCAGATGCCACTGTCCTCCCCATCACTACAGCCCGATGTTTGCCAGTGGTGCAGGGAGTGACATGACTAACGCGTGATTCACTTGGTCCCTTGTCATGTTATCCTGAGCCCTCCCACCTACCATCATCTCTCTCCCACTGCCCATCCTTCTGCACTTGCTCAGCACTGAACAGCGATAAGAGAATTCAGAGCAGTTCTAAGCACAGGGTTTAAACAAGAACAGAAGGGCGGGATTTTTAAATTTAAGTGGTCCCAACTTCTCCACTACCTTTATTGTTGTGATACGCATTTCACAATGAGAAAAAGTTATTTAATAGAATTAAACACTATTTTACACCCACTTTACAAAGGCATAAATGACATTACGAGGCACAAGGAAGGGGGAATGAGACCATAAATTCAAAAGCGCACGATATAAATGTTATTTTCGAAGCACAGGTGTAAGTTTGCAACACAGCAGAGGCTCTCGGAAAGCCAGTCCTGTAGCCCAGGGTCATTGTTTGTTTGGCTCAGGTACAGCGCTGGGCTCCTGCTCTGATCAGCCTCAGCGACACCCAGCTAAGGACACGTTTCAGCAGCTCAAATCCATCCTGCTGCAATCCCATTCCCACGGCCACTCCTCTCCTGCCCTGTGCCAGCGCTGACACTCACCCGATGCTGCAGCCATCTGATCCGGGAGTTAGGAGTGCCAAAGTCTAAGCTGTAAAGGAGGGATCTGTTTTCAAGTGGTGGTGTTGCCTGAACCCGTTGGTTTTGTGGTCAGACAAGCCCCAGGGCAAGGGCAGGACCATTCCAGCTGGGTCAGGACAACAGCCCTCACTCAGGCTGCCATGGAAGTGCACTGCAAGGTCCAGAGCAAAAAAAAAAAGTAAAAAATAAAAACACCAATTCTACCATGCAGAGCTGTGGACCATTCCTTCAAATGCTTGTGGCCAACAATCGTGTCTTTAAGTACACATACAAAACCAACCAGAAACCTGCTGCAACCCAGTAAGGAAGAGGTGCTTCTCCAGTCTTATGAAACTTAAAAGATCTGTATGAAAGTCTTGGGGCTTCCCGAAGGCTTTCTCCAAGAAGCAAAATTGCTTTATCCTCCTAGCCTTCTTCCTGGGAAGAAAACCAAAAAGTCTGAATATGCAGGCTAGGCTAGGAACCAGGAAAATTAACACACCAAGCAGCAGGCACTGCACTATGGGCTTGCTAGGAGATGATGGCCAAAGCATCCTTTCCTCAGATACCATCAGGCACTTCATGGTGCAAGGTCACCTAGGGCCAACAGCTTGTCTGCCAGCAGACAGGACTATTTCAGTGCTTGCGTCTTTCACCCCCACTTAAAAAAAAAAAAAAATTACCCTCTTGCTACTGCTACTTCAAAGAAAGGACAACGGGAATACACATGTACTTCTTCCCTAGGCTGAAACACAAAGCAGAAGCCAGTTCTCAAGAACATTTCTGACCATCAGGGATGCACACAGACCAGGTGTGGAGACCTGAGCTGGAGTCCATCCTCCCTCCCCTAAGGCAGGCAACAAGACACACCTCATCAGCTGTGGTTTCCACTTTGTTTGCGTTACCATGAGCTCTCTAAAATGCAATTGCATAAATATGCTTTTCCTTGTTGCTCTTATGAACCGCCTGAAAGTCAAAAACCCCTCTTAGAAGTCTCCCATGAAGGAGATTCTAGCGCTCAGCCACCACCCAACCTTTCCAGCAGAAGGGCTACTGTCACCCTGAGGCTCAATATCCGTCACACCAATTGAAGCCAAAGCGTGCCTGCTCTCTTTCCCAGATCGCAGGGAACAGGATGAGCTGCAGTCCCATGACAGCGAATTATCCTTTAACGCACCCTGATCAGCTCGGCATGCTCACAGGTCAGCTCAACATCCCCCACCGTCACCACAGGACAGCACAGCAGAAGACAAGCCATTCACAAACTTCTTGCTCTGCTGTTTCTAGTCCAAGTTATCTTCAAACGAGGCAACCGCATTAAACCTCACTCACTCCCACACGCGGGCCAAGATTTTAAAGAGAGCTTTGTTAATCAAGCAACTGGGAAAAAAAAAAAACAAACTCAACATTCTAATGGGTAAAAAAGCCCTCTCCCCATCCCACTTCTCCCCCTCATGCACACACAAGCTGGGCTCACTTGCAATCAAAAAATCCAGGGGAAAAGCAGCAAATAAAGCTCAGCCTTTGACAGGGGAGAGCAGCATGAAAGCAAGATGAGTGGCAGGGCAGGATGGGTGGAAGCATCCAGTTCTACATCTAAACCATCTCAAAGTCATTTCATGGTGCCACACTTTGTTTCATTAAAAAAAAAAACATCTCGAAAAGTAGAGCAGTATAAGTTTGAACAAGTTTTATGTGTTTGTGGGGTTTTTTTAAACTCTCATGAATGAGAACCTCATTTTTCCACAACAAAAGCTCTTTCTGTGGTCTCGCTGAGAACTACATAAAATGGAACAAATTCAAACCAAGAGCAAAGTTGTCTTCTTGAGGCTGCATCTAAACACCACCACTGTGTATTTCACTGCTCAGCCCTCCTAAGCAGCAACGTATCTACCATGGCTGTACAGCCCCTAAGCAAAAATATCCATTGCTTTTACTGCCATCCAGCCACGGGACTTCTGGTTTTCCTTTTCAGATGACTGTGGAAAGCTGCTTCACTGCTAGACCTTGCTGGTTGCCTTTCCATCGTCCAAGTCAGTTCCTGCTTCCTGGGTTTAGTCTCCTGACTAGAAGCCATCAGAAATTTTTTAATTAAAGACTGGTATTTGTTTTCACAGAGCCGCATGCAAAACAAAAGGCCAAAATAAAAAGCCAAATCTTAATCATTCAGAAATTTAGGGGTAAATTAAATCAGATCCAATGTTGCACTTCAACTGCAACTCAAGACATCTTCGTGAGCATAACCACAAAACTCAACTCACAGAACAGACCAGGATTTTGCTCTCCAACCCCGATTCAAATACTTTCCTTCAAATACCAAGTTTCTACAGGATAAGCAGGAAATCAACAGCCAAAATACAACAGACTGTTTTGCAGACTGACCACAGACAAGAAGCCTTCAAGAAGGCCTTCTTTGGCTCTAATGAACTAAAAAAAATTAGTTCCCACAGTGGGGGTCTGAGGACTCAACCCAGAGACCCCCTGAACATCTTTACTTTCATTTACACACTGACATTTTATACTCCTTGCTTGCACTCAGGCTTCACTGAACGCTCCAGCACTTTGTGTGATGGGAGTATCATGTTATGAATAAGAGTGATGAGAAATAAGTAAATAACTTAAAAATATCTTTCCAATTAAAATATATTCAACTCCCAAATTATTTTCCAACACCAGATGAATCCATTGCACATTGCTGGTTGTCTTTGAGCACTCCAAAGCACCAGGTGAAGCCAAAGTGATCAGGCAGGCGCTGACCTGTTCTGTTTTCTTAGAGGCTCTACTAAGAGAAATGGAGAAGACCCTATGAAGAAGCTAATTGAAAATCGTCAGAAGAAACAAATCTAGAAACATGTTACGGAGACATTTTTCTCATTCCTTCCTCATTAAAAAAAGCTTTTCAAAATTTTTAGTCTAGATCAGACCAGACACTGCCACATCATACCCCACACATCATGGGGCTTCTACAGCAAAGAGACACCTCATTGACAGCCTCAGCCTCAAGCAAACAAGAGGCTGACCTCAGGTGAAGTGCAGTATTGCAGTTTCTAGGCTTTTTACTTTGCTTCTATAACTGCTTGAAGATCTGCCATTGCTAACAAGCGTTTATGTCCCTGGGTTATGACTGTTTCTTTTCAAGCTCTGTTAGTTAGAGGGCTTTAGGATACACGAAGCAGCTGGTGCTCTTGTACGTAACAGAATTATCTCAGCAAAATGGTGCTAAAACAAACTCCTGGGGTGCAGGACAAGCGGGGAAAGGCCAGGCATTGTGGCAAGTACTTGCCCACGGTCCATATTGTAAATCCTTATACTTAAGGAACACTTTCTGCAGGTCCTCATTATGGATCATCCTGTCATTCCTGCGACTCAGGCGGCCAAGACACTGCTCAGCCCTCCTCCCGCCACCTACTGCCTTGTCCCAGGCTCTGGCAAACACATGCTCATTCACTATTATGATTTCTAAGAAGAGGGAATTTGATTTTATTTGCCTTTTAAATGCCACTTCAGTGCTAAAACAGTGCTATTTGCTCTTCCAGCATGTCGTCTTTTGCTGTACATAAACTCCTTGCTTTCCCATACCGCCTCCTGACCCTTTCTCCTCTATCCTTTCTCTATCATTCCATACCCATTATCATCTAGTAAGGGGAAAGCAAGGTATTTCCACCTTCTTCCAAGGTTTGAACTGGACCCACCATCTCAGCATCCATCCAGCTAACCAACAGTTGTTAGGACGAGCAAATGGGATGAGAGGATCAAGCCCCGGGACACAGGAACTGTCCAGTGCTCCAGCGCAGCAGCAGCCCTACTGCACACTGCAGTCAACCAAACCCACATTTAAGTGAGAATTCAGGATGGTTCCTTATTAACAGGATCATTTCCAGCTCTGGCTGTCATACTCATGCAAGGGACGGATCTTGCAAGACACCCAGAAGTTTGACCTTCAGTTCCCAAATATCCATCCACTGCCTTTTTTTGCCATTTTATTCCTGTAACATCTGTTGTAGTAAACAGTTATCTGGAAGAAAACTGAATAACACAAATTTCCTGTGATTAATCGCGGCTATTTTGGGACCACTTCTCACCAGCCTGCAAGCAAGATGAAGTTCTACAAAGCGGCTGGGAATATTAATTCCCTTACATGGCACAGCAGTTCATAGCGAGCACAGGAGTACATTACAGACCCAGCTCATTAAAGTGGCTGTGCCACAGGCCACGCAAGATCCAGCTGCCTCTGAGATAAGAACTAGAAGGAAACTACTCCTTGCAGGCTCAAGAAATTTGAAGAAGGGCACTGACAGACGGGTAAGTGACCATTAGCAAGCACTTGTTTATCACCTTGACGAGGGAGAGTATTCCTCGAAAGTGTATGCTGGGCAGCCCTGGGAAGAACAGGAGATATGCACTTCACCAATTTAATTACAGTGTGATTTTAAAAAGGATTTAATTAAGCCAGAGCAAAAGGCATGCAGACTTGGGGGTGTTTTCAAGCTAAAAAATCAGGCTTACGTCAGCTTTAAATTAATTAGGAAGAGACTTAAGCTAAACCAAACAAAATTAAGAAAATTCCAGCCATTGAGCAATGGGACTCTGGCAAGGTACAGCCAGACAGCAGAGCTGCGTAACTGCACGCACACTTGCGGTCCAGCCCATTCCAAGTTTAGGCTAAAGGTGAAGACTCTCAGTTCTTCAACATTGTAAAGTCAAGTTGAGAGCATCAAAGGGCCAAGAGTCTATATGGGAGTAGCTCCTGCATCTCAGTAACTTCAGCCACCTGCAGCAACAGGTCTGCTCGTGAATGTGAGCGCAGCCAGGATGCAGCACGGAGACCTTTCACAGGCATTACGTGGAGTAGTAGGGGTTTACATCTTGTAGCACAAGATGCAAACAAACTCCCTGTTTAAAACCCAATGCTGGCTGATAGAGATGTAAAAAAGCCAACTGATGGCTTTTTTGGCAGGTTCTGTGAAGTTAACAGATAAACATCAAACCCAAAGGTGTCTGTATTTCCCCTTCTTCTCTGCAATTCGTCTTTAAGCATGTGTTTGCAGGACCCAATAGATTGCATAGGATAAACAGGGTCAGCCTGTCTTCAGGGCTGAGAAAGCCACGTTTGGCGACAGGAAACACCATTTAGCATATGCCAACCTCACCTCAAGCAGCGTGTACATGCTGGGGTGGACCTGCACACACACAAGAGTTAAAGCAGTTATGAACCAACCTTCACCATCCTTCCGCAGCCTTTTAAGAAAATCCCTTTTCCGTAATGATGGCCCTTTAGGAGAGAGGAGTTTCATTCACTCTTTTAAAGTGGAAAACAACATTACACTGAGCAGCATGAGGAGAAATTTCTGCATTAACGTTACAGTACGGCTCTGGTTCCTCCCGCTGCTTGTACCAGGGCTTTCAGCAATGGCAGTATGCTAGCAGCAAGCCATTAAGCTCCCAAGAGGCATATCTAATCAACAGCAACCTTATCTGTGTGTTATTGCAAGGGTTATCTTGGACATAGGAGGCACATGGTTTTGCTAAGTTGGGTAATAAACCCTGGTTGTGCTTTAAACTTACCAGATTAAAGTATACGAACAGCAAGAAGAAATTATTTTAGCACTAATGTCCTTATAAGCATTTCTGAGATTAGCATGTGTTGAGTACAAACATTTAAACTATCTGCAAGGTCAAGCTCTGACAACAGCACATCTTTAATGATGCTGTGAATATCACAGGCATAGAAATGGTATGTTTGGCCAACAGAATAAAAGATCCTAAGCACATCGTGTACTCCATGACAATACATACATGCTGAGCTGTTCAAGGGATAAAAAATGTTTACAGTTCTCCTTTGGGTTTATTCCCCTTCATTTCCCTCTCCTTCCCCTGAAGGATCTAAGATCTGTGACTTCTTTTTTTTATTATTTCCTACATAGCAGAGAGAACAAAGCATGCTCATGAGTCACTGAACGGCTGGGGTTGGAAGGGACCTCTGGAGATCACCTAGTCCAACCCCCTGCTAAAGCAGGCTGCACAGTCGCATCCAGGCAGGTTTGGAATGTCTCCAGGGAAGGAGACTGCACAGCCTCTCTGGGCATCCTGTGCCAGGGCTCTGCCACCCTCACGGTAAAGAAGTTCTCCCTCACACTCAGATGGAACTGCCTGTGTCGCAGTTTGTGCCCGTTGCCCCTTGTCCTGTTGCTGGGCACCACTGGGAAGAGCCTGGCCCCGTCCTCCTGACACTCGCCCTTAAGGCATTCGTAGACATGGATAAGATCCCCTCTCAGTCCAGTCTTCTCCAGGCTAAACAGGCCCAGCTCTCAGCCTTTCCTCGTAAGGGAGATGCTCCACCTCATCATCTTCGTAGCCTCCACTGGACCCCCTCCAGCAGTTCCCTGTCTCTCTTGCCCTGCTTGTTGAGATGACCTCCCTCGACCTCAGCTGGGATGGAAGTCAGCACACTCCTTGTTCTGTTTCCCCTGTGCATGCAGTCCTGCACTAGCCGAGACAACCTCATACTACTTTTTAGTGGGCTGACCCAAATAAAAACACCAGAGTTTAACCAGCACTGTCTTTCTCCAGCAGTTAACACCCCTGATTAGCACACAACCGCACCCACACCTTATTTAGGCTTTTGCTGGAAAGGTTTTCCCAGCTTTTCTGATAGAAAAAAATGCATTTATTTTGCCCAGGGTAAATGCCTGGGCTACAAGCAAAGAGCCCAGAGCACTGGAAACACACATTTACTGCTCTGGCTCTAAATGAGGGACCTCTTAGTAAATCCTTAAAGGGTGGGGGGCCACGGATGACAAAGGAAAAAAAAAAGAAAAAAGAAAGGAGTATGCCTAACAAATTAGAACTACTCATCAGAAAATTAAGTCCTTATCACACATTCTCAAGCCTACTGTCCTCATTTTTTCTTTTACCTAAAAATAGCCAGCTTCCATTGGGAGACAGAGGCTTTTCCCAGCAAAGAAACAAAAAAAAAAGGTGACTTGACAGAACATCGTTTGCCCAAAGCTGAAGAAAAATAAGTGAATTGCAAAACAAGGGAGGGGAAAAGGGGAAATTAATAACGTCCAGAGGTGGTGCTGGGGATGGATGTCTCCCATCTGCTGTCCTAAATTCTGCTCAGCTGCTTTCCGGGAGCTCTGGGTCATGGCAGGGGAAGGAAACTACCATGTCCCTGAACCAAATCCCCAGGCAGCCGAGTTTGCTCTCCAAGGTTTTTGTTCCTAACACACAACTTTTCCTTGTTTCTCCCTGTAGGGACAAAGATGCTTAGCACAGCTCCCTGCATCAATCCCAGCCCCAGTTTTCGTCAAATCTCCCCTTAAATAGCCCCAGACCTGCTCCCAGCCAGCATTTCAGAGGAAAAGTAAATGCTGTCATTGCAGAGGGCTATGTCTAGAATTTAAACAACCACCCAAAGCGACACTAATCCTTTTCAAAACAACTAAGTCATCCTTTGTCAGCTGGACCGCTAAAGCCCAGATCTTATAAACAGATAAAACCCCGCAACAGGCCACCGAAAGAATGGGAAAGGCAGAGAGCTGTGGGGGAAACGCACTGAACAGCTGATAGAAATGGATCGTGGTGTTAAGGTCTGCCAATCCCTCAGGCTCACATAGGTGTTCTTCCCCAGCACCGGGGAACAAAGTCTGGTAGCAAACACCAAGGTCAAGATGGGGGAAATAAATAACTGTAATTGTCTGACCCAGAGATGAAGGACTTTGGCTCTGCCAGCTCACACGATGGGAGCGACTGTGTGGCTGCAGGCCATGTGGGGCAGGCTGCTGTGTCCCAGCCCGAGCACAGCCGACTGCAGGATCCGACTGGGTGCCCTAAGCCCTGGCAACACTCAAGCCTCTCTTCCCCTGTGACCCCATGACGCTGCCGGATCCCAGACTGGGCCATCCAGCTGTGCTTCATGTGTGGGCAGATGGACCAGGAGAAAACAGCGGAATGCAGGGCGAGAGCTGGCAGGACACCAGCACTACGACCCATCCTACAGCTCCCACTGGACCACCACGCTGTTTGCAGAAAATTTTAGGGGAAAGGAAAAATAACACTACGGAAGAGAAGGGGAACGATTTCCAATGCTCAGTGTGGCCCTCTAGCAAAGCACCCCCAAAAGCATCCAGTCACAAGGGCGCTTTCACCGACAGGCAACCCTCACCCCAGATCCAGGCCACAGTGTAAGTGCACCCGGCTCATCCCCCAGGAGTGGCAGCGAGGAGAGAGGACGTCTCCGCTCAAACGCGCACGCAATCATTAACATCCTGCCATACCCCTCGAAACATTTTCTAAATGTTGCTACAAGTGACAGTCGCTCCTTAATGAACAGAACGCACCGATTCTGTGCCTGACTCGCTGCCAAGTGTGCCTCGAATCATCTGTGGTGTCTAGAAGGGAGTAGCGTCTCCTCCTCCTCCTCCTCCTCTCCTTATTAAAAAGCTCCATCTCCCCAGCCTGAGCATCCTTCAGCTCACGCAGCCGAGCAGGCTCCCAGCACGGGGAAGTCACCCCTTTCTCGCTGCGGGGAAACCATCACTCCAAGGAAGTCCCCCCATGACCTCCCGTACAGGGATAAGGCAGTGGGGGGAAAAGGCACATAGATCCACCACCTGAGAGCTGGCCCCCCCAGGGGAAATCAGCAACCGGACTTCTCAGCAACCCGAACGGGTGGCTGTGGTCAAGCCAAGCTCTGCAAGCTGCAATTAGCAAGTCAGATGGTTGGCAAACAGCAGTCCCGTACAGATTTCGCACGGATGGTGGGAAGAGTGTCTCCTTGGAGATCACCCCAGTAGCAGGGGGGGGGACACACACCTAATAATGAGCAGACTTTGTTACTCATTCCTGATTTGGTAATTTCAATGGCTTATTCTTCTTCAGAGGAGTCCTGCCCAGCCGAAAATCAACTGAAGGAGGTTTTACGAACTTTTTGTCAGCCTGACGCGGCTCCAGGAGAACGAAGAGCGGTCTGTGTCAGCTGTGCGATGGCAGGGACCCTGGGAGCGCTTGCGAAGGGAGGCTGTGGGAGGTGGCAGCGGGGACGAGCTGCTCGGAGCCCTGCACCAGCTCTCCTCACCCAGGGACAGCTGCAGTGGGCCGCAGCCCTTCCTTGCCATTCCCTCGGCAGCAGGCACTGGGCCCGGCAGCGCAGCTGCCGCTTCCTCACCTCACGTGTCATCCCGAGCCATGCTTCCTCGGCGGCCACCTCACACACCCCACACGACGCCATTTCGCGTCAGCCCCTGCCCAGCCACCGCCTCGACCCCGCGGAGGCGGCCACGTGAACCCGCAGCACGGCCAGCCCGTTGTGAGGGGGCCGAAGCTCCCACCCAGGAGTGGCCCTTGCCCCTACACCCACCCCGTCCCCCCCACCGCCCCCCGCCCTGCCCTGCAGGCCCTG